>CM053786.1:800150201-800750201 GCA_028749045.1 Cupressus sempervirens | reverse complement strand
AGTTTGCATATGTATGCATTTGAGTAGAGATTTTAGATGTAAATTTTTATTCTTGCGATGTACATGTATGCGTATTTTTTTGTATTTTAACAGAACATTCTTCAAGAATTAGATTATAGATTTTAAAGTTTAGATTTGTTTGTGATCATTATAAAATAATCAAATTAACTTCTTTTTACCTACTTCAATAGTTAAATATGAAGAAGTTCCAAATTGATCTATGAACCTAATTTATAATTTTGAAAAATAATAATAATATACGGTCATTGAATTGAATTAACATAGGTGCTTAAAAAGTCTACTAAATTAACCCAAATGATTTAGATTAAAAATTTAAAACATTATTGTTGACACAAAAGTTTGCACCCTTGTCCAAAGTTTTTACCTAAGGACAACCTTGTGAAACATGGAAACAACCTCCAAGCTGTGGGACTTGAACTATGAGGTTGAGTCTCCGGAGAAGGCTGGCTTCCTTTACTATTGGGGTGCACCTAACTACTCTTGGAGAGGAAAAGGGAGAAGGAATGTATGAAAAAAAATCTGCCTATTCTAACCTAAGGGGGTGATGCACCAAAATAGAGTGTTCAAACCGATGTCTGCCCATACATGCACTATTGAACCATCATGACACCAAAATATATACACATTTAGACTTGTTTTAATCTAACAATCACATGCAAATCAGAAAACCCAAATGAATGACACAAGGAAAGAGAAGATTCACTTATATATCATTCATAGGCCAAAAGAGATATAGTCATGCAGGATTGCAGATTTCTACAATACACCATTGAGAGGCAAATAGTTCTTGCACTTTACATCAATGGCTGAAGGAGATAAGGCAAAATGTCATACAGTTCAAAGGCAAAGGGAATTTACACATGAAATTGCAGAGCAATATCAAAGAAGTCAGAGAAGGGTCGACCTTTACAAAATTTAAAAAAATTTCCTTTATAGTTCAGGCATAACTAAGATGTCCTCTTACTGAAGTTACTCCAAAACCACTACCATTAAGCCCTTCAGAGAATAATCCTGGAGATCTAAAGAAAATCTGATCTGAGTACAGATTTAGGTGCAATGATATATGATCTTGTTGGAATAGGGCCCTGAGAAGACAGAAATGATGCCATTAAATAGTTTTGAATAGGTAGATGGATCAGATCAGAGATGGTGGAGTGTTTCCCATGTTCATTGAGTTCAGCGCTCATTTGAGGGTGGTTGGCATTGATCAAAAGGATCAGATTGCACAACAAAACTCAAATTCCCCTGTTTCTAGCCCGTGAATCAACATGATCAGTAGGTCAACTGAATATTGCACCCAAGTTAGGCCATGTGGGCCAATAACTTCATTTTATTTTTCCACTCTGCAAGTCTCTACGCGGTTTACCAACACCTTCTTTACTAACTATGCCACCTCCTCAAATCCTAACCACGATGCAACCACCAACCGCCAACCTTAACCACACTACCTAGCTACAACGTATCTCCCCAAGCCTATGAGGACACATGGCATTTAGGTGCTTCCTCGCAATGTTTAACTCCCTCGTACTTCCATATTGCAAGCAAGTGTTGATCATCAATCTACACAAGATCAACGATCAGGAAAGACTCTCCATTCACTGCGCCCGTCCATGAAAACTTGGGCCCATGAAAATACTTGACATCCAACCTAATCTAACTCAACATTACCCTAGCATACAACTAACACCACTTGGAACAAAACTGACCCCATAAGGACACACGGCAGCAAGGCACATGCCTGCATTCATTAACATCCCTGCATCTTTATATTACAGGCATGCGCTAGCCACTGATTTCATTTGAATCTACAGCGATCAAAGCTCTATAGAACTCTTTGAGAAGGGTGGGCCCATGATGTCATACCAACCATGTGTCACAAGGGTGCATACCCGCATTGCTTAAAATCCTCACATCTTCATCTTGTGGGTATGCACCAACCATTGATCTGATTTGAATCTACAATGCTATATAACCTGTACCTTCTAAACCTTTGTGAATATCCACCACGACACCATCTAGACATGCGTCACTAGGGCGCTTGCCCACATTGTCAGAAATTCTGGTGAAACTTAGAATGTGGGAAAGTGAGCACGAATAGAATCGCTAGCTTAGCCAGCCACCCTGTATCCTGTGGCCCATAGGAAGAACATGGACCCACAATCCACGTGTCACTAAGGGGCTTCCCCACAATGTTTAAAGATTTCTTGTTTTGATAATGCGAGAAAGCGCCCACCATAGATCTAGGCAAGATCTAACAGCGCAGGAAGTTGCAGGCCGATAGAGACAAAATAGGAAATACCATAAATTTTAATTTTTTTTTAATTTTCATATTCTCAAGGCATTAAAATAATAAAAGATGGGAAATAAAAAGTGGGCGGGGCAAGCATTTAAAGTTCAAATGGCAAAAAATGGTAACATTTCTAGCGACTCAGAGGGGATGCAAGCCAGCTATGCATAAGATCACTGGCCTAAAACATCCATTGGGCTATAGAGTCATGAAAGATGTGGATCAGTGCGCTATAAAACCCTAACCCTACCACTACAGCAACAAAACATAGAAAATATCTATCTCTGCTACTCTGCAACCTTAGTAAAACACACATGCTCGTGCACTTCTTGGAAAACTGGAAAAAAATGACTCTAATATGTACAGAAAGCCTCAAGCCTTGTCAGAAACATGGTTTGAGATAGATCCCATTGAATGGGATAGGTAAAATTTCACCACCAAGCTTGCTTAATTGAAAAGCATTGGCCTGCTTGCAATTGACGATCAGATAGGGACCACTCCATAGTGCATCAAATTTTGAGTTCCTCCCTGGTTTTGCCTTGTCTACATCCCACTTTAAAACTAAGTCACCCTCTCTGAAGGTTCTGACCCTAGCCTTCTTGTCAAAGCTCCTTTTCACCTGTTGCTGATGTATTTGTAGGGTCTACATGGCCTGGCCTCTTTTTTCTTCTAATTCCATCAGCTCTGCCATTTTTACTATCATGGCATCATTTTCAATTAGTTCCAACTGATGAGCTAGTACTAGATATGGGAATTCTAATGAAATTGGAAGCCTTGCTTCTCTTCCATATACCAACATAAATGGTGAATTCCCTATTTCCCTCTTAGGTGTTATTCTATTAGCCCACAGTGTAGTTCTCAACTTTTGATGTCAACACCTCTAGTTATTCTCTATAGTTCTTTTCATAATTCTAATCAGGTTTTTGTTGGAGGACTCAACCAAACCATTGCCTTGGGGATAGTAGTTTGAGGATGTCCGTAAGTAGATATTATGATCAACTGCCCATGCACAAATTTGAGCTCCCACAAAAGATTTTGCATTATCTGAAATAATGGTTGTAGGAGCACCAAACCTAGTTACAATTCCATCAAGGAACAAGGAACTCAACAACTGAACATTTTGTGGCATCCTTCAATGCAATTACCTCTATCCATCTGGTAAAGTAATCTGTAGCAACTAAAATCCATTTGTGACTAGAATTGGAAGGAGGATTAATAGGGCCTATGAAATCCAATCTCCATTGAGAAAAAGGCTAGTCCACCTGAATGAGATGAAGAGGAAGAGCTGCAAGCTTTTTCTTGCCAAAGAAGAAAGCACATTTTTCACATTTTCTCACATACCTATGACAATCATGGAATAGGGATGGCCAGTAGTAACCAGCCCTCATGACCTTCATTGTAGTTTTTATGGCTGAGAAGTGACCACCATTGGGACCATCATGAAGCTCTTTGATCATTCTTTTAGCTTGGTCTATGTTGATGCATCTTAATAGGGCTCCATTAAAATCTCTCCTAAAAAGGATACCATCAATTATGGCATAAGGAATTGACTATAATCTATACTGTCTCCTTTTAGTACTATCTAACCCTTGGGGGTATCCATTGCCTAATAAGAAATTCCTCATATCATCCATCCAATTCCTTGGGTCATCATTTCTTGCTCCTTGTTGCTCGGTTAGTATCATAGCAACTTCCTCATCTAATTCTTGAAATGATATCATCTATTTACACAACCCTTTCCCTCTTACTAACTTGGTGATTTGTATGTCAACATCATATTCCATTACTTTAGTAATCCAGCCAGCTCTCTTCTCACTAATATCTTTGCTCAAAAGGAAATCTTTCACACTGGCATGGGGTACTAATAGATGAATTTTATTATGAGACAGGAGGTGTCTAAATTTCTTTAAGGCTCTGATGACTGCTAGGGTTTTCTTTTCTACATATTTGTATTTGTCTTCATACTCTTTAAGCCCTTCACTAAAGAAGGCTATGGGCTGCTCTTCATCTTTATCATTTGTTTGAGCCAAGACAATAGAAATTCTTGACTCACCACCTAGGGTATAAAGGATGAAATCATTTTCAAAGTTTGGATTAATGAGAGTAGGGGCTGAGGCTATGGCTACCTTGATCTCTTCAAAACTTTCCTTCCCTTCCTTGGTCCATGCAAAAACCATACTTTTCTTGAGCATAGTCGTAAGGGGTTTTACCATGGTAGCAAGATTAGGGATAAATCTTCTCACAAAATTTATCCTACCAAGGAAACTTTGAAACCCTTTCTTATGTTTAGGAAGAGGGAGAGCAAGTATTGCTTTTGTTCTTTCTGGATCAATGGTTAAACCATCCTCAAATACAATGTGTCCTAATAATTTTCCTTGATTGGTAGCAAAGACACACTTGCTCAGGCTAAGGGATAACCCAAAATCTCTACACCTTGAAAACACCTATTTTAAATGATCAACATGATCTTCTACATTCTTTGAATAAATTGTGATATCATCAAGGTAAACTAGTACAAACTTTTCAATCACATTTTTGAAGGCCATCTCCATTGTCTTTTGAAATGTAGCACCTGCATTGGTTAGCCCAAATGGCATCTTAAAATAAGCATAGGTACCTCATTTGGTGGTAAATGTAGTCTTGTGCCTATCAGACTCTTTGACCAGTACTTGATTGTAGCCAAAAAATCCATCAAGAAATGAAAACCTCTTTGAACCACTGACCTTGGACAAAATCTGCTCCATGGAAGGGAGAGGATGGTAATCTTTAAGGGAAGCTTGGTTAAGGTCCCTAAAGTCCACACACAATATAATTTCTCCATTCTTCTTCCTAATAGGGACAAGGTTTGCTACCCCGAATGAGTGCTTGATGAGGAAAATTATATTGGCCTCAATCAATTTGGATAGCTCTTTTCTCATTAAGGGTTCAATTTTTGGATTCACTGGCCTCTATTTTTGTCTTACTGGTTTGACATTATCAATTAAATCTATGGTATGCTGAAATAACCTTGGGTCAAAACCCTTTAAATCATCATACGCCCAAGAAAATATATCATTAAATTCTTGACACAGATGAATAAAACTTTCTTGCTCAATCTCAGAACATACCTTCCCCATGTTTAAGGATTTTCCATCAGCAATCATGACTAGGGTGTGATCATCTTCATCAGTAGCTAGGTTCATGACTCTGCCTCTTGCCTGGTCATTAGGATTAAAAACACTCTCCAAGGTAATGAGACCCTTAGGAAACTTGTTGGAACTTAGGTTAATGATCCTGCAGTCTTGACTGGTTTCTATCTAAAATTTTTGCTTCATTCTGCAAGAAGCTTACAATTTGTTCATCCAATTCAAATACTTGACAATGGATTTTGTTGTCAGGGATGGCAAGCCTTACTACCATCTTGATTTGTTGCTTCTTCTTCTCCTCCAGATTCCTTGGCACATCATGAGATGTACCTATTGTTGCAAGTCTATCAGCATGTCTATTTTCTTTTCTAGGGATGCTTTGGATATTAAATGCATTGAAACCCTCAAGTAGATCCCATACCCTATGTTTATAAGACTTGAGCAAACCATTCTTGGTGATATTCTAATTTCTCACTTGATTAACCACCAACTCACTATCTCCATATACACTTAAGGCTTGAATTCCTCTTTTTTGAGCAAGTACGAGACCCTAAATCAAGGATTCATACTTGGCCACATTATTAGTTCAACTAAACTAGAGCCTAAAGGAGAAGTAATACCTTACTTGTGTAAGAGAAACCAACATCATGCCAGCCCCTGATCCATTTTTATTCCTTGATCCATCAAAGTACATACTCCATATCCCACTCATATCTTCTTTATTCTCCACAAGATTGGGAACTAGAGCATCTTGCTCTAATACACAATATGTACTGAGGCATGTTTCAAGGGTTTCTAACATAGGATCAAATTGATATGCATTAGCCCATTCATCTAAGAGAAAATCAAGTATCTCTACTAGGTAAGTAGTAGGCTCATTCACTATGTCATTATCATCCACTTCTAGGATAGTGCAATTCATGTTGATGAGATTAGGGGTGTAGGGTTCAGTATGATGGAGAGCTAGAGGCTCTACTCTGATTGAAGCTTTGGCCCCATATCTTGTCCTAAAAAACATATATGACCAATCGAAAGATATGTAACCACCTATCTGGGCAGTGAAATCTCTTGACAGACAGATGGAAAAATGTGGCTTGACTTCAGCAATGGATATATCTTGAGTTACAGTACAACCAGGGCATGCATGTAAGGCCATTCCCACATTCCTAAGGATCCCTACAGTCTTGATAGTACTTGTAGAACAAGATCTAGTATGCAAGGAACATTAGCAATAAGAGAAAGATTCACAAACTAAAACTAAATTCACATATAAGCTTAGACAAAGAAAGCAAACAAGAAATGCAAACCTCAAAAGAGAAAACACTCCATGCTTCCTTGATTTTGTAGATGTGTCCTTTTGATGTGGATATATGCTCAGATGCTCAAAGTTGCTTCAAAGGGAGGTGGGTAATGGCAAATTGGTAGCTTTGTGAGCTCTCAATTTGGCATTATAAGGGTAAGATTGATGGCTTTGGTTCTCAAAATAGCATGGTAACTTTAGCTCAAAGATTGTTGATTGAAATGGCTTGGGATGGGATTCAATTTATAGGCCAAGGGGTAGAGGGATGGAGGGATTAGATGCAAGGATGGGGAGATGGTTAAGGAGGGCTAAGATGTACTCAAAGGGGAGCACATGGATTGTGCTTGTTTAGCACCAATGGGAAGGTGACACTTGTCACAAGGAGGATGAGTGTGAGAGGGTAGGGTAAAGGGTTGGTTAAAGGCATGATGAGTGGGGTTGAGTATGTAAGAGAGATGTAAGAGGAATGAGTGTGGAAGAGGGAGGAGTGTGGAAGATGGATGTAAGATTCATGAGTGGGCTTGTAAGAGTCTTTTATGGTTTGTAAGGGCACTCATGACTTGGTGGTTGGGATTTTTGAGGGGAGACTTTGGTTTGGATTAGGAAAGTCTTAAACTTGTTTAGGGAATGTGACAACATTAGGGGGTGGATTGGGCTTGGGCTTAGGATCAGATTAGGGATGTTAGAGATGTGCAAGTGGATGGCATTAATGGGGGTGGGTGAGTTAGTGGCTAAGCTAGGTTAGCATGGGTGGATGGGGTGGATTAGGCTAAATGAAGGATTAGGGATAAGTTAGGGGTTTTTAGATTTGAGGATTTTATTTATCAAATAGATTTTTTTAATAAATGGGGATTTTTGGAATTAGATAGAAGAATAGGATTTAATTGATAAATAATAGGTTTATTTGATTTATCAATTAGGACTATAGATGATTAATTAAATTAATCATCTAGGGATGGCAAAGGATTAATTAAATAAGAATTTAATTAATGACGCCTTTAGAGATGGCTAAATTAGATTACCAAAGCGGTGTAATCAAATTTAGGTGTCTACAATACTACCATCCAACTGCAATACATCCTTATAAATGGGCTCATATTTCATCTCAAAAGCATCAACATCACACCTAAGCATCACTGAACTACTAGCCCCTGAATCAATCATGCAGTTGTGGACTAGTTTATCCCCTATAATTAAAGAAACATAAAATGGAGGGGGTCTAACCTTTTTTCTTGTTTCTTCCTCCCTTGATGGTTGTACTAGGCTTGTGGCTCTTTCCATGGTGGGTGGCTGATCCTTTGGTTCAATGCTTTCCAATTCTTGCTGCAGCAATCTCTTTTGCATGGGTATAGTAGCAACATCCCACATGGAAATATTCACATTTGTTTTCTTCATTTGTTTTACCACACTGAATGGTGTAGTAGGTGCTTTGGTAGAAACTTTGGGAGCTGCATTTGTAGGAGGTTGAGGTTGAACAACCTAAGGATCACTTACATTCTTTCTGCCATTATTTTGCCTCTGTTCTTGATAGGTATTCAATTGTTCATTTTTTGATCAGTCATAAGATATTATATTTGAAGTTGAGGCCTAATTGGGGAGAGGAGGGGTAGCATCTTCAATAGCTCTTCTTTTGCTCCTAGCATTGTGGGCAATGGAATCCTAGTTTACATTACAATGTTCCTCCACTTGATGATTCATAAAGGAGCAATCACCTTGTCCCTGCATATATGAGGCCTCTTTAAATTGGTCCTCCTTGTATGGTTGTCTTGTTGCAGGCTCTTGGATGGTCAAAGCCAAATAAGATTTAGCCTTCTGACACATGCAATGAGCATAGGAGTAGTTACAGGAGGGACAAAAATCCTGATCCTGGGCCATGTTGTTTTGAGGGACTATGGCCCTACTTTGGTTTACGTTTGAGGTTGAAGCATGGCTATTCTTCCTATTCTGATCAAAAGAATTGTTCCCATAATTATGATTTGGAGGCCTACCACTATTCATAATTTGAGGCTAAAATTGATGAGCCTTACTACCTTGAGCTTGTTGTCTTTCTAAAGTCACCACCTTATTGCTCATTTTCAGCATCACAGAGAAACTATCCTCCAGTTTCTTCTCTTGGCCTTGCAATATTTTATCTATTTTCAACATCATAGATTGCATCATCTCCTTGATTTCATCTATTCCATTTGAAGATGTGGAAGCTTGAGGGATTGGAGCGGGGAATTGTGATGTGGAAGTTGTAGGAAGAGGAGCCATTTCTAGTTGGTGATTTGGAACATCAGGAAAGAAAGGCATGGGAGACCTTGCAGCTAGCTTGCCTCCTTGTATTAGGATGTTTTCTGACTTTATTGCTATGTCATAGGCATTAGACAAAGCATCTCCTCCCATAGTTTGGATAGTAGTGGCAATGTCACTATTAAAAGATCTGAGGTAATGCAAGAAGGCATTACCAGAGGTAGGTTTAACTGAAGCAGGTATTATATCCCATGTCTTTTGAAATCTATAGTTGAAATCAGTCATACATTCATGGGGGGCTCTTTTTATAGTAGTCAACTCTTCTAAAAGTGACAAATGGTCACTTTTGTCCTCAAAGTGTTTACATAGTCCTACTCTTAATCCATCCCAATCTGTTATAGAACCATGAGCCAAACGTCTATACCATTTTAGTGCTCTTCCTTTCAAAGATGAGGCTAGAAGCCTAACTACAACATCATCTTTTGTAATACCATGGATATTGCAGACATTTGCAACTTCTTGAATGTATTCTAAGGGAGAGATAGAAGTTTCACCAGTAAAATTTGGTATACCAAGTACTTGAAGAATGAACATCTTGAGGGTTTGAACACCAAAGATAGTACTATCTCTTCAGTATTAATCTTGAAATCTTCCTTTTGACACCAGTAGACTTGAAATTTTCTAAATATGGTCCCACCAGGCATGCCAAAAATTGTTGTCACAAAAGTTTGCACCCTTGTCCAAAGTTTTTACCTAAGGAAAACCTTCTCAAACATGGAAACAACCTCCAAGCTGTAGGACTTGAACTATGAGGTTGAGTCTCTAGAGAAGGTCGACTTCCTTTACTATCAGGGTGCACCTAACTACTCTTGGAGAGGAAAAGGGAGAAGGAATGCATGAAAGCAAATCTACCTATTCTAACCTAAGGGGGTGATGCACCAAAATAGAGTGTTTAAACTGATCTCTGCCCACACATACACTATTGAACCTTCGTGACACAAAAATATATACACATTCAAACTTGTTTTAATCTAACAATCACATGCAAATTAGAAAACCCAAATGAATGACACAAGGAAAGAGAAGATTCACTTATATATCATTCACAGGCCAACAGAGATACAATCATCCAAGATTGTAGATTTCTACAATACACCAATGAGAGGCAAATAGTTCTTGCACTTTACATCAATGGCTAAAGGAGATAAGGAAAAATGTCATACAGTTCAGAGGCAAAGGAAATTTACACATGAAATTGCAGAGCAATATTAGAGAAATTAGAGAAGGGTAGACCTTTACAAAATTTACAAAAATTTCTTTTATAGTTCAGGCATAATTGAGATGTCCTCTTACTAAAGTTACTCCACAACCACTACCATTAAGCCCTTTAGAGAATAATCATGGAAATCTGAAGAAAATCCAATCTGAGTACAGATCTAGGTGCAATGATATCTGATCTTGTTGGAATAGGGCCATGAGAAGACAGAAATGATGCCATTAAATAGTTCTGAACTAGTAGATGGATCGGATCAGAGATGGTGGAGTGTTTCTCATGTTCACTGAGTTCAGCACTCATTTGAGGGTGTTTGGCATTGATCATAAGGATCAGATTGTGCAACAAAACTCAAATTCCCCTATTTCTAGCCCGTGAATCAGCATGATCAGTAGGTCAACCAAATATTGCACCCAAGTTAGGACATGTGGGCCAATAACTTTATTTTATTTTTCCACTCTACAAGTCTCCACACAGTTGACCAACACCTTCTTTACTAATTGCACCACCTCCTCAAATCCTAACCGCGATGCAACTGCCAACTGCCAGCCTTAACCACTCTGCCTAGCCATAAAGTATCTCCCTAGGTCTACAAGGACATGTGGCATTTAGGTGCTTCCCCATAATGTTTAACTCCCTCGTACTTCCATATTGTGGCCAAGTGATGATCATCAATTTGCATAAGATCAATGATCAGGAAAGACTCTCCATTCACTATGCCTATCCATGAAAACCTAGGCCCACTAAAACACTCGACATCTGACCTGGTCTGACTCAGCATTACCCTAGCATACAACTAGCACCACCTGGAACAAAACTAACCCCATAAGGATACGTGGTAGCAGGGCACATGCCCACATTCATTAACATCCATGCATCTTTATATTGTGGACATGCACCAGCCACTGATTTCATTTGAATCTATGATGATCAAAGCTCTATAGGACTCTTTGAGAAGGCTGGGCCCATGACATCATACCAGCCACATGTTGCAAGGGTGCATACCCACATTGCTTAAAATCCTCACATCTTCATCTTGTGAGTATGCGCCAATCATTGATCTGATTTGAATCTAAAATGCTATATAACCTGTACCTTCTAAACCTTTGCAAATATCTGTTGTGACATCATTCGAACACGCACCACCAGGGTGCTTGCCTGCACTGTTAGAAAGTCTAGTGAAACTCAGAATGTGGGAAAGCAGGCACCAATAGAATCACTAGCTTAGCCAGCCACCTTGTATCTTGCAGTCCACAGGAAGAACATGGACCCATAATCCACGCGTCACTAAGGGGCTTCCCTGCAATGTTTAAAGATCACTTGTTTTGATAGTGTGGGAAAGCACCCATTGTAGATCTAGGCAAGATCTGACCGTGCAAAAAGTTGCAGGCCGGTGGAGACAAAATAGGAAATACCATAAATTTTAAATTTTTTTTAATTTTCATATTTTTGAGGCATTAAAATAATAAAAGATGGGAAATAGCCATTGGGTGGGGCAAGCATTTAAAGTTCAAATTTTGGCAAGAGGCAAAAAATGGTAACAATTATATTTATTTATAATCATTATAAAATAATTAATCAGTATAACTAAAGATACATATTTGTAAATCAATTACTAGGATTAAAGATACAAATTTGTTAAATCAATTAGTAGGACTAAAGATACATGTATTCGTTAAATCAATTAGTATAGCTAAAGATAAATATTTGTTTTATGTGGATAAAAGTATGCTAACTAGGTAAGCCAATACATTATTTCAAAAAACTTTTACAAAATATAATATTCTTAACAACCTTCATCCATGGTAATTAATATTATTAAAATGTATACATTTGAAAACACATTAATAAACTTTCAAACTAAGAGTATGATCCTACAATAAACTAACACTAATATATAATTTTTTAATAAACTAATGATAACTAAGAGTATGATCCTACAATTAAAAACACATAATGAGATGAAATTCAATAGTTTGAAAAGAAGTTGATAAAAGAATTCTAACATATTAAATTATCTTTGATACATATCTATCTAATGATTGTGTAAGTTCCAACTAACTCATATTGCCTATTTAGATCAAGTTGTTATTATTATTCATCCATGACAATTAATATTATTAAAATGTGTACATTTAAAAACACATTAATAAACTAATAAACTAAGAGTATGGCCCTACAATAGAATAACATTAATATATAGTTTTTAATAAACTAATGATAACATAATCTTTAGTTTAGGATGGTAATTAGTATTATTAAAATAACACATTTATAAATTCTAATTATTAATTAGTAGGACTAAAGATACATATTTGTTTTATGTGGATAAAAATATGCTAGTAGGTAAGCCAATACACTATTTTTAAAAACTTTTACAAAATATAATACTCTTAATTGTAGAAGTTGAGACAACCAAATTCACAGTTTGACAAGAACACCCACATGCAAAATAACCTATTGCTGGAAGAAAGCCAAAGAGGAAAAAGTGAAGCTTGAAAATCTCAACAGAATAAGAGAGAAAATGTATTCCAAGATAATAAAAAATAATTACAAGAGTTCAACCTTAAAGGTGAACGAAACCCTAAAGCCTAAGAAAGTTGGGTTGCACATTAATAATTAATTATTAATTCACCTAAGAGAAAGATTAAGCACTAAAGATTAATAACTTAAATAATTAAATCAAAATGATTTAAGCACTAAGAAAACAAAATATTACTCTAACACCCCCCCTTAATCTAAGTGCATGGGAAAAGCTAACCTAGCATAGCTATGAAAGCAAGAAATGGTTCCTAGTAACAAGGCCTAATTAGGTACCCAATACAAGGAAATCTATGTAAATCGGAGACAAAGGAGAAAACCCAGTGGGAAAAACTCCTCTCCAAAGAGAGATAGAAAAAAAAAACAAAAAAAGGAAATGGCTCAAGAGACTCTCTAAAAACCATAAGTACAACCAGCGCCCCGCACCACCCCCCCCCCGCCATGAGAGAGAGAAGAGACACCAAAGCCCCCCCAGAATGATGGAGCCCTTGTAGAAATGATCAAACTAATGGAATTTCAATGCTGAAGAAATAAAGGCATAGAACAAGGAAACCCCTAAATGAGAAGGGAAATTAGAAGGCCTAATTGATGCTTAAAGCAGAAAACATGAGGATCCTAAAAAGGAATCCCCAATGTAGGTGAGTCGACAAGGGTGCTAACACTGTCATGAAAGAGGAGATGAATTTCCTTTGTAGAATCCTCAATAAGTGCACCTAAAGGCTCGATGAATGGAGTTGGAGGGTCAAGCAGAGATGAAGAAGAATCCTACTAAAGAGAAAAGACTTCAATAGGATGTGGTGTGGTAGTCAAAACAATGATCTCAAGAATAATATAAAGGTTTGAGTGTCCTTATTGCACCACATGATGCTTTCAAGAAAGACAAGAGCTATGCTTTGACAATGGAGATGATGGACCAAAGTGTGAGAAGGTGTAAAGATAGGTGGTATGATCAACTGTCCCTATAGAAATAAGGCCTCATGTTGTACTATCCCAAACAAAGGTTGAATCTACAATGAACTCAACTATCTTCCCTAAACCACTGTTTGTAATCTGATAAATCGAGAGAAGGTTTGCAAACAGAGATGGAACATATAATACCTCATTGAATGTGCCACCCTAAATTCCATCTGAAACTTTATTGTAGACTATTAGGGTAGTGTTATTCACCATGAGAATGTGAGGAATTGGAGAAGCCTCAATAGTAGAGAAGACCCCTTGAGAAGTACCATATGGTGAGAAGCACCTAAATCCAATATTCAAGGGACCTAGGAAGGGGATGCAATGGATGCCCATCCAAAATCTAGTGTAGATGTCAAAGATGTGGAAGAAGACTGAAAAGTAGACCCCTATGAGGTAGAAGAGGATGGAGAGGAAATAGTACTCTTCTAAAGAAGAGCTTGCAAATCTACAATTTGTTTCTCATAGCCACCAAATCTCTTTTGAAAACAATGTGACTCATCATGCATCATGAGGTCACTTTCAATAGTAGGAACATGTAGGAATCTTATTCTTTTGTTTCTCCTTATTAGAAGAAGATGATGGGCTAGTAGTGTGCTAAAAAGAGGAATATAATATCTACTTTGGCTTCTACTTTTGTTTACCCTGAGGTGTCTTGGCAAGTAATGCCTCTGACTATGAACCTATAAGTGAATCCATTAGAAGTGAGCTTGGACTAATCATGAGTTAACCTATCATAGAATGTCTCAAAAGAGGGCATAACATGCCATGCACATAGTGCATCCATAGTGGAGTAGAAGGTAGAAGTTAAAATCTAATAAGGACCTCGAAGCTTTGAGAGTATCAGAAAGATACACTCATTATCTAACTTTGTCTTTCCAGCAACTTGTAAAATAGATCGAAGAGACTTGAACTTCATCAAGAAGTCCTCAATGTGGGTGAATGATTTAGGTACCAAGGAGGTGAACTTTGCATCTATCTGTAGTACCCTAAATTGATTCATTGTTCCAAACAAGGTGGAAAACTTGTCCCACATAGCCCTAGGTGTAGTCAAACCATCTACGTGAAATAGTAACCCATCTAAAATATTTAGTGCAATGAGGTCCATTGCCTCATCCATCTTATTTCATTGCATAAGAACCTCATAAGGCCTCTGTAGAACTAGTGGAGCCACATCGAGGCATGACCATAAACCCTTTTCCATAAGCAATCTAGACATCTATCCTTTCCAAGTATGAAAGTTGTGAGGTGTAAGGCAGGTGACAAAAGAGTCCACATTGAGAGAAAGTAGATAGAAGTAGAAGGGTCATTTCTAAATATAGTTATAGAAAGGAAAATGCACCCCCCCCTCTGTACAATGTATAAATTTATCCCTTGTATACCAAAGAGACAGCTAAGGAAAGCACAAAAAACTAGAAGAAATCATGGACACCAAATGTAGAGAGGTAGGAAACTGAAGGCTCTACTTTAATGCCAAAAATAAGAACTCAAATAGCTGAATCATAAAACATAAATAGAATCATCATCTCTGGCTCAGAAATAGCTTTTCGACAATATTTCATTTTTTGAAAATGGACCAATTACTCCTCCAAACAATAAGCTCTCTAGAAAAATACAGAGATAGGAAAAATTTGACAATTGTATGATTGTCTGCCAAAAAAAAATTTAGTTGCAAGAAACAAATTTTGGTCCCTCAAAAAATTAAAAGTTGTAGGAAAACAATTTTGGCCACCAAATTGTTGACATCACCCACCGGGTTACTGAGGTCAACAACTAGTGGCAGTGACTGGGTGGTAGAGGTGGTGGTCAGGTGACATGACAGTAATAGCAATAGTGGCATGTTGGCAAGGGCAAAGTGCATGCTAAGCCATGGTGGCATGCAAATGGGGGCAGAGCATGAGCTGAGCATAGGCAGAGTGTGGGCCAAGCATGGGCAACATGCAGGTGGCACACAAGTAGCTTGATAGCGGGACTCCCAAAAAACATGTTTAAACTCTTTTAAAAAAAAAAATTCATCATTTTTTGAGTCGTACAGCCTAGGAGAGGGGAAAAAATTTGCTAGAGGCTACTGTGGCCAAAAATGAAAAAATTTATATGGATCTTGATTGTACCATGTCTTCTAAGCACAATGGTAGCATCCACTTTTGCTCAAAGTGCACCAGAAAAAGTTGCCTCCTCTAGATTGAAGAAAACCAACCATAAAAAGCTAGTTTTTTTGTCTTTGAATCACAGCTTCAAGTTCTCCAGACTAGACAGTAGTAGGGAAGCTCTAATATCATGTAGATGTTGAGACAACAACTTCACAGTTTGCTAAGAATACTTGCATGCAAAATAACCTATTGTTGAAAGGAAGCCAAAGAGAAAAAAGAGAAGCTTGGAAATCTCAGCAAAATAAGAGAGAAAATGTATTCCAAGATAATAAAAAGCAATTACAAGAGTTCAACCTTAAAGGTGAATGAAACCCTAAAGCCTGAGAAGGCTAGGTTGTACATTAATAATTAATAAAATAATTAATTATAAAACCACCTAGGAGAAAGCTTAAGCACTAAAGAGTAATAACTTAAATAATTAAATCAAAATGATTTAAGTAGTAAGAAAACAAAATATTACTCGAAAATTAATAACCTTCAGCCATGGTACTAATTAATATTATTAAAATGTGTACATTTAAAGGTCCTAAAATTTGATATATCAAGGAAAACATCTTTAAATTAATTCAAATTATTATAAAATAAATCTTAAGAAGAAGTAACATATCTAGAACCTTTAAGATAATAGTATTAAATTAATATAATATTCATCCCTTCTAATTGTCTACATTTAGAGGTTTTAAAATTTGATTTAAATTAAATTATCTACCATCTCAAAGGTTAGTTCAATCATGATGTACACTTATAACATGTAATATCTTCTCATGATCTTCATTGCCTAGTCTCCACTTGTGACGTACATGCTTAAATTTGACTGGATGTAGACAAAGCCTTGTAGCAACAACTAGGTGGTTATATTGTAAAACCTCGATGTTAGGTTGATAATCAACAAAGTGTATTCCATGTTGGACTATTTTCAAGGCTCAGCAATCAGTGCAATTAGTGCAAAGACATCTCCTACATAACAAGTATATATACATATGTACAGTATATACAAGATAGTTCATTGATAATTAACTAACAAGTTGAGATTAATTGACAAGTTGAGATTAATTTTAATGATACTAACCCACTTTTACCAATCTAGAGATATGATTATAATCATCAAAAATCAATGGAATATCATCAAAATTTTCATCATCTTTATCAAATATATCGATAACATCAAGTGGTACTAAAATCCATAAACCTGTATATCCATGTGTTTGATTGATGCATTCTTGATAGTCTTCATCAATTCAACTATCACAAAAACATGAGTATTCTCTTGTCTTCAATGTCCAATTGTGATTATATGTACTCATGACTAAATATAAGGAATGTGTCTTTTTCTATCCTCTTGCAACCATGCATGTTTTTTCTATTAACACCTAAAAGTTCATTACATTGAAAATATGGAAAAATTAAATTTAAACATCAACAAATTGAAAGATAAAACTTTAAAATGAAATTTTAAAACTTAATTGCATAAATTTTTTAAAAATGCACACATCAATACCTATTATCTCCCAAAAGACTCTATATGGTACCTATAAACTTTTTGTTGACAATGTCCCAACCTCATATGATGCAAAATTCATCTTACACCATTCAACAACATTATGTGCATCATTTATACGAACTCTTTGATAATTCATTTGATACTTTCCCAGAGCACGTTTGATGCAAGCTCCAGTAGCATCATCTTCAACTTTTCCATGCCCACTCTTGAAGAAATTCCATATGTGTTTTATATTCTCATTATGATGATATCTACATAATGCATAAAATGGTCTAGATGATTTGAACTGTGCAACACATCCGTCAGACCAAACATAATGTTTATCAACATTTATGTCTCTTTCTTTAAAATAAGAAAAGAACATATTGAAGCAATGTTCTACATAATGAATGTCATGTTCTTCATAATCACTTCTATAAAAGTCATATTCCTTTTTAATGACCCGTGCTTCAATTGTACTCTGAGGACCATCCAAATCTAACTGTGCATGTTTATAACAAACATGTACCATAATAGTGACCTACTTAGAAAAGAAATAATCTAATTGAATTGCTTTCTAATGAACAAAGGAATAGTTCTCTAGAAAATCAACAACTGATACAATCATTCCAAGTAGGAAATTATCTCTCAAAGTTTGAAACTATTGTGCTTGCCACTTTTCAAAAAATGTGTGACGAATATAAGGTTGAATCAAATTCTTAAATATTTCTTTAAATGTTACAATAGATAGCTCGTCTTCAACATATTCCAACCTTTTTGTCTCTTTCCCCAACTTTGTTTCATTCTTCACATACTTGTAACTTTTGCAATTCAATTTTTTTGTTACATCTATATTTTCAATTTCCAAAGGAAATAGAGCCAATTCACCACATGTTTCACATAATCCTTTGATGCAATTTATTTGACTAGCTAGATCATCTATTTTGTCACATAGAATAGATGATATAAACTCACTTCTCCAACTAGGAGGAGCAACAAGAAAACCATATATGTGTTCTACTAACAATTGAAATACCTAATAGTGGAGATCAAACTCAATACATGATGATGATAACAACATGTTTCAAACACTTTGTTTGACCTCATAAAGTATGGCTTCAATTTTTCAAACAATGCTTCCCCATTTTTTATATTAGGGTGTTCACTACAAAATGACACATATAACTCATGCTGTGTTGTGTCCAACCAATATTTTGTATGATGTTCATATTGACTAGATGCAATCCTATGCCTGATAACATCTCTACTATTTGATGAAGGATGAGTGTTATCAATCCAAAATGATATGACTAAATTTCTTAATCCCTCATCAATCCTATTAGAATGAGGTGTTCTATACATGATTGCCCAATTTCCTTCCATAGTACTATCATCCAGAACTAGTCTTCTCTTAAAATATTCTCTCATTGTTTTCCTACTAAAACCCATTTTAGATGAAATTGAAGATATTTTTCTATTTTGGGTCATATTCTTATTTACGACAGACATCAATATCACTTTTCTTGCCATGGACTTATCTTTAGTTTGAGACTACTTTCCAATGTTTCTCAAACTTTGTTTAACATTTTCAATCACACCAGTTTACATGTTAGAAAATCTTCTCTTCTTTGATGTTTATCTACACCTAACAATTTCAATGCCTCTTGTAACTTATTTTGTGTAAGAAAAAGTGAAAGCAAATGAGCTTGTTCAAGTGTTTCAATTTTATCAAATTTAGTCATTATTTCTCTTATCTTCTTGTTGGCTCCCGATTTAATAGAATTTGAACAACCAAGTATGCAAGGCAACAATGCATCTATGGGAAGCTATCTCTAATAATGGACACATTTCACCAAGAACCTGGGCCAACTATAAGGCTACACTCCTTCTACACTTTAGGCTCTGCAAAACCTAGGCGGGTGAACCTCTTAGGATCCAATTATGTGACCAGTGCAATGAGCATAACCAAAATCTAGAAAAGCAGATGAAAACCCCTAAATCTTCTATACTTAACCAATACTTCATAAGCATGAAATAGCTAATGACCCAACTCATGAAACTGGTAAGCTAAGTGAGGGTTAAGCTTTGAATAACTTTCAACATGAAAGGGAAACGTTTGATTAATGATGTTGATTCAACACAACCTCAAATATGCAGCAGTATAACAAGTGATCCGATAACTGATCAGTGCCTAATCCATTGGGCAATTGTAAGGAAACTCAGGTGTGAAAACAACTTCTTACACTAATCTCTTAAGAGAAGTATGGTGCAAATCTTATTAAAATCTTTTACACTTACAGATTCAATATCATGTAAACAACAATATTACAGCCAATCAAGCATAAAGAAAATAGACAGAGAAAGAAACACATAACACAAAGATTTTTCAGTGGGGGAAAACCTTTTTGTAAAACAACCCCACCCCTCCAGAACCTACACAATGTATTTGTATCACCTATTTTAGTAGAGTAAAATGAACACTAATCTATAAAAAGCATTCTCAATACTAAAAAAAATAAATAAACACTTAAGATAGGACCAAAGAAGACAAAATTGAGGAAAGTAGACCAAAGATGGTAAACTCCTCAAGTGCTTCTCATGATGACGAAGCTATGCCCCTGATGGATAGTGGATGTATGCTCACAATGTGCTCAAGCTCCAAATGGATGAGTGATAATCAAATATGAGTGTGGATGAATGATTCAACAATGAAGGTATGGAGGGTTTTCAGCATTATAATAGTATTTTGGTAGTTTTTAGGCTCTCAAAATAGCATTATAAGTTTGCTTCAAAAGTGGATGATTTTAGTGAAGGGAGAGGCTTCTATTTATAGGCCAAGGGGTGGAAGGATGGACAGTCAGGATGCAAGGATGGCAAGATGGTAAGGGAGGGCTAGGATGCACTCAAAGGGGAGCACATGGATTGTGCTTGTTTAAAGCCAATTAGGAGGTGACACATGTCACAAGGTGATTGGATGTGAGAGGGTAGGATATGGGTTGGTCAAAGGAGTAATGAGGGAGGTTGAGCCATAAATGGGGATGGTTGGGTCAAATAGAGATGGTTGGGTCATAAATAAAGATGGTTGGAAGGAGGATGAGATTGTTGACTTTGGCTTAGAGGTGGTTGGGAGGAGGATGAGATTATTGACTTTGGCTTGGGTTAGCAAGTCTTAACCCTTGCTTAAGTTGTGCACATGATTAGAAGAGGGACTAGGATTAGCTTAGGAGTTGGCTAACCTTGTTTAGGGAATGTGACAAGGTTAGGAGGGGATTAGGATTAGAATTGACATCTTCTAGAAGAGTCTAGGCTTTTAGGATGAGGATAAATAAGATTTTTTAGAAAATAAATAAAGTTTTATTTATTTCAAGAGTTTAGGTTGAGGAAATATTTATTAAAATATTTTTAATAAATAGGAAGATTAATATTTAATCTTAATTAAATATTTTGAGTTGGGATTAGGGGTAGGAAATGATGGGATTAGCCTTTAATCAAAATTAAAGAAGGATTTAGAAGATTTTGGAAGAGGTTAGTGGTCTTAAGGAAATTGGCCAAGTTTTGGACAAAAAATAAATAAATTATTTATTTTGAGATTTTTGGTTAATTTATTAATTAAATAATTAATAAATAAGGAAATAATGTTTAAATAAGATTTAAACATTTTTGGGAGGGATTCCTTAATTAAATATTTTTAATTAAGATAAAGGGATTTAATGGCATAAAAATAAATTAAATAATTAAATAATTAATTAATAAATAAATGATGATGTCATCAGAGATTTTTTTCAGAAAATAAAAATACTTTATTTTCTAAAGGATTTTTAGGTGTCTACAATATTATCTTCAACACAAGGTTACAATACACTTGCAATGCAAGTTTAACAGCGACAACAGAAGACACCAGTAGCAACTCACAGTACCAACAATACACTATCTTACATACCTCTCTTCACAACCCTAAAAACACTTATAACATGTGCTTCACTTTTAGGGTTACTCCCAAAGGTAATTGTATTAGGGTTTTACCATTCCCTGAACCCCACTATTGGGGTAGAGTGTACAATACTCAAATTTATCAATTGCCACATGTCTTCGCCTGTCATTGAATCTTCCTAACATAGCTCTTATGTGTCATAGGAATCCATCATAACCATTTTAGCTATGATCTCCTTATACACAATTCAAGATGTTGACACATCAACATTATTTGCAAGAAATATATTTTACAAAATAAATAATAATAATAAGAATTATCCAAGGTTGAGACACCTTATTCCTAATAGCAATTCCATGAATTCAAAACATACATTTGTGACATCAGGACATATTTCATATACCCAGACATCAGATCTATCTAATCACCTTGTGATTCAGACATTAGTGTTCCTTCAGATCTCATTCTCACAAAATATCCTTCTCAAGTAACCAGTAACCTTGTTAAACATATCAAGCATTTACTTGGCCCTTTGGTCCAACAGAAAAATACATCAAACATACAACATTAAGGGGATGCAAATGGATCTTATATCTTTATTCCAAGACCACATAACACTTATAGATTGCTAAGACAAGAGATAAGAACCAGAATGATCTAGTGAAATTATTGCTCATATGTATTGATTTCCTTGAAACTATACATTCAAATGCACAAAATTAAAACATGAAAACACCTAACATATCAGAACTTTCTATATTATTTGCACTACTACTGTTCACATGAAAGAATTATGCTGAAGAATGGTGTCTCAGTATTTGGAATCCATCAAAACTGGAACTAGAATATGGTCTCTCAGTAGTGAATGGTTTTTTCTTCCTAGAAACTAAAACCCTTACAATGAGGAAGAAAGAGAAAGATATAGGAAGAAGGAAGTCCCATATCTGCTTTGCATCTTACATCTTTTCACTTGAAATTCCCTCTCTTTTCCCTCAAAATACTCTCTCTACCTTCTCTCTTCAACTGAATATGAAAATCTCATCATTTGGTCTCTACAAGGCAGAAATATCTGAGATATTTTATCCATCATCGTAATTGATTTTTGATGCCAAGGTGAACTCACAGTAAAAGGTGAAAATCAATTATATGACCTTTAGAAGCCAAGAAAACATCTTAGAATTGATTTTCTCCACATTCAGATCCTAACAAGCTTTTAAATCTGCCCTCTAACCAATTCAAGTGCTCAATGGTGAAAACTACTTGTTCTATTGCCAATGCCCCGAAAGTCACAAACTGGCCTATAGCTTGAACTAGTGAGCACCTATACAAAAACTGACTTCAAAAATTGAAAATTTGGATTCTCCTAGTTCTGGTGGTATATTGGAGCTCAGTTAAAAACCATGCCTCTGGCAGCCATTTGAAAAATCATGCCTCTGTTCATGGTCTCCATATTCATTTTGCAAAATTTTAAACTTTTCAAAGTTTAAACTATATTAAAAAAAAATAGACATTATTTAAAATGTCTGATGATTACACATTTGGAGAAAAATCTTTAAAGATTAATTTTTTTAAACCCTTTGAAATTTTCCCCACAGGTTTCATTTCGGGTCAAACATGGTTTGACCACCATTGCCACATGTCATCTTTTTATTGGCTCAGACCTGGGTAAGCACCAGGTGTCACATTCTGACTGGCCATCCACATTAGTGCCACATGTCATTGCCACCTTAATGCTCACTATGTCACCTTGTTATCGCATGAGCAACTTCTCCTTGGTGAGATAGCAAGGACCACCAAATCTGCCACATGGTGTGATCTGGTGAATCGTTGCAAACTAATCATCACATCATCCTTCCTCAAAATTTGTGCCATGTGGCACCTTATGGTTGGTCCAGAACTCCACATCACCACTGTGTTGTGCTATTCCCACTTCCTAGTTACCACTTGGCACTCACTAGTTTGTTGATGGATTAGAAATGGGCCCACATTGCTTATTAACTCCTGGCCGAACTTTGAAATTTTTTGGCTAGTTGCTATGTCGCTAGCTATAAATTCTTGGATTTTTTGGCTAGTGACATAGCGACTAGCTAAATTTTTAACCTTTTTGACACTTTGAATGCTGATGTCATCATACTCTAATTACATGTCTGTTCAAAATTTGTTTGTGTCTTGCCAACCACGGGCCCACCTACACATGCCCTACCTCACAAAAGCATTGTTTTTTAAAGACACAATGCTTGTAGTAACTTGATATATTTAAACATCAAAAATACCCCCAACATATGCAATGTGGGATTAAAAACCATAAGCAAAGTCTACATTTTCTTAGCATAGACCAGCTCTCACCAATGTTATCAAGTTAAAACACAAAAAAAAATCCCTGCCATAGCATTCCAGGTCACCCATTACAATCATTGCATCATGAAATCTCAAATTCTCCTTCATGTAACAAGCTGCATATATTTGTTGAGCCCTTTTTCTTTATGATTGGGTGTCTACAACTGGGGAAGTCATCTAACTAGTTGTCCTCTTCCACTCACGCCCCTTCTTTTTATATTCTAGTGGATGCCTTTCAATTTTACTATAAGATGTGGGTGCTTCTGCCTTTACATGCTGCCTTCCTCCATTGCCGCTAGGTTTCATTTATGATCAAATCGCTTGCTTTCAAAGACAAATGTTTACATGGTCATATTATTGAGTTATGGCTGCCTATGATGAAGCCAGCGGGTAATCCTTCAAGTTGTAAATGTTTTACAAAACAATAAAATCTTCCACTTACATATGTATTGCTTTTCTTGTCATGGCCTCTATAATGACGCCTTTATATGTTGAATAGATTGTAGCTTTTTATAACACCAATGGTATTATTTTGAAAATATTTTGAAGACAACTGCCTCCTCCAAATGAATGGTGCTTCATCCTTTTGCAAACATGAATGCTCGAATCTTTGTCATGGTGGTTTTTCCCCTCCCCTATATATAGATTCCTCTATTCCCTTCTAGAAGATTCTTCCTCATGCCATGGGCTTTGCTTTACATTTCAATGTGTGGGTGACTTTGCAAATCTCATGTTCCACTGCTCAAAATGTTAGATCTGCTCTCCTTTTCAAATGCATGGGTTATTCTTCATGTTTGTGGGAGCTCCTTAGTTGAAGGTGTGGATGGCCCCTCCATTTAACACTATTGGGCATGGGCTTGTCCTCTTTTACTATGGTGTGTTCTGCTTCTTTTTATGCATTCTCTACTATGTGTGGGTAGTTTTCTTTTTTTAAAGATGGCTCATGCTCCTTTTATGTCTATGCATGGCACTGCTCTTTAAATGTTTTTTGGAACTTGTGACTCTTATCTTAGCCGGCTCCTCTTTGAGTGTGGGTTTCCTTGTTTTAGCTTCTAGATCATCCACTTCAACTTCTTGTGTCATGCTTTGGTAACCTTAGAGAATCATAGGTATATTTGGATTCTAAAGAAGCTTGATTTGTCTTGGTTTCGAGGGGAATGTCATGTAGCTTGCCTTGAAGATGAGGGATGTCACTAGCGTGTGTCTTGAATGAGACTTGTTTGGTACCTAAGTAAACTGGAGTGTCCAAAAATGGACCATCAGATGTTGGTGTCTTGCTCTCATGCATATCCATTCCACCTATTTTCTTCACATTTTTATTTATTAAACCTCTCCAGATTTTCCCTATCTTGAATCAAGTATTGATTTAAAATGTCTTCTAGATCCATTACTTGTTCCTTCCAAGAGCTTTTCTCCCACTAGATTCTTTTACACTATTTGGTGTGCTCTTTTCCTTTAATTCTAAGGTTAATAATCCAATTGAAGGCTACGTTCTGATTCTTAGTAACTTCATGGAACACTTAGATAGGCTGGATGGAAGGTGCTACAAGCATTGAACACCTCTTAGGCCTCAACTTGATAGCTAGGTACATGTCCATTTATGGGGCTTGATTTGACTAAAAATTTCAAATGAACGCTCAAAATGAGAATGCAATTTTGAGCGCCAACACTTCTTATTCATTGACCTTTTCTTAGACAAACTTAAGGGTTGAATAGTAGTTGCAAGTGTTCTCATTTTATCCACATCCATTTTAAGTGATCTAATTTTTTATGAGAAATTTCATTCTTTACAGATTGGGCAATATTTATGAGTTTATCCATACCAATTCCTTCACCTGATCTTAACCCTTCTTTGACTTTTATTACTAGAATTTCTATAGAGAGCAATCTTGAGCCTTCTCCAACATTCATTGTTTGAGATTCTACAGGGAAAGATTCTAACCCTTCTCTAACTTCTATTATTTGAACCCCTATAGGGAGTGATCTTGAACCTTCTTCAACATTCATTGTTTGAGATTCCATAGGGAGTGTTCCTGACCCTTCTCCCATATGCACTTCTTCTACTTCTGTTGAGCCTCCTTCAACATTTCTTTCACCTTGTTGATTGTCTGCAAAACAGTTATAAAAAAATCAAATTAGATAAAAATAATATTGATACGTAATTAAATTCAAGACCATAAAAATAAATAAATTATATATATATATATACAAACCTTGTTTAATTTGATAATAACATGCCACAGTCTTCTGAAGATTTCTTTGTTCTACTTCATCAGGTCTCTTCCTTGCATATTTGTTTTGCCTCCATTTCTTGTTTCCCATCAAAAAATCATAAAAATTAAAAAATTTCCCTTGCCTTAATAAATTCATAGTAACTTTATAAAAAATTTGTAGTAACTTTAAAACATTCGGCTTCACTATCATTTTTTTGTCCTCACTGCAAGTGACATCATGTTTTTTGTTTTTTTGGAATGTTCACTTGAACACCAATTATTTTACATGTTTATGTGAATACATCAAATTAAATGTCTGGCAGCTAGAATATTTAGGCTTGTACGTTCATGCAAACATAGTGTTCGCGTGAACATATTAATTTATGAATTTTTGGTGCTCTTTTCTTAAAAAAATGAAATTGGCTCTTTTGACCCCAAAATTTAAGATTAATGATCTCCTACTATAAAATTAAAAAATGCCAATTTGTGCTACTCGAAGCAAGCTTTCCAATGACTATAATTGTAGTACATATTATATTCATTAAGACTTTCAAATATGAGTTTAACTCATTATAGGCTCATTACCGATTGAATATCAACTGACTTCGACACTTTGGGAAAATTTGTAAATTAGGTCTTTTTTTTTTGAAAAATTTCTAGGAAATAGGTTGTTGAGATAGCTTTCTATTAGAAAAAAGAAAATTAGATTTATGATAAATTGAATTCAAGTTATCTATGTCAAAATGAAAGTATGTCTGAATTACAATTGATGTCACTTCAAAACTTCATAAACTATACAATATTCAACCAAATTGAATCAAACAAAATACATCCTCTAGATATTGATGTTACAAATCCAACATCAAAAGAATTACTTCATTATAATTTTTCAAAAAAAAATTATTCATGTCAAGCAAACTGTCACTCTTTAAAAATATTGATTTTTCATATGGACCACTTTTCAGAGGAGAAGAAATTTTTTGACTTAAATAATTTTTATTTTTTTAAATTAAAAAATATGATTACAAAGTAGGAATAGAGTACTAGAAATCACTAGTTTATGTCATCTTGAAATTATTCATAGTTTTAGAGATATAGTCACTCGAATGTGAGGTTTGTTTCAAAAATATTGATTTCAATGTCCAAATTGGTCAAAAAGTGGAATCCATTATTGTGGGATCACCCTCATAGCTTACTTATTTATCTGGTTTACATATTTCACTAGTTTACCTATTTCTCTAGTTTACATGTTTTTCTAGTTTACCTATTTGTCCAGTTTAACTATTTTTCTAGTTTACCTACTTATCTAGACATCACAATATTGTTAGAAAGAAAAGCGCACCAAGATAGCTAGGGGGCGTGTGAATAACTTATCCAATTGAAACAACTTTTGTTAACTATTAGCCATATTTTTCCTCCTGCTAAAATTTGATTTTGCCTATCAAACATGCTCGATGGTCATATCATTTCAAATATTCGAAAGATCGAATGTTATATAAGGATCTATTTAAAAACTTTGGCCCTATATTTTTATCCTAGGTCTCATGGCCTTATTTTAATGTTATGCCTTTGAACTATTTCAAGTTGTGATCATGTGATCACCCTTTGGTTTTCATATTCACGGTGGATTAAGTGTTAAATGGGGTTCAAGTAGTGAAGGCATGATGGCATTGTGTTTGCATCATCATAGAGTTAGTTGGCTCAACTAGGGTTAGGGTCCTAAAGGTGTGATGACATTATTTTTGCTTGATCATAGGATTATTTTGATAGATCATGGTTTAAGTTGTGATAGTGCAATAAGGGAACAAGCTTTAGTGTTTCAAAGATGCATTTTACACTATTAGATCTTTCAAATCTATGGCCAACATGCTATCACAGTGTGTTCAAAGGGAACTACAATTAGAGTTGTGATCAAGTGATTTCCTTTGTTTCGCTTGGTCGCAAGGTTAAAAGGTGAACCTTGGGTTAGAGAAGTAATGGTGAGAGTATAGTTAGGATCTTAGTTTTGCAAGGTCACGATGGTTTAAAAGATAAAGTGATGTTGAGTTGTGAAGTAGCAATAGATAGTTGGTCATGGTTTTGAAGGATTTGAAAAGTTAACAAAAAGAAGGTGGTGAAGCTACAAACAAGCAGAAGCTCGAGTGATCAAACATAAAACATAAAGTTTGAAGATTTGCAGAGTTGCAGAATGATAAAGAGTGATTGGTCCATGTGGCAAGGCCTAAGGATTGACTCTGATTGAGTGATTACCTGGCTAACTTGGGGTATCAGTTACAAAGGAAGCATCTCTTTGATGTGGATCTGATCTTCTCGATCTCCTTCAACCACTTTTCAATTCCTAGGCCTGATTAAATACAAAAGAACACTCCAATGCTGCCTGTTGATCTATCCACTTGATCAAATGTTAATAATCACCATTTATTGACCTCTTAGAGCCCCGTTTGGTGGATAAATGGATATGCAAAGTTCAAATTAATACCTGATTAAATATTTTCCAGATTTGCAATAGTGGTTGGGTGCAATGGTTGTAGAGTGATTTTCAAGGAGAAATATCTCAGTTATGACTAAGCTATAAAGGAAAATTTTGTAAGTTTTACAAATGATCGACTCTTCTTTGTTTCTCTAACATTTCTCTACAATTCATTTTAAAATCCCTTTTCCTAAGTTGGACCTAATGACATTTTCTCTTATCTCTTTTAGCCATTGATGTACTATGCAAGATCTATATGAGCTCTTCAATGTCTTGTCACTATTTGCAACTTGCATGATTGTATCTCTTTTTGACCTATGAATAATATATAAGTGAACCTCTCTTCTTCCTTTTGTTATTCTTTTTGTTTGTTTGATCTGCATGTGGTTGTTGGATTTAGAGAAGTCTAAATTTGGATATATTCGGTGTCATAATAGTTCAAGTTTGCATGTATAGGTAGATATTAGCTTGAACACTCTGTTTTTGTGTATCACCTCCTTAGGATAGATTAGGCTAAAGTTCTATGCATGCCCTCTTCCCTTTTCCTTTCCAAGAGTAGTTAGGTGCATCTTAATAGCAAAGGAAGCTAGCCTTCTCTGAAGACTCAATCTCATAGTTCAAGTCCTACAACTTGAAGGTTGTTTTCATGTTTCACAAGGTTGTCCTTAGGTAAAAACTTTGGATAAGGGTGCAAGCTTTTGTGACAAAAAATTTTGGCACACCCAATGGGACAAACAATATCAAAAGATTCAAAGCTCACTGGTGTCAAAGAAATAAGAATTTCAAGTTGATGCTAAGGAAATAGTGCTACTCTTAGTATTAAAAGCCTTCAAGAGGATTATTTTCAAGCACTTAGTGACTCTAATCTATTTCACATCTAGTTTCAAACTAAAGTTTTTGTGATTCATGCCCAAAGTTGAAACAAGGACATCTTCTAGAGGTAAGTTTCAATATAAAGAGCTTTCATTTTCAAACCCTAGAAGAAGAAAGGATAGGTTGTATCTATCACTAGTTAGGAGTGCACCAATAATATATACCCCTAAAAGATCCATCTCCACCCCTCCTACTATTAGATCTCAGCCTAGAGTTCCATTAGCCTATAATAATAGATCGCTTTCTTATATGGCTAGAGCTCATGCTTTTGCCACCTTCATTTGTGGAAGTCCACTCCTATTGGCTCAAAGACATGACATACCAGTATTAGCTCTCAAAAGTATAGCTAAGTTTACTAGTGAAGCTTCCATCCCCCCCTAGAACACATACAAGAGGTTGCAAATGTTTGTAATATACATGTAATATCTAATGATGATGTTGTTGTTAGACTTCTAGCCTCATCTCTAAAATGGAAAGCATTACAATGGTATAGGGGTTTGCCTCACAACTCTATAGCTGATTGGGATGAGTTAGGAGCAGCCCTATGCAAGCATTTTGAAGAAAAAAGTGACTATATTTCACTTTTGGAGTAGTTGACTACCATAAAAAGGGCTCCCCCATGAATGTATGACGGATTTTAATTATAGATTTCAAAATACAAGGGATAGAATACCCACTGCACGGTGAAGCCTTCCCATGGTAATACATTCTTGTATTACCTTAAGGCCTTCAATGGTGATATTGCTACCACTCTACAATCTATGGGAGGGGACACTTTGCAAAATGCTTATGAGACAACAATAACAACATAGAACATTTTGATACAAGGAGGTAAGTTAGCTCCAAGGCCTCCTATGCCCTTCTTCCTTAATATCCCAAATCACCAACCTATAGTAGCCCCTAATCCTATACCTTCCACATCTTAAAATGGAATGGATTAAATTAAGGAGATGATGCAGTCCATGATGTTGAACATAGACAAGAGATTGTAGGGTCAAGAGAAGAAGTTAGAGGATGGCTTCTCAGTGATGCAGAAAATGGGCCTCACAACCTTCAGTATTAGGGTCCCATTCATAATAGATTCCAAAACTAGAGTCATGTATTTTACAACTAGAGTAGAACTATCAACAACTCCCATGCTATGAGTATCAACCTAAATAGGGATTTGGTCCCTTAGAATAATCTTGCCCAAGATAAATATTTCTACCCTTCTTGTAACTATTCTTATGGATATTGTATGTGCCAGAAGGTAGAATCTTACTTGGTACTAACTACATAGGATCAGGTGTCAGACTAGCAACACAATGCTAGTCAACATGTCGATGCCTCTTAGTAGGGTGGTTGTTCTTTCATGAACCATTAGATGGAAGAGCATTGTAATGTAAACCAAGATTCCTATAATGTAAATCTAGATTCTTGTAATGTAAACTAGGATTAATGTGCTTACAATATTAGGAGAAAAAGGAGAGTTATTGAAGATGCTATCCCTCCTCCTCCTAATCAAGCTTCAACATCAGATGTAATACCTCATATACAAGCTTCAAAAGATCTAGCTAGTTCTCCTCAACAACAAAATTAGAACAAAAATAGAGGAAATGTGAATGGCCCTCTGGTTATTCCATCTCAACCTTCTACTCATACAACTTCCAAGGTTTCTTCCAAGGAACTTGATGCCTCTTTTAGTGTGCTAGAACAAATGAAGAAAAAAAATGTGACATTTCCATGTTGGATGTTGTTTCTACTATAACTATGAAAAAGAAGTTGAAACAAGAATTGAAGATTATTGAACCAAAAGATCAGCCATCAAGAGAAGAAAGTGCCACAAGTCTAGTACAACCATCAAAGAAGGTAGATTCAAGTAAAAAGGTTAGACCTCCTCCATTTTATGTTTCTTTGATCAATGGAGATGACCTATTCCATAGTTGTATGATTTATTTAGGGGCTAGTAGTTTAGTAATGCCCAAGTGTGTAGTTGATGTCTTACAAATGAAATACAAGCCCATTGTTAGGGATGTATTGTAGTTGGATGGTAGTATTGTCAAGACTAGGAATCCTTAGAAATGTTGAAATAACCCTACATGCATGCCCTGGTTGTACTATAACCCAAGATATATTAGTTACCAAAGTTAAACCTCATTTTTCCATTTTTCTCTCACAAGATTTCATTACTGTTTACATATCTTATGATTGGTCATATATGCTTTTTAGAACAAGATATGGAACCAAAGCTTCAATCATAGTAGAGTCTCTAGCCCTCCATCATATTAAGCCCTACACTCCTATTCCCATAAATATGAATTGTACCATCCATTAAGTAGAATATAGAGACATAGCAAGGGAGCCTACTACTTCATTGGTAGAAGTTACTAATTTTCTTTTGGATGAGTGGGCTAATGCATATCAGTTTGATCCTATAGTAAAAACTCTAGAGATGGGCTTTGGTATTTATTGCATATTAGAAAAGGATACTCTTGTTCCTAACCTCATGAAGACTAAAGAAGATACAAGTGGAATATGGAGTATGTAATTCAATGGGTCAAGGAATAAGAATGGATGAGGGGTTGGTGTGATGTTGGTTTCTCCTACATTAGAAAGGTATTATTTATCCTTTAGCCTTTAATTTAGTTGTACCAATAACATAGTAGAGTATGAGGTATTGATTCAAGGCCTCCTACTTGCTCAAAAAAGAGGAATTCAAGAATTAGGTGTATATGGAGATAGTAAATTAATTGTCAATTAGGTGAGAAATCAAAATGTCACTAAAAATGGTTTCCTCAAGTCTTATAAACATAGAGTACGGGATTTTCTTGAAAATTTCAATGTATTTAATATTCAAAGCATCCCTAGGAAAGAAAATAGACATGTTGATAGACTTGTAGTAGTAGGTGCATCTTATGATGTGCCAAAGAGTCTTGAGGATGAGAAAAAATAGAAGATTAGAATGGTGGTTAGACCTATTGTCCCTGATAATAATGTCAATTGGAAAATCTTCGATTATGATGCACAAATTGTAAGTTTCTTGCAGAATGAAGTATAGTTTTTAGAGAGAAATCAATCACGGCTACATGACCAATATGTCGACCAAATCATCAATCTCAGTTCTAATAAGTTTCCTAAGGGTCTCATTACCTTAGAGAGTATCTTCAATCCTAATGACCAAGCAAGAGATAGAGACATGGACCTTGCTATAAGCAAAGATGGTCATATGCCAGTTGTAGTTGCTAATGGAAAAACTCTAAACATGGGGAAGGTATGTTCTAAAGTTGAGGAAGAAAGTTTTTTCATTGATGGAAATAATTTAATGATGTATTTTCTTGGACATATGATGATTTAAAGGTCTTTGACCCAAGTTTGTTTTAGCATACCATAGATTTAGTTGATAATGTCAAACCTATTAGGAAAAAGTAGAGGGTGGTCAATCCCAAAATTGAGCCATTTATGAGAAAGGAGAAATCTAAATTGATTTAGGCCAATATGATTTTCCCTATCAAGTATTCCTCATGGGTGGCAAACCTTGTCCCTATTAGGAAGAAAAGTGGAGAAATCAGACTATGTGTAGAATTTACCTAGATCTTAACCAAGCCTCCCTTAAAGATCATCACCTTCTCCCTTCCATGGAACAAATATTGTCTAAGGTTAGTGGTTCAAATATATTTTCATTCCTTCATGGATTCTCTGGTTATAACTAAGTGTTAGTTAAAGTGTTTGACAGATATAAGACTACTTTCACTACTATGTGGGGCACCTATGCCTATAGAAAAATACCATTTTGACTAACAAATGCAGGTGCCACATTTCAGAAAGCAATAGAGATGGCTTTCAAGAACATGATTGAAAAGTTTGTGTTGGTCTACCTTGATGATATCATAGTGTATTCAAAGAATTTAAGAGATCATTTTGGCAATCTCAAAAAAGTATTCTTAAGATATAGAGATCATTGAATCCAATAAAGTGTGTCTTTGCTACTAATCAAGGAAAATTGTTAGGACACATTATATCTAAGAATGGTCTTACTATTGATCTAGAGAGAATAAAAGAAATACTCACTCTCTCTCTTCCTAACCACAAGAAAGGGCTGCAAAGTTTCCATGGTAGGAATGATTTTGTGAGGAGATTCATTCCTAATTTATCTACCATGGTGAAAACTCTTACAGCTATGCTAAAAAAGAATATGGTCTTTTCATGACCAAGGAATGGAATGCAAGTTTTGAAGAGATCAAAGTAGCCATAGCCTTAGCCCCTACTCTTATCAATCAAAATTTTGAAAGGGATTTCATTCTTTATACCTTAAGAGGTGAGTCAAGTGTTTCTAAGCTATCTTGACTCAATCAAATGACAAGAATGAAGAGAAAACCATAGCTTTCTTAAGTGAGGGGCTTGAGGAGTATGAAGACAAGTACAATTATGTTGATAAGAAAGCCCTTGAAATCATAAAATATTTGGAGAAGTTCAAGCACCTTTTTTCCCACAAAAAGATTCATTTTTTGGTGCCTCATTCTAGTGTGAAGGATTTCCTTTTGATCAAGGATATTAGTCAAAAGAGAGAGGGTTGGATCACTAAAGTGATGGAATATGACATGGACATTCAGATCACCAAGTTGGTAAGAGAGAAAGGATTGTGTAAGGAGATGATCTCATCTTAAGAATCTGATGAGGAAGTAGTTATGGTATTGATAGAATGGCATGATGCAAGAGACGAGAATCCAAGGAATTGGGTAGGGGACATGATGACCTTCTTGTCAAGCAATAGATATCCTCAAGGATTGGATAGGGAAAAAAGAAGATAGTTTAGATTGTAGTCCATTCCCTATGCCATTGTTGATGGTGTTATTTTTAGGAAGGACTCTAATGGAGCTCTATTAAGGTGCATTGATATAGATCAGGTTGAGAGAATGATTAAGGGGATTCATTATGGTCATGATGGTGGCCACTTTTTAGTAAGAACAATTACTATGAAGATAATGAGGGCAGGATATTATTGGCCATCCTTGTTCAATGACTTCTATAGGTATATCAAAAAATGTTTAAAATGTACTTTCTTTTCAGGTAATCAAATATTAGCATGCCTTCCACTTCATCCTATCCAAGTGGATCAACCTTTTGCTCAGTGGGGATTAGATTTTGTACTTCCCATAAATCCTCCTAGTTTTGGTCATAAATGGATTCTAGCTACTACAAATTACTTTACTAGGTGGATAGAGAAAATTGCATTAAAAAATGCTACTAAGAATTTAGTTTTGAATTCTTAGATGGAATTGTTACAAGGTTTAGTGCTCCTTCCATGATAATTTTAGATAATGCAAAATAATTTGTAGGATCTTAAAATTGTGCATGGGCAGTAAATCATGGCATATGCTTGAGCACTTCTTCCAATTACTACCCCCAAGGTAATGGCTTGGATGAGTCCTCCAATAATAATTTTACTAGAATCATTAAGAGGACTATTGAAGATAATCAAAGTGTTGGCACCAGAAATTGAGAATTACCCTTTGGGCTGATAGAATAACACCAAACTCACCTTTCATGTTGGTGTATGGCACGAAAGCAAGGCTTCCTATCTCATTAGAGTTTCCATCCCTAGAATTATCCCATCAATTGGAACTAATTTAAAATGATGCTATGTCTATAAGAATAGCAAAGTTAATGGAGCTAGAGGAAAAATGAAAACAAGCCATGTAGACCTTGGAAGCACACCAACAATAGATGATGAAGAGATTCTATAAGAAAACTAAGTTCAAAACTTTAAGAGAAGGTGATCTTGTGCTGAAGTGGGATGAAAATAAAGCAAAACTAGGGAGGCACTCAAAATTTGATGCACTATGGAGTGGTCCCTATGTGATTATCAGTTGCAAGTAGGTTAATAATTTTTAGTTAAGCAGGCCTAATGGAGAAGTCTTGCCTATTCCAGTCAATGGAATATACTTGAAGCCCTATTTCTAATGTAAATGAATGTTTCATGTATGTAGTTAGTTTATTTGTTTCCTATTCTTTTCTATTTTCCAAGAAGTGCATGAGCACATGTTTTTTTGCAAAGAGTCTAGTTCGTATTTTGTAGTTGTAGAGAGTAGTTTTGAGGTTTTCTTGGGTAGATGTTCATGATTTCTATGATTTTTTTCCCAATAGATGCACATGCTATTGGTCTATGCATAACAAGCTTGCATCCCTTCTAAGTCACCAAAATTGTTAGCCATATTTTCACTCTAGTCAAAATTTGATTTTTCCTATCAAACATGAGAAATAATTATATCATTTCAAATATTCAAAAGATTAGATGTTATATAAGGACCTATTTAAAAATTTGGGCTATATCTTTTTATCTTAGGTCTCGTGGCCTTATTTTCATGTTATGCCTTTGAACTATTTCAAGTTGCGACCATGCGATCACCCTTTGCTTTTCACAGTCACAATGGATTAAGTATTAACTAGGGTTCAAGTGGTGAAGGCACAATGGCATTGTGTTTGCATCATCACAGAGTTAGTTGGCTCAATTAGGGTCAGGGTCCCAAAGGTGTGATGGCATCATTTTCACTCAATCATAGTGTTATTTTGATAGACCATGGTTTAAGTTGTGATGTTGTGATAAGAGAAAAGCTTTAATGTTTCAAAGATGTATTTTGCACCATTAGGTCTTTCAAATCTATGGCCAGTGTGCTATTGTAGTGTGTTGAAAGGGAACTACAATTAGAGTTGCAATCAAGTGATTTTCTTTGTTTTGCTTGGTTGCAAGGTTAAAAGGTGAACCTTGGGTTAGAGAAGTGATGGTGTAAGTGTGGTTAGGATCTTAGTTTTGCAAGGTTGTGATAGTTTAAAAGATAAAGTAATGCTGAGTTGTGAAGCAATGATAGATAGTTGGTCATGGTTTCACATGATTTGAATAGTTAATAAGGAGAAAGGTGGTGAAGCTATGAACAAGGAGAAGCTTGGGTGGTCAAACATGAAACATAAAGTTCAAAGGTTGGCAAAGTGGCAGAATGATAAAGATTGATTGGTCCATGTGGAAAGGCCTAAGGAGTGACTCTAGTTGATCGATTACCTAGATGATTTGGCATATCAGTTACAAAGGAAGAATCTCTTTGATGCAAATTTGATCTTCTCACTCTCCTTCAACCATTTTTCATCAATTTATAGGCCTAATAAAATACAAAAGAACACTCCAGTGTTTTCTATTGATCCTTCCACTCAGTTAGAAGTTAATGATCACCATTTCTTGACCTCTCAGAGCCTCATTTGGTGGACAACTAAATTTCCAAAGTTTTAATTTGTACTTGAATAGATATTTTCCAATTTGCAATAGTGGTTGGGTGTAGTGGTTGTAGAGTAATTTTTAGGGAGAAATATCTCAGTTATGCTTGACCTATAAATGTAGATTTTGTAAGTTCTATAAGGGACCAACTCTTCTCTATTTCTCTGACATTGCTATGCAATTCACTATAAAATCCCTTTATCTTTGGACCCAATGACATTCTTTCTTATCTCTTTTATATATTGTACAAGATATATTTTCCTCTCTTTAGTGTCTTGTAACTATCTCCAACTTGCATTATTGTATCTCTTTTTGACCTATGAATAATATATAAGTGAAACTCTCTTCTTCCTTATGTTATTCATTTTGGTTGTCTAATCTACATGTAGTCATTTGATTTAAAAAAGTCTAAATCTGTATATTTTGGGTGTCATAATAGCTTAAGTGTGCATGTATGGTCAAAGATTGGTTTGAGCACTTTATTTTAGTGTATCACCTCCTTAGGATAGATTAGGTTAATTTTCTATGCATTCCTTCTTCCCTTTTCCTCTTCAAGAGTAGTTAGGTGCATCCTGATTGTAAAGGAAGTTGGCCTTCTCTAGAGACTCAACCTCATAGTTTAAGTCCCATAGCTTAATGTTTGTTTCTATGTTTCACAAGGTTATACTTAGGTAAAAAATTTGGACAAGGGTGCAAGATTTTGTGACAAAATTAACCTTATTAAATTTAAAACATGTAATCAAAAAGTGCAATAACCATACACAATTATAGTAGATTATTTAACTAGGAAAACCCTTGATCAGAAAGAAAATCCTAACAGGGATGCTACCCACAAAAATATGTACTATTATATAAGTTCCTTGTAAAAGGATGGACCCTATTACGATTCAATGAAATATAGTTAGTACATATTAGTCCCTGTTAGGAGAATTTGAATCCTTGTGAGGAGATTCTGGGGCAAGATCACCAAACTTACTATCAAACTAGCATCTATATTATTCCTTTTAGAACAATACCAAAAGATCAACTATTCACTATTAGTCTCTACCACATGTAATTGTTAGAAAGGATAGGGTTATCGTAGCACCAAATGATCAACTTTTTAATGCCTGATACAACCAATAGTCTTATAGAACCATAGGAGGTGGTTAAGACATGTCATGAATCCTATGAGGGACATTGGCCCACTATCAACAATCCCCCTCCTAGTGTCACTCATTATGGCCAATTGGATTCGAACCTATGACCAATCTCTGATACCAATTGTTAGAAATAATAGTCCACCAAGATAACTGAGGGGGGTGGGGGGGTGAATTAGTTATCCAACAATTAAAACACTTATCTTTTTTAAGAAAAATTAACCATTCAACAAAAGTAGATAGAAACCATACAAAGATGCACATAAATAATTACACCAGATATGTTGACTAGGGAAACCCTTGATCAGAGGGAAAATCTTGGTGGGAATGATGTCCACAAGATGATGTACTAATATGAATATTCCTTGTTAGAGGATGGACCCTATTAAGACTCTATTACAACATTTAGTACAATGAGTCCTTGTTAGGAGACTTTGAATCCCTATTAGGAGATTCCAACCTTGTTAGGAGTTGTACCAACCTTTTTAGGAGTTGTAGTACAAGTATGCAGGAAGAGCCCACTGCCCAAAAATGAGAATTCAACTACAAGAAGAGCTCTCTGCTCAAAATAATAGTTTACTTTTATTTTCTTCTTTCCTTGATCTTTCCTCTATTCTATCAACTAGACCAATCACTATTACACCTTGAAGACTAAGTCATGAACCTCGGATCCAAATACCAAACTTTAGATCACATAGCAAAACCTTGGCAATGAAGATTCCTTCACTTCTGCACTACTCTTCTCAACTTCACATTCCACACTCTCTATTTCTTTTTGAACATTTTCAATTTGCATATATCCATACCATGATAAAGGAAAATATTCTTCCTTTATACCAAGTCCAAACAATTCCTTGAGTTAGCTATTAGTCCTTCTCAATTAATTATTATAGGACCACATTAAGAACACGTTATACTTAGTGATAATAAAAATCTTCCACCTTGCAACTTGAATAACTTTCTATACACACAAAATTATGATGAGCAAGCTTAGCCATGTCATCCTCAACATGTCTTCTCCTTGTCCTCAACCTCGATCCTCAAGATATCAACTCTGCTAAGTGATATAACAAGTTTACTAGAACATGCCTTTGTAAACTCTATCTCAAAAAAAATATCACCAAAACTTACATAACTTCTTCTAGAATTATCATTTCTAATTTTGATGTTAACTGCATATGCCAAAAACTCAAAAGTATCTCCCATAACCTCAAGTGGTTATCATGTTCAACTAGCTATCAGTATCAACTTGATCTTTCACTGTTCTTCTATCAGATACCACAAAAGACATCAAACATGCTATGTTGAAATCAATGACAAATTCAGTCATGAATGTAACATATCATCATCAATCCAATCTTCCAACAATCTTCCCCTTTGGCATTGATGGAAATATAGATGAAAAATATCTAGTCGCAAGAATACCAACAAAAGACTATATGTCTTCAAATATTTTTCATCAATTATACTCCCCCATTGATATACCTCAATGTGCTCTATACCAAACTATTATTCCACATATTGTGCTTATGTTGAACATCTTCCTCAGCATACTACCAAAATTTTCTTTTTAGCATAATTTTTTCTTGCAATACTTCTTGCCATTTAGCATAATGTGTTTCATGCCAAACATCTCCCCAATTGATGTTAATGTTGAAAAGGTTTCTACAACAAATATCTCTGTATCAAACTCTACAATCAATTGATACTTATTTAGGTTGAGTGTGAAAAGACACTATTTACAACAACATCAATCAAGAGTCCTAGATGACTCAGTCCATCATAGATACTTCCCCATACAAGAAGCATCAGCATCAAGTCCATAAAAATAATGCTGCTCTATTACCCTAGACTAATGCATTCTTGCATCTTTTATAGTGATGTAGGAAAGGGCATAACCCCAAGCATACCTCACAAATACTCAAAAGTCTCTTTGGGAAGAGGCTTAGTGAATATATCTACAATTTTCTCTTTTGTGCTTGCATGCTCCAATTTGATTTCTTTTCTTGCAACTTTTTCTCTTAACATGTGATGCTTAATAGAAATGTGCTTAGTCTTTGAATGAAACACTGGATTCTTAGACATATTTACCATGCTTGTGTTGTCACAATGTATAACAATAGGTTCACTGATTTCTATTCTTATATCCTTAAGCATTTGTTTCATCCAAATAAGTTGATTGCAATTATTTGTTGCTGCTACATACTTTGCTTCTGATGTACTTTGAGATGTACAATCTTACTTCTTGCTTAACCAAGAAACCAATCTTCCTCCAAGAAAGAAGGCTCCTCTACTAGTGTTCTTTCTATCATCCATACTACCTGCCCAATCTACATCAATATAAAGCACTTAGAGTAAAGTCATTATCTCTATCATACCATAATCCAAATTCTAAAATTCCTTTCAGATATCTGAATATCCCTTTTACTTTTGCATAATGTGCTTCTTTGGGATTAGCCTAGAATCTTACAACAATTCCAACTACATTTTCTAAATCTAACCTTGTGTGAGTCAGATATTGCAATCCTCTAATCATAGATTTGTACTTCTTCTACTCAATAGTAGGTGTCTCATCCTTTGCAGATAACTTGTGTCCAGTTACCATAGGTATTCTAATGTTGGAGCATCCTAGGTTGCCTTGTTATCCTGCTCATTTTTGTTCATTCTGCAAGTTGGTGCTGAGTTACTGTAGCAATTCCTTCATGTGCCAAGTTACTGTAGCAATTACTTCATGTGCTAAGTTGCTGTAGAAATTCCTTCATGTGTCGAGTTACTATAGCAATTCCTTCATGTGCCGATTTTTCCTTCTTATGTTGAGTGTCAGCATTTGGACGTGATTTTTGTGAGCCGACTTGTGAGATTTATTTCGATCACGAAATTTATGTTAAGATCTTTTCTTGGATGTGTCCAAACTATTGTGGGTTAGCCTTCCTCTTATGTAATGTTCTAGAATGATATGTAAGCCATTTTGGAAAGTATATATAGAGTGTTTAGACATAGATTTAGGCAAGTTTTTGGAAGAGGATTGTAGAGAAGAACTAGATGTGTGAATTTGATGTTGGATCTTTGAATGTGAATGTATTTTTATTTGGTTGTAACCCTGAAGACCTTATAGCTAGGCATGTATGAAGATATTTTGATGAATCAATAAAATTATTTCACTCTTCTTCCTCCTTTGGTTATTTTTCTTTGTTTTTGCTTTTGTTGTGTTAAATCTTGCAGGGTGGTTTGGATAGCTGGGTGAGCCTTTGGCCCTACTTAGTCACCCCTTTACGTGTGTCAGGTGGTATTAGAGCTTGAGGTTCATCCTTGTGGAGATTGGATCATGTAGAACCCTAATTTGGATTGGTTGTAGGGTTGTAGATCTATGGATTTGACCTATAATTTGTAGAGGGTTACAATCTTGCAGGAACCTGATTTGTAAAGATGGTTAGTGGTAGATGAAATGTTTATAATTCCATATTGGATTAGTTGAGACAAATTGCAGCTAGATTAGATGCTATGGAGATAGCCCAAAGGGGAGGAGGACATCTTGATGATGTAAGTGACGAAGAAGCAACAACACCAAACCATAATCTTGAACCTGAAGAAGATCAAGATGAGGAAAGATTGTTACGAGTGTTTTCTAGGAAAAATTCAAAGCCTATTGTGGAATTTGTTCCTTATGATGGAAAATTGGATACCAATGTTGGATCTCAGATATGGAGAAGTTCTTTGAGTATAAAAATACTCCTGATAATAGAAAGGTGAAGATTGCAATCACTAGGTTGAAAGGTCATGCATCACTATGGTGGGAACATTTGTGAACTAATAGACAAAGGAGAGGAAAGGAGAAGATAAGAACTTTTCCAAAGATGGTGAACAAGGTAAAGAACAAATTCCTTCCTACTAATTATCAAGTTAGCTTATTGAGAAAGATGCAAAATTTGAAACAAAAGGACATGACTGTGAAAGAGTATACCAAGGAATTTTATAAATTGGACATCAGATGTAGACATGTGGATGATGATGTTGAGAAAATTACAAGGTACATAAATGGATTGAGATCTTGAATTCCAGATGAAATAAATTTTGTGAAGTTGGAAAGTTTGGAAGAAGCATACCAATATTCCTTGAAAGCTAAGGAGATCTTAGAAAAGAAGCATGAACAAAGATAAATAGGCAAAGGTGGTAGATTCCAGAGAGGCAGAGAGTAGATCTTATGGTGAAGGTGGTAGATCTAACAATTGTGTATAGGATAAAGGCAAATCTGAATGGAAGAATGATGAAAAAGACAAGACCAAATGAAAAAGTGGTAATTCTTACCAAGGAGGTACTAATTATTACCAAGGAAGAGGTAATTCTTATTCTAGAGGTGGTTTTCAATTATTTTAGATGTGGTAAAGAGGGACATAGATCTTTTGAATGTAGATCCTCTGAAAGTGGGCAAGGTAATAGAAATGTTGTGATTCAAGGAGATGATGAGGGTTCACCAAGTGGACCTAAGGCTGGAGAAAATATGATGGTGAGAGGAACCTTATGTAATAAGGGAAGTGATTAGGAACCTGTTTTAAGAAGGAGTCTTTTCAAGACAAGATGTAAGATGGTTGAGAAATGTTACAAAGTTATCATTGACAGTGGAAATTCTACAAACTTGGCATTAAAAGAGCTAGTTACAAAGTTACAATTAAAAAGGTTGAAGCATCCTAATCCTATTGTATTTCATGGATCGAAGACGAACATAAGATATTGGTAAGTGAGAAATGCCTTGTGAAGTTTTGTGTGATATTATGCCCATGGATTGTTGTCATATTTTTTTGGGTAGACCTTTGCAATATGATAGATATTTTGTACATGACGAAAGATTGAATCAATATACTTTGGAAGAAACAAATATCGCTGCCCTTGATTGAAAGTCTAGATGAGGTTAGTTGTACTAAAATTAAAGTTTGCATGGTTAATGGGAAACAATTTGAAAAGGAAGTGAAGAAGAATCAAGTCTGTTTTGCCATAGTTCCTAGAGGTCCAAGTGTTGGTAGTAATAATCAAGCAGTAGAAGCTGGTAATGGCTAAGTGACAACAGATAGTGATAGCCGAGTACCAGTAGAAATTGTAGAATTGCTGAATGAATATAAGGATATTGTTGCTGATGACATTCCTAATGGTTTACCACCAGTAAGAAGCATAAGTCATTGTATGGACCTAATTTCTAGAGCTAGTTTTCCAAACAAAGCACAATATAGATTGACACCTACAGAGAATGAAGAACTTAAAAAAAAAGTGCATGAGTTGTTACAAAAAGGTTTGATCAAAGAAATTTTGAGTCCATGTATTGTACCTACTATATTAGCACCTAAAAAGAATGGAGAATTTGTACTGACTCCAAAGCTATTAACAAGATCACAATGAAATATAGGTTTCCTATTTCAAGGATGGATGACATAATGGATTGTTTGAGTGGAGCAAAGTATTTTACCAAGATTGATTTGAAGAGTGGCTATCATCATATCAGAATCAGAGAAGGTGATGAATGAAAGACTGCTTTCAAGACAAAAGATGGTTTGTATGAATGGTTGTTTATGCCTTTTGGTTTGACTAATGCACCTAGTACTTTCATGAGGTTGATGAATGAAGTTCTAAAAAAATTCTTGGGTAATTTTTTGATTATTTATTTGGATAATATCCTGATATTTAGTAAGACTAAGGAAGAACATCTTGAGCATATTAGACAAGTATTACAGAGGTTGAAAGAGGAAAAGTTGTTGATTAATCTAAGAAAAAGTTCTTTTATGTAAGAGGAGATTGTGTATTTGGGATTTGTGATTTTAGTTGATGAATTAAAGATGGATCCTAAGAAGGTTAAAGAAATTTTGGAATGGCTTACACCTAAGAATGTGGGTGAGGTAAGATCATTTCATGGTTTGGCTAGTTTTTACAAAAAATTTATAAAGAATTTCAGTGCTGTTTGGAATGCTATGACTGAGACAATGAGGGGAGATAAAAAGGAATTAAAGTGGACACATGGAGCTGATAAGAGTTTTTAGACTTTGAAACAAAAGGTTATTGAATTACTTGTATTGGATTTACCTGATTTCAACAAAGTATTTCAAGTTGAATGTGATGCAAGTGGTAATGCACTAGGAGCTGTATTAAGTCAAGAAAGTAAATTTGTTGCTTTCTTTAGTGAAAAGTTGAATGATGCTAAAAGGAGGTACTTTATGTATGATTAAGAATTTTATTCTATTGTTCAAGCATTGGAGAAGTGGAGACATTATTTGATTCCTGAGTTTGTGTTGTATACTGATCATAAAGCTTTACAATACGAAGTCAACATAAATTAAATCAAAGACATATGAAGTGGGTTAAGTATTTGTAGAGTTTCACATTTTTTATTAAGCATAAGAGTGGAGTTACTAATAGATTTTCTGATGCATTGAGTAGAAGACATTCTTTGTTGACTGAAATGAAGGTTCAAGTTCTTGGTTTTGATGAAATGAAAGTGTTGTATAATGTTGATCCTAATTTATCTGAGTCATGGAGAGAGTGTAAAGCACCAAATCTAACCAATCACATAAGTAAGTATGATGAGTATTTCATTCAAGAAGGTATGTTGTTCAAAAGAATTTAGCTTTGTATTCCTAGAAGTTCTATGAGGTTGAATCTGATTAAGGAAAAGCATAGTGGTGGATTGGTTGGACATTTTGGAATTGATAAGACATTGAGTTTGTTGAAAGAGAAGTATTATTGGCCACAAATGTATAAGGATGTTCAAAAATTTGTGAAGAGTTGTGGATTTTGTCAAATTTCAAAAGGAGTGAGTCAAAATACTAGTTTGTATACACCTATTACTATTCCTGAGAAACTTTGGAGTGAAATCACTATGGATTTTGTTCTTGGATTACCTAAGATAGTGAAGGGGTATGATTCCATATTTGTTGTAGTGGACAAATTTTCTAAGATGTCCCATTTCATACCATGTAAGAAGACATCAAATTTTGAGCATGTTACTAAACTTTTCTTTAAAGAGATTGTGAGATTGCATGGATTACCAAGAAGAATTATTTCTGATAGAGACAGTCAGTTTGTTGGTTATTTTTTGAAGACTTTGTGGAAGAAGATGGGTACTAAATTAAAGTTTAGTTCTACATTCCATCTGCAAATAGATGGACAAATAGAGGTTGTGAATAGAATCTTGGTTAATTTGTTGATATGTTTAGTTGGGAATAAGCCAAGTAATTGGGAGATGGTATTGGCACAAGCTGAATTTGCATATAATAATTATGTGAATAGGAGTACAGGAAAGAAACCTTTTGAGATTGTTACTGGAAAAAATCCTAGAGGAGTATCATATTTGAGAGATGTTGCTAGTGAAGAAAAGAGAAGTGCTACTGGAGAAGATCTTTCTAATTTTATGGAGTCTTTGCATAAGGAAGTGAAGTTGAGGTTGGAACAAAGTAATCAAAAGTATAAGGAGAATGTTGATTAGTATAGAAGATGCTATGATTTTCAAGTTGGTGAGGAGGATATGGTTCATCTAAAGAAAGGAAGATTCCTAGTTGGAACATATAGTAAGCTAAAGATAAAGAAATTCAAACCTCATAAGATCTTGAAGAAGTTTGATAGTGGTAATGCTTATGAAGTTGAGTTACCAGATGACATGGATATATCTCCTACATTCAATATTTTTTTTATTTGTATAAGTATCATGAGTTAGATGATGAATTTTTTGTATCAGATGATTATCCTAAGAAGAAGATTGAAGAAGTTGAATAGATATTGGATCAGAGAGTTGGCAAGAGCACAACAGGAAAAGATTACTATGAATATTTGGTGAAGTGGAAGAATAGACCTATTAAAGATGCTTCACGTATTTCTCAATTTGAGTTGGATATAGCTCAGGTTGTGACATCTCAATGATTTAGGAGAATCCTTTCTTTCAACCCTAGTTGTCTAATGCAGGAGCATCCTAGCTTGCCTAGTTATCCTACTCATTTTTGTTCATTATGCAAGTTAGTGCCTAGTTATTGTAGCAATTCCTTCATGTGTTGAGTTACTATAGCAATTCCTTCATGTGTTGAGTTACTATAGCAATTCCTTCATATGCCAAGTTACTGTAGCAATTTCTTCATGTGCCAAGTTACTATAGCAATTCCTTCATGTGCCAAGTTATTATAGCAATTCCTTCATGTACTAAGTTATTGTAACAATTCCTTCATGTGCCAAGTTACTGTAGAAATTCCTTCATGTGCCAAGTTTTCCTACTTATGCCAAGTGTCAACATTTCGACGTGATTTATGTGAGCCAACTTGTAGGATTTATTTCAATCATGACATTTATGTTAAGATCTTTCCTTGGGATGTGTCTAGACTATTGTGGGTCAACCTTCCTCTTAAGTAATGTTCTAGAATGATCTATAAGCCATTTTGGCAAGTATATATAGAGTGTTTAGACTTAGAGTTAGGCAATTTTTTGGAAGAGGATTGCAAAGCAGAACTAGAAAGTGCAAATTTGATGTTGGATCTTTGAATGTGAATGTATTTGTATTTGGCCATAATCTAGAAGGCCTTACAACTAGGCATGTATCAAGATATTTTGATGAATCAATTAAAAGTATTTCACTCTTCTTCATCCTTTGGTTTTTGTTCTTTGTGTTTTCTTCCATTGCGTTAACTCTTGTAGGGTGGTTTAGATAGCTGGGTGAGCCTTTGGCCCTAGTTATTCACCCCTTTACTTGCATCATATTCCAACAAGTTTACATGTTTCCAAACCAAACCTTTTTAGTAAATCCTTTAAGTACTTAGTCTGATAAATAAAGATTATTTATTTATTCTATATTATCTACAATCCTAGGAAACATTTCATTTCTCCTATCATACTCATTTCTAATTCTTTCTTCATTTATTTTGCAAACTTTTTTTTTCTTCATCATTGCCTCCAAATATAATGTCATCAAAAAATATTACCAAAATCATCAAACCATCATCAATTTCTTTCCAATATAAATTTCTACCTACCATACCTTTTATATATCTAAGCTTTGTCAAATGCTTTCCTAACCTTGTATACCAGGTTTTGGGTGCTTACTTCAATCCATACAATGCTTTCCTCAATTTTTATACAATATCCTTGTCATATATCAAAAGATATCCTTCAAGCCACTCAATGTGTACCTCTTCTTCAAGTTCTCCATGTTGTAAAGATTGGGTTATCATTTATCGTTGCTTCGCAACCTAAAACTTCATTAATGTTTCCCAGCCTGTGACATCTAATAACCTTTGAAAGCTAATTGTCTCCCTTTGATTGCAACTTCACCACTTGAAAATCTAACTAAACACTTATCCTTTTTTATCTGAAGGTGATGAGGTTTTTTTGAAGTTTCACCATAGTTGAGTCTCATGGACAGGTATCATATTTTAGCCTCCTTGCAACTTAAAAACCTAACTCAAAAATTGACCTTGTGACAATGCAATGAATGATTTTTTTTTCTTTACCATGTTAACCCTAAGTTACACTTAACCACCTATGAAGATGAAACAACATTGAAAATGGTTGATGTTGTCCACTCACACACCCTCACAACCTAAACACTGAAGCTTGTTTGAACACTTGCAATCATGTGATCTCCATTGAATCACTCCTTTGCACCCCTAACTTGAAAGTTAGCTTTAATAGCTAGGAATCCATGCTGACCCATTTGCTAATGGTTTCACATCCTAGCACCCCTTATAGTAGTTAGTGATCAAATAGGAGTGATGTTTTGACTGAAACACTTTTGCAACATGGCAACTTAAAATATTTAAGAGGCATGAAAAGTAATATGATAATACATCAAAAGACTTAGGGATATTCATGTATAAGAAAGATTTTCACATTTTGATATTTATTCTATCATGTCAATCATGATAAATTTCAACAAAACATGAGACAACAATGTTGCCACAGGGTTTTATGAGGAAAGACATAGTTTTAGAAACCCTAAGTAGTAAAATACATTTTCCTCCTAATTTTCCTAAGGTATTTAAAAATTTTCATTGGACAAAATCAGGCCAATACCCTAGTAAGAATAATTGATAGCAGTTCTACCAACTTGCACAATGTAGTAAAAACTGGTAACATTTTTGGTGGCTTTTGCTATATGGTTGCCTACTAGACATCAAAACTAGTAGCCTTAATAGTTCATTGGGTATAGAGTTGATTCATGTGTGAGAATGAGTTTCATAGATAGGTTCTCATGTTTAGATGTATGTATTTGGGCTTGTACATGGGCTACTAAAATGGCTATGAAATCTGAGGTTTTTATTGTACTTGCATGCATGTAATCATTGCTTTGCCTGCTCATCTTTTTAGAAATTTGGGAACCTTTTATTGAAAGTAGGAAAACTAAAAATAAATAAAGCATGTATTGGAAGAACACTTAGGGAAAACAAAAAAAATAACCTACTATATACACAGTGAGACTTATAGATCATATCTCAAAGAAAAACTTGAGGTGTATCCTATTCATAGGGATTATCATTGTATACATGAAAAACCTACTTGTTAGGAGCACACTTAAACAAGGAAAGTGTTAGTTGTACATGTTCATATATGAATATTCAAACAATGAAAACAACTAAACTACTTGAATTTTACTAAGTTAAACAACCAATAGATATGAGTCCCATGCAACCTCAGAGCAGCTGTAATGCCCCACTCGGAGATCCTTGAAATAAGGATTCAATACAAGCCAAGATATTTTTTTTTTACAAGTATGAATGTGCATGACAACATTATACATGGATCACAAATATTGCAATGGAAGACTTCACCAACAATCCCAACAACCAATGAATCTCCTAACACCACTACCGAATTGACACACACAAACTCAAGAACAAAAACCAAAGATGACATCAGGACACTAAAACTCTGATCTATCAAATCATGGAACTAGTAACATTCCTAAAGGGTACTCAAAAATCCAAATTTCAATCTCTAAAGAATAGTGGAGAGGCCCCCTATTTTTTGCTCAAGAGAATAACAACTGACAGTCTTGTGCGAGGAAGCACCTCTTTGTGCAAGAAAGTACACTGAGCCACATGAGGAAACACCATCTCATGTGAGGACATGCTTGGTCTAGTAGCTAAAACACCCAAACTGGTGTGGGGTTTTACACGAGGATTCACACAAGCTGTGTGAGAAAACCCAGCACACCATGCGAACACTTGCATTCTCATGTGAGAAAGTACAATTTTACACAAGGATTCAAATCAGCAAGATAGAAACATAAAAGGAAGAAGATAGGAAATAAATTTCCTCCACATTGATAAGTATTGGATCCATGTAAATTGAGGAATGAATACTCGACTACATAAACACCAAGATACCATGAACAAGAAAGAGGAACATCTATCCATCTAAACCATAGCAGCAAAAGAACGTACTAAAAGTAACATTGCAATGTATAGAACCAACATCACAATGTCTAAAAATAACATCGCAATAATTGAACAACCAAACTAAGTATGTGATTCTGCCCAACTGTCAATAGCATCATAAGACCATCATGGATCCTAGTCATCCCCCATGCATAGCATCCCAAGCCATCGATCAAATCATCGATACTATCATAATAAAGACATCACTACTAAACATGTTGCAACATAAGCATAAGGAAATCTAACATGCTAGTAGTAAAGCGTAAGATAGTCCTACAAGTAGATAACATCACATATCACATGCTAATCATCATAATAAGAAAATCTAATGTGCTAAACCAATAAGCAATAGATATGCCAATGAAGTAATTCACATCTAACCATATGCTAAACATCATAATATAGGAGTGCATCAAATAAACTAGCATCATCTAAATATGATATCCATGCATTCTAATGAAAGCATAAATCACAAGAAAGCATAATCCAGAATCCTGAAGTACCAAGTGAAAACATCCAGCAATGGTTGCACTAGGACAATAGATCATCTTTGTACACCGATCCCTAGTAGTGGTAAAGGTAGCTATGCCTCCCAACCACGTGACACCCATGAGTCCACACCCACCATGCTGATGGAGATAATGATCCAACCACAAACACACGCAAGCAAACATCCATGGCTAACACTCATGTTGGACAATATGATGACTAAAACCAAGATATAGACAATGCATATACTATAGGTCCTAGTCAGACACTCAATGGGCTACTAAGTAGGGGTTGACATCATGGAGAGTCGCTTGGCATCAACAAGACCAAGCTAGTATTGGTAGCATCAACTTCCCAATGGAAGGCACACAATCCAAGTAGCATTAACTTTCCAATGGAAGGTGCACAATCCTATTTTTAATTATCTTATGTTTTATTACCACCTAGTATTTTAATTTAGTTATCATTTACATAAAACTTCCTTTGCCAACTAGGAAATGGGCACCAGGCTATGAGATAGAAGCCCCTCCATATGCTACCCTACCCTACCCATGCTCATCCAATTATGAGTGCTCATAGGTATGCAAATTCCCAACCCAACTCTAATGATCACAACTTCCAAAAATACCATAGAAGATCGGGCCCCACAAGTCACCCAAAAAATGTACATGTATGTACTTGTGTGTGGTGCACCACCATCAAAAAGATCATAACACAAGGACTGGATGAGAATACAATGCAAAAGATCACTCAACCAAAAACAACTTAGGAGGATAGATTCTCCACGAATCCCAAAGATAATAAAACCATACATCATAAAATCACTCAACTAGCTTCAATCAAAGAGTGTGGGTTCTACATGAATCCCAATGATGCAACAAGACCAAACATCATGAACTCACTCAACCAGCTTCAATCCAAGAGTATGGATTCTACACAAATCTTAGTGTCCATGAAACAAGAACAAAGGTCCAAAAGAAACCACAACAATAGGTATAAAATCACTCAACCATTCATGACATCGAAAGTATGGATGTGGAACACATCCCAATGCAAACATAAAAGTGAAATAATGATCTAATTAACATCCAAATGGATGATCCACACCCACGACCAACAATGTGCCAAGAAAACTTGAGAAAACAGGGTGGCACACAAAATGAGGTAAAAACCCCAAAATTTGGAAAACTTCAAAATTAAAACCCATTTGGCCTTTGGGTACAAAAACCCCAAAAATCCAAAAATAATTGAGTTAAGACACCATATGCAAAAATGGCTAGCATAACAGTACAAAACCCCAAACCCTCATCTCAAAAAATAGGGAAATGCTCATACTCCACCAACTGGGCAAAACCAGCAAATAGAAATAGAGGAGAACACTAGTTCTTAGCCTCCTAACAAATGGCTACTAGAAACAAAAGCTGAAATGGAGTAGAAACAATAAAATAGAAGAGCCCTAACTCACAACCAAAAAGGAAAAATGAGAATCTAAACCAAAAAATAAAAAGCCCACAGAAGTGGCTAAAAATCACGACAATCCAAGGTCTCCTTGAGATGGATCTAATGAGCTCAACCTCACGACGATCTCATGCCCATAGCTCCCACAACGAACAAAATAGTAAATCCTCATGAAGAAGATTTTGGGTTTTACTCTCCAACTTTCTAATTCAAAAGTGAGAAGTGAGGAATTAAATTCCTTTTTGGATATTTATTGATTAGGAAAAATAACTAGCCAACCTAGTTAAACCTCGAATCCACCCAAATGAAAATAGGCTATTCCCAGAAATAGGGATTCATCTATGGAAAAGCTGTCAAAAATTAAAATAAATCAATTAAAAAGCCTAGAAACCCAAAAACACAAAAATTTCCTTAAGAACTTTTGTGATAATTATGCAAACTTCTAAATGCACATACACACTCACTGGTCAAACCATATAATGCAATTGAGTTCGGATTTAATAATCACTAAAAGGATTAATTAAACAATTAAAATAAGGATACATCAACCATTCTAGGACAACTTTGGTAAAATATGAATGGTTGAATCACTAACTCCATGTGCCACTACCAGGGATATAAATCTTACACACTAAACAACACGATCAAGTGCAATTGCATATAATAACATAGCCAAAGCAATAAATGTATTAAATGACTAATTTATCTATTTATACTATTATAATAAAATAATCTATTTACATCATTCACATTTGTATATAGCATAACAATGCAGGAATGAAGTAAATAACCATAGCATTAAATCCATCACATAACATAATGAAAGATACATCCCAAATATCGAATAACCAAATATCATCATAAAACACACTGTCATCTCAAAATGGCATCATCATGCAATATGAGCAACTGAACAACATAGTTGTCTAACATCTATGGTACTAAAATCAAGGTATAACATCTGACCCTTAGGTCATCTCAAATGTAAAACATAACATAAGTAACAAATATCTCTCAAATCAAAACATAACAAGTAAATATCCATAGCACATAACCAATGAATCCAACATTGACAATCCATATCTAATTATTTAAGCATTTAATAATGGTTGTTTACACAACATCAAAATGACACTTAAAATACATAAGAAACCATAGTCATAAACATGACTATCCATTGCTATAGGAACCTAGTCCAATGTAACATGGTAATAGCACACTGTACAATCTCTACACATATCTCAGGGTAATCATGGAACAACATCATGATACCACATCAATCCCGATAACCACTGGCACAAACCTCAGTGAACCATAAATCACATCATAATCTCAAAAATTTGTCAAAGCACAAACAATGCAACTGATACCAAACATAAATCCATATCACCTCAATGGTGTAGACCACTCATGGTCATTATCAAAATTCATCACACAAAAGATCAACAAGGTTGTGTCCATCAGGATGACTTACAAAAGTCAAATGGGAGAGGCACTACAGTAGCTCAATAGGGACACCCATGTGAAACTTGTTGGTGTACTCTAGTTGGAGGGATGTGAATGTGCTCTCCCAAACACAACTATTTAAATCTCAAAATGATAGATGACAAATGAAACTAAATTAAGATGAATGAAGAATGCCTCCAAACAATGGCTATGGAGGCAACTATGTTTAAGAGCATTCTAGAATATGGAAGTGGATGCAAGTAGAAAATATATGACTACAATACTATAATGAATATGAGAAACAATGCAAGAAGTAAACAACTACCAAAGGGTTAGTACTTAAATCTCTAAAATAACTAGAAAACTCTAAGCACAAACTAGCATGATAAAAATGCAATAGAGGAGATCAAGAATGCTTGAGACAAGGGCTCTATTTATAGGCTTGAGAGAGGCCTTGAGGAGGAGGCATCTATGTGGCATCCACATAGGTGCCACAAGGGAGACACATGGGCTAAGGGGACAAGCCATGCAAAAGTAAACACAAGCCTTTTTGGTGAAAGAGATGGCTCAAGGTCTGCTCGCACATGTGTGAACAACCTTGGAAAAAGGAAAGGGGGACAAGTGCATAAGTGGAAGGGACTTTTGAATAAATTAATAAAAAGTGGGGCTTTCTTAGATCTTGAGTTGCTCACACATGTGTGAGCAAACACTTAGGGACTAAAAGATGTTTAGAAAGGTGCTTAGGATTAATTAACTAGGATTAACTAATGAGTAGGCTCAGAAGGATGAGAGTGATGGGTGTAGACTAAATTTTAGGATGGGATTAGGATTAAATTAAATAGGATTTAACTTAATCATAAGATTAAAGAATTTAATAAAGTTGAAGGAATTAAATAAATTAGAATTTGTTTAAAAGGGGATTTATCGAGCACCATGCATTAAATAAATTTAACATACTAGAGGGAAGTACTCAAATTTAAATTTAAATAATTTAGGAAAGTGAACCTATTTAATTAAATAAATTTAATTAAATAAGTAGGGGAACATGACAAATATAATTAATTAATTAATTAATTAATAATTATAGTGTTAAGGGATATATTAATTTAATTAATATAGTGTTTAGGACAATTTTAAGTGTCTACAGGCATAACATCCCCCTCCATAATCAATAGATGGTAGGAATTGTGCTCCTTGCACTCTGAAATTATAAATGGCTCAACCCACATATGATCAAACTTATTATGGTGACCTGGTCTGCTTTTCAAGACATCCAAGGATGTAACTAGATCACCCTCCTTAAAATTCTAAGCTTAGATTTCTTGTCAAAAACCTTCTTAGTCTAAATCTACCAATATTCTAGTGTCTTTAATGACTTATTCCTTTCCTCCACTAGTTCTAGCAATATGGCTTACCTCAAATTTAATGAATCATCCTCTGCAAATAGCATTAAATTGTCAGCCAACTCTAATGAAGGGAACTCTATAAAAATAGGCAACTTGGCTTGTTTCTCATATACTAGAACATAAGGTGAATTTCCAAGAATTTTTTTAGGAGTAATTATGTCAAGCCATAATGTTGATCTCAACTTAGAATGTAAATCATGCTTTTTGTCCACCAAAGTTCTTTTTAGTATCCTCAGCAGGTTTTTATTAGGAAGTTTTTAGCTAAACCATTTCCTTAGGGATAATAATTCATAGACTCCATTTCTCAAGGCCCATTTAGTTATTCTCTCCCCCACAAATGCTAAAGCATTATCAGATATAATGGAGTTAGGAACTCCAAATCTACAAACCAAATCATCATAGAAGCTCAAAACAGTAGTTTCATTTGCATCCTTTAAAGTTTTTGCTTCTGTCAAATGTGTGAAATAATTTGTGGAAATTAGGATCCATTTTTGGTTAGTTCTAGGATTCAAAGTTATAGGACCCACAAAATTGATAGCCCATTTTAGAAATGGTTAATTAACTAAAATAGGATGCAAGGGTAGAGCAGCCAACCATTCCTTTGCAGAAAATAATGCACATTTCTTACATTTTCTTGCCCAACCAAGCATGAGCATCCTTAAATAAATTGGGCCAATAATATCTAGCTCTCATAATTTTATAGGCTATTGTCTTTGGAGAAAAGTGACCCCCTACATCATGGAATTACTCTAAAAACTTGCTGGTCTAGTTATGGTCAATACAATTGAGGAGGACTCCATTCATATTTTTTCTAAACAAAAGATCATCAACCAAGACATAAATTATAGATTCTTCAATTCATAGAAGATGAACCATCTCTTTTAACTAGCTCTCTGATTGGTCTTGTCTAGGCAGATATTGATTAGCAAGAACCACTTCTTCTATATCATCTATAATTTGGTCCTTTTCATCTACTAGTTTCTTGCATAAGACCTTCCATCTAACAAGCTTGGTTACCTAAATATCTATATCATACTCCATAACTCGGGTGATCCAACCAACTCTTTTCTCATTGAGATCTTTTCTTAACAAAATTTCCTTCACGCTAGGATGAGCAACCATAAGATGAACCTTGTTGTTATAAATCAAATGGGTATGTGTAGGATCATGGTGTGCCAAAAAGTGGTGATGTAAAAAAAATAGAGTTTGAAAATGTCTAAAAGCGCTTCAAAATTCGCTCCAACTTTTTTCACCTATCTAGGTACCAAACCTAGAAAGTAAGGTCGACCCTTATCGAATATTCGATTTGATATCAAATATCTAATCTCATATTAGATACCCAATAATTAACATAATAATATTATCATAAAATAATAAGTATAATTATAATACTATAATATAATATTATAATAATATAAAAATATTATATTATAATAGTATAATATATTATGTAATATTATATAATATGATATTATTATAATAATAATTATTATACTATAATATAATATTATTATATTATTATCGTATAATATTATACAATAATAATAATATTATATTATAATAATATAATGTATAATTAAAAAGTAGTATATTATATAATATATGTGGTGAATATCAAATATCAAATATTATATCGGATATCTGATACCTGGGACATTAAATATAAAAAAATCACAGACCCGTGGGCCCTTATTTTGCATATTTGGGGGCCAATATTTGTACCACAATCAGATATCAGATATACGATCGGATATCAGATATCAAGGCATTTTTATAAAAAAACTCATTTTTAACCTAAATTCAATAGACTTTTTGCATGATTTTGTTTGTTTTAGTTGAATCTAGGGTTTTTTTGAAAAAAATTGTTAAAATTAAGGTTTTTTTTTAATATATATTACTTTTTGCAATTCAATAGGAATGGTTGATCAAAATGATGACACTAAGGCTGGGAATAATATTCCTCATAACCCCCCACCAAACAATCCAATACCCCCACAAAACCATCCACCAAATGATCCTCTACCCTCTCAAAACCCTCCTCAAATTGAAGATTTGTTAAATCAAAATCTCACCAAATTGAGAGGTTTGCATAGAACATATAATAATGTACCCACATTGGCTCCTATGTTATCCACATTAAACACCATAATGGATAACATTCAAACCCTTACGAACCAACAAAATGGTGCTCTTTGTTGGCGTGATGAAATGCATGAGATGTTTGATGATGGTCTGGACTATGATGAGGTTGTGACCCTCAATATAACCAAAGAGGATTTGGCTAGCCTTTTTGTGAACCCAAAAATGGGTTTACCATTCGACACAAAAAAATCCAAACTATCAATTAAATGGTGTACAAATGATGCTATATGTGCAAACTTTTGGGATCATTGGTGGATGGTCTTTGATATCCCTCCACATGGAAATTTAGACATACCATTTTATTTCCTTAGAAAGTTATATGCAGAATTTGTATTGAAACTTAAAGTCAACTATTGGAGCATGAAGCCCAACATGGGCTTATGACTAGGAGCTCCTTAGGATAGACCCTCTTCCTAGTGGAAGAAATTTGGCACTTTTGTTCCCCCAACTAATATCTCCCCCCCTCCTCAAATGCAGCATCTAGATATTATGGTAGAGGCTAGCTCTCAGACCATCAAATCCATTCATAGGCTGAGTAGCCTAATGATATCTCAGGCTAGGTCAGTCCTTCCTCCTCGTGTTGATGATGTTGGTGCCAGTTCATCATCGGCTAGCTCATCACACGTTTGTGTGCCTCACACTTGCATTATATGCAAGAATATTTCCCTAGGTCCCAGAGGTGATCTTCCTGAGTATCATTTTGTATTAGACAAGGATACACCAGACACGCGCATAGTGGCTACAAACCCTGATGCGAGAGAGGAGGGGAATGCAGAGGCATGTACTCCTTCGATGTTGGTACATGTATAATTTTTTTGTTATAACATATGCGATTTAACGTTAATTTTTATAATAGATTAATTTTAATTTTTAAGCCATATTGACTTTTACATGTTTGTGATCTTCATTCATGTTTAGTTGATGATCGAGGAGGAGCTCAGATAGATTGATGATGCCATGCTCTCGGCCATTTCATTTGGCCTTGAGACATTTATGGTACATTATGTTGTATTCACATTATTTTTTCTATTTTATATTGTAGCATATATGGTTGCTAATCTTTCTTTTATCTTGCAGGTACCACCTGTCCTAGGGGGACAAAGTGTAGGGGGTGAGCCAACACACATTGACAAAGGAAAGGTAATTAGGTGCTTTCTATTAAATTAAATATCAATGCATTCTTATAAAATGTTTTTGGTAATCCCATTTAATTACATTCTTTATTGTATATAGGGCGTGGTTGTTGGCGATGAGCCTGTACAGATTTCGCATCGTAGACCATCAAGGATTTCCATTCGCACTGAGAGCCCCATTGTATGTATAAGTATCATTTATTTTTTATTTTCGTTATCTTCATAAATAAATTCAAAACTAATTTATGTGATATTAACAACTACTATTTCGTATCTCATAGGAGACTCCTAGTGCACATGAGGTCTGACGAAAGAGTTATTTAGATTTGATGATGTAGTCACTCTCTCCTGAGGAGGAGCCTACAATAGTAGGTTGTAATTTGAATTCATCATTAAATATGTTATAAATTTAGCATGCTATGAATTATAATGTTATAGTTTAAATTGTAGATTCATCTGACAAACGTATTTGAACATATACAACCCACAATTAGTGAGGTACAAGCATTGCCGAGCGCATACAAGAGGACACCTAACTAGCACAGGAGATCGATGAGAGAGGTATTTATTATGAAATTTTGATAGTATACATATTCATTACAAAAAGGATCATTATGCATTTGAGGAATTCAATGTTAGATAAAAAGAATCATATAAATTTAGTAGTCTAACTTTGGGTTTTCCTTTTTTGTTTTCCACCTAGTGCAGTGAAGAGGCTACATTTTGATCATCCACCAGCACCCTAGGATAGTATAGTTGTCATAGGATGCATCATGAGATATTTTTAGATGGAATATGCCACATTGTATACAGAAATTGATATTATACACATTTTGATGGCATGATCAGCCACATTTTGTATATGGATCTATGTATTTTGATATATATTTGAATACTTCGTCTATGGATACATGATCTTTGATATATATTTGTGTAAAATTTTATCTATGGATACATGTATTTTGATATATATTTTTTTCATTTATGTGCACAATGATATACCTATTAATTTAGTATCTAGTATTGTTCAATTTATCGTGGATCATGTCTATTGTTCATGTGTATGGAATATCATTAATTTTGATTATTTTTGTTATATTTGATTCAAATGCAATAATTTTTTAATAAAATTTTTAACAACCTTTATTATCAAATTTGGATGCAATGCATAATTTGAAGTGTTATCATGACATAAACACGCTTGTTAACCTCCCACACAAGGTTAGATAACCCCAAATCTAATTTTAAACTCCACCTTCAACCTTGAAACTAACTCTTGGCTTCAAATATAATCTCAACATAGTTAAGGACTCCACTCCTCAACCATGGATTCTATTCTCAACCACCAAGTCATTCATAGATTCATAATCTTTGATAACTAGCACTTCACTTTGTTACTATCCTCATACTACAACTTTTCAATTTCAACATAACCTCAAAATATCTCAACTTAAGAGACTTGATTGGATGGTTCATTGATAGCCTACAAAAGCTCCAAGTTATTTTAGGCCTCAGCATCATCGTTCTATAGCATTCAACGGTTCATTGATAGCCCTCACGAGCTCCAAGTTATGCCCCTCGGAAGATCGACCTCAGAGCACCTTGGACACTCCTCAGTAAGGGGTGGCCGCGGACGATGGATGGTCTTCATGGCTGGAACAAGGGTGTCACTATGGTTCACCTGCCCACGCGGAGTTAATGGCACTGATGATTTGATGCCAAGATTAGCGATTTCAAAGTTACACTATTGTGCACCTATGAACTGAGGCACACTGCAAGTTTTGGCATCGAGCTAGATCGCTATGCCAAATCCAAATAGAATGTGATCTCTCAAAAATGAGATAGGTTATTTTAGGTCTTAGCATCACTGTTTTGTAGCATTCAATAATTCATCAATAACCCTCACAAGCTCCAAGTTATGACCCTCGAAAGATCGACCTCGAAATGCACTTAGAGCACCTTGGAGACTCTTCAGTATGAGGTAGCAGTGGATAATGGATGGTCTCCATGGCTAGAACAAGAGTGTAACTAGGGATTGCCCACCCACCTGAAGCTAATGGTGTTGATGATTCAATGCCAAGATCAATGGTTTCAAAGTTATGTTATGGTGCACCTATGAACTGAGGCACACTACGAGTTTTGACATCAAGTGAGATCATTGTGTCAAATCAAAATGGAATGTGATCTCTAAAAAATGAGATAGGTTATTTTAGGTCTCAGCATCACCATTCTATATAATTTGATAGTTCATCAATAGCCCTCACGAGCTCTGAGTTATGACCCTTGGAAGATCAACCTCAAAATGCACTTAGAGCACCTTAGAGACTCCTCAGTATGGAGTGGCTGCAAATGATGGATGGTCTCTATAGCCATAAAAAGGGTGTGAATAGGGTTCACCCACCCACCTAGAGAAAATGGCACTTATGATTCAATGTGTTAGTGAATAGATTGTCCTTGGAGAGAATGTGTGGAAATCTGACCCTGAATGCCCAAGTGAAAGGACAAACTAACACCAATAGTTGGATACGTTATTATTAGATTAATAACCTTCGTCTGAATTTTACCGGGTACAGCTCCCCATGCAAGATTTACAATGAATTAAATGTGGGTGCTTTTTCCAAAAAGCATGAAAGGATATCTAACATCTACCATGTAAACATAGAGTAGACGTGAAGCCTAAGAACTAAAAAGAAAGGAAACAGAATAAAATAGATTACACAAAGTTAACCTGCTGTACACTGCATTACAAAGGATAAAGTCAAAGAACAATTTCCATCTTCCTGAGAAAAGGTGAACCAAAGCTTTTAGAAGATCCTGATATCAAATGCATATAGAAAACAACACATTTGATGCACTTAAAGAAAACTGAAAGTTACAGCAACATAACCATCAGTGGAAAGAAAACTACATAGACTCAAAGTTCTGATTTGTAGATATCTTTCAAACCTCCCCTCTTTAAGATGTAAAATACTACAAAGATCCTATTACACATGCATCAGAAAATGAAAACCATCTCCCCTACATTACATTTCAAAATCAAATTCTTCTTTGATCACTAACACAAAGTTTAGCAAGTGAAGCTCTATTCTGCTACAGCTTCAAAGTCTGTATTCCTTCCCTCAAGATTGAAAAATCTTCCCACCTACTAACAGCACACAGTCTGTAACTGCCGAAAACCAAAGTGGAACCCAGAAGATGGAACTATTCTATCAAAATTTCCTCCTTCCTTGCTTGAAACCCAAAGTCTGCAGTTTTGGAAATTGGAAGAATTTAGAACCCCTTGTCTTGTCTTTCTTTGCTCCTTTTATCTTCTTTGTTGTCGGTTCTGTTCTGTTTCGGGTAACTGATTCTTGGAAGAAAACTATCTCTTCCCTTCCTCCTCTCCTTTGGCACGTGCATAAGATTTTAATTTCTAATTAAATACTTTATTACAAATCACTTTTAGCAATGTAATGACTCCTTTTATGTGAAATGGACAGTCACCCACGAGTTTGAGTTTCTCTATTCATATCTACATATCTCTTGAGTCCCGACCTTCAGGATAATTTGAACTTAATATTTACAATAGTTCAATCTATTTCTCACTACAAAATGTATAATATCTTACTCATCATCGGGGGTGTCCGACCAAAACACTTAATGCATTGTTGATGCCGATTAACATCCTTTTGCATATTGGGAAAATTTGTAAGCCATATCAATCTTGCACAATCTCCTCTAAACCTGTGGGTCTTCATACCTTAAGAAACTCAATGTCAAGAGAGGATAACTAGCCTCATGCATTCCTTCCTCAACAAGAGACTGTGATTGCTGCATTGAACACTTGACCAATTAAGTTCATATGTTTCCACGGCCGTGCCAAATTTGTGTTTGGTGATGAGATAAATGAATAATTATACAAAACTTGGCTTGAGGGAGAATGGTCTTTATTCTCTTAGTACATGAGCATCCACATTAATCGCACTCGGGGGTCACCCAAAAAAATGTGTCCAAACTGCAATCTTTATGAATCTGCCAACTGTATTGCTACCAGCCACGTGCTTCCACATGGATGGACTTCGGGAATGAAGGTGACACCTGTAGCTATGAACCTCCTTTCAATTTTTATGCTCTGTCAGACGTCCCACATAATGTGTGGGCACTCTATGTTTTTAGGCGTGACCACAGGCCTTCCTCATCCCTTTTCCCTCTTGTGTTGGTCCGTGGGTATCACACACTTCTCCATGATGGGACCTGATTGTCTCAGACTCAATCATGGAACCCATTGAAAATGTTCTTTACATGGGTGTACAATCTTGCATAAGCTTGACCTGAGCTTTCAAACTACAAGCTCAATGTTATGTGATTACAACTTTGGTTGCTATCATCTACACCAGTTTGTTAGGAGCATTCACTTTCACAACTGATAAAACTCGTGTCTTGATCAATAGATTTGTGGTCAACCCATAACTCTTCGACATTCTATGCATCTGCTGCAGGGTTGAAAGATATTTTAAAAGTTTGAATCCTTCCTTTGAAGATTTCATCATCATATGACTCAAATCATGTTTGAAACTTTAGATATGAACCGTTACACCATTACTCAAATATGGTTGTGAAATTATAATTATGGATTGAACTTTAGAATTCTCGGGATTTGATCTTGAAATGAAATCACATGAACCTTGATTCTACATTTCTTACCACACCTTTGAACTATTTGACTTATCACAACCATGATTTTGAATCCAGACCAAGAAGTGGGGCCATCAGAGTGTCTTTGATGTTGAAATTGTTGAACCAAGAAGAATCAGAATTCTATTGAACTTGTCACATCACATGAACTTTTCTGAACATAGAATAAGCCACATTGAACCAACCAGCCTGTAGGATCACTCTAAATTTTTCTTATGTTGAACCTGCAAAGATGAGTCATTTGAACCACTAAACTTAGATACCTCTGAACTAATCTGGATTCTTCGAACCTCAATTCTGTGGACTTAGGAATGCATTGAATCAAGATAAGCTATCAAGCCTGCAAGATGGACCATTTGAACTACTTTGAACTACTTCAAACTTCAGTTCAAAGTGGTTCAAACTTTGCACTTGAAGTTTTAAAACTGTGACCATATCGGGTACTAACACAATGCCAAGATCAGCAGTTTCAAAGTTACGTTGTGGTGCACCTATGAACTAAGGCACACTGCGAGTTTTGACATCAAGCAAGATCACTATGCAGAATCCAAATGGAATGTGATCTCTCAAAAATGAGATAAGTTATTTTAGGCCTCAGCATGACTATCTTGTATCATTCAACAATTCATCGATAGCCCTCACGAGCTTCGATTTATGACCCTCAGAAGATCAGCCTTGAAACTCACTTAGAGCACCTTGGAGACTCCTTAGTATGGGGTGGTCGTGAATGATGGATGGTCTCTATGGATGAAACAAGGGTGTCACTAGGGTTCACCCACCCACCTAGAACTAATGGTGCTAACAATTTGATGCCAAGATTAGTGGTTTCAATGTTACACTCTAGTGCACCTATAAACTAAGGCACACTGCGAGTTTTGGCATCGAGCGAGATCACTGTGCCGAATCCAAATGGAATGTGATCTCTCAAAAATGAGATAGGTTATTTTAGGCCTCAGCATCACCATCCTATAGCATTCAATAGTTCATCAATAGCCCTGACGAGCTCTGAGTTATGACCCTCAGAAGATCGACCTCAAAATGCACCTAAAGCACCTTAGAGACTCCTCAGTACGAGGTGGCCATGGATGATGGATGGTCTTCGTGAATAGAACAAGGGTGTAACTAGGGATCACCCACCCACTCAGAGCTAATGGAACTGATGATTTGATGCCAAGATCAGCAGTTTCAAAGTTACACTCTAGTGCATCTATGAACTGAGGCACACTGCAAGTTTTGGCATCCAGCGAGATCATTGTGCCGAATCCAAATGGAATTTGATCTCTCAAAAATGATACAAGTTATTTTAGGCCTTAGCATCACCATCCTATAGTAGTTGACAATTCATTGATAGCCCTCGCGAGATCCAATTTATGACCCTCGAAAGATCGACCTCGAAATGCACTTAGAGCACCTTGGAGACTCCTTGTTATGGGGTTGCCGCACACAATGGATGGTCTCCATGCCTAGAATAAGGGTGTCACTAGGGTTCACCTGCCCACCTAGAGCTAATGGTGCTGATGATTTTATGCCAAGATTAGTAGTTTCAAAGTTACGCTCTGGTGCACCTATGAACTTAGGCACACAGTGAGTTTTCACATCAAGTGAGATCACTATGCCAAATCCAAACAGAATGTGATCTCTCAAAAATGAGATAGTTTATTTTAGGTCTCAGCATCACTATCTTGTAGCATTCAACAATTCATCGATAGCCCTCACGAGCTTTGAGTTATGACCCTTGGAAGATCAACCTTGAAACGCACTTAGAGCACCTTGGAGACTCCTCAGTACGAGGTGGGCGTAAATGATGGATGGTCTTTGTGGATAGAACAAGGGTGTCACTAGGGTTCACCTACCCACCTAGAGCTAATGGTGCTAATGATTCAAATAGTTCTAGCCATTAGGAGTTAGATTTTAAAAAGTTGTTAAGAAAATTGCAAAAGTTGCTAAGCAACTTTTTGCAATTTTTGTGCTAAGACAAGTTTTATTGCAAATTTGTTTGAAAATGGACTCTACAAACACCTAGGGACCCTAATAATGTTCTAAAAATCTAGACTTACCTAAAAAATATGGAATTTACCAAAAATCCACTTTATTGGACCAATTGATGGCCAAGGCTTATAGTTGCACCATGGGGTCTTGTGTCCATTACAAATGTGGATGGTCGCAAGGAGATCATTAGATCTATCCCTGGACCTTATTACATCAAGAAAAGACAAAAGATTAGGTGCTTTGCACTAGTGTTCCATGTATTGATGTGATAAAAAAGTGCATAGAATGGTTAGTAATTGTGCATACCTCATGTATGCTTTACTTGAATTTTTTTTTTTTGATGAGATGTGGTTGGTATGTGATTGATTAACAAGCTTTCTTAGCATGAGAATCGTTGGATAACCAATCCATTTTCCTACTAATTCAAATGGGTGTACCTAAGGGCTCAACATGTTTGGGTGATATTGAATCCACACGAAAATCACTTGCTCTTCCAGAGATGCTAAAGGGTGTATGCAAAGGGACTAGCATCCTTTATTATTGTAGAATTTTATTTTTGTGCATTTTTATGGATATGAATTTGGAAACATGTCATGCATTCTTGAAAATTCTTTTTATTAGATGTAGTAGGTATGTGGATGATCAACAACCTTGTATTTCATTACTGTTATTGGACTAAGAACCAATTTTCCTGTCAGTTGGAAGAATGGGCCTAAGGGTTCAACACTAATGGGTGATGTTGAACCACCCTGGTAATGACTCATTCATTTGGGGAGGCTTGATACTGCATGCAAAGGGATTCTTGTCAATTTTACTCTTGTTTCAAGGGGTGGGCCTAAGAGCTCAACATGTTTTGGTGATGTTAAATCACCATTTAATGAATAGCTCATTTGGAGATGGCAGCTAACCAAAGCTTAGAAGATTATTTTTATAGTATTGTAAAAGTTTTTTGTGAGAACCTTGTTACTAAAAATTCAGAGTATATGCATTTTTCCTAATGATTCTAAGCATGAAAGCAAGATGGGTCCATTTCTCAAGAGCATTCAGCAGGTTGACAGTTGTTATGAACTTTGAGCTACCTTAATAAAAGGAGGGGACTCCTTGACCATGGATGATGCAAAGGTAGCACAATGGAAGAAAGGATCAAGCCAACTCCTACACAACCTTCAAGGTTTTCACAAGGACTTAACAAAAGACTTTGTCTACTTAGTTGAATGGACACTCCTCCTAACAAACACTAGAAAAAGTTTCTAGACTTACCTTCCACAAGTACGACCCAAAACCACATGCACCCAATTCAATGCAAATATGAAAAACTCCCTCAAAATGCACATAATGAGGATTTTTTTGTTAGGAGTTACATTTTGAAAAGTTGTCAAGAAAATTGCAAAAGTTGTTAAGCAACTCTTTGCAAATTTTGCGCTAAGACAATTTTTATTGCAAATTTGCTTGTAAATGGATTCCACAAAATCCTAGGGACCCTACTACTGTTATAAACACCTAGACTACCTAAAAAACATAGAGATAACCAAAAATCCACTTTATTGGACCAATTGATGCCCAAGGCTTATAGTTGCACCATGGGTCTTGTATCTATTACAAAAGTGGATGGTCATAGGGAGATCATTAGATCTATCCCTAGACCTTATAGGAGGCAAGTTTATATCAGGGGGCAAATGAATTTGGTAAGCATTGTTGCCACACTTTTTACCAATGGAGGAAAGTTGGTATCGTTGTAATAATGCATGGTAACCATGATGAGCTAACAAAAAGGAGAAAACTATGAACCATGATGCACTTGAACATGAAGATTATTATGGAGAGGATCAAATGCTCAGTCCCAAATGTTGACAATATACAAGGGTTTGACTTTGACAATATACAAGATCACATTATTAGAATAAAATAATAAGTAAAACATACAATGGAAACCTCACACCATAAAAAATAATGAAATGCATTGATAAGACTTGTAGTAAAAGGGTTACATAATATTCGCATCATAAAATCACTTTTTGTTTCAATGCCTCATTGCGAATGAGTATTCAAACTTATTGACACCTTCCCCAAATTGTTTTTTAAGAAATCAAGTATTTTAATTGTTCATCCATACTTTCTAGATTTTTCTTATTTGATTAGTTTGATAAAAATAGTTTTAATAATCATAATATTTGCTCTATGTCAAATAAGAAAAAAGCCAAACTTGTAATAAGATATCCGCAAGAAATTATCTTTCATATAGTTATAAATGCTCTTAAAATTGTCCTTATAGCCTTGTATCACATGGAAATGTGATTTGCAAGAACTTGTTCGATATCTTCCTCTTATAATTCCTTACAAAGAACCTACCAAAATACAAATTAGAATGTGCAACTAATTTAACCTAGCTTTTTCATTATTACAAAAACCATATACAAAAAAAGTAACCTATTTTATTAAACAAGATAATCATCAGTTCATTGAATCATTATGAAGAAAATAACATAAGAAGTAAATATACCTAGTCGAGTGTTCTAGTAGGGTCCTCTCTCTATTTTAGGGTCTCCAATAGGGCTTCATGATCAACATTAGTAATAGTAAAAAGTTCTTTTACTTTTTTTCTTCCTTGATGCTTCAACTTTACATTTGTTACTATAATAAGATGTGAATTTATGAGAATTATTTTGTGCTTATGATAGTCTTCGAATGTAGGAATTTTGTTCCTTCTAAGCATGTATGTCTACACCCATGTTCCAATGAAAACCACTAAACCAATAGGATATGTGAACCCATCATCATCTGTGATCAGTTGTGCGAGTTTTTTTTTACCTCTTACACAATGTGCTAACCAATAATTGGATTTCTCATCATTCCCCTGTGGTGCAACCAATGCAAAGACATGTCCTGGCTGAAGTAGATTTGATAGATGGTTATGCTCAAGTGAACTTTCCATGTCATCATTTTTGATAGAGGGTATGATAGACAATGGAGTAAGATAATTTGGAGCCCATGTGTCCACCCACTCACTTGACACACAGTGATCCCAATCACACTAAAAACAACTAGGACAAAAGCAAGCTAGTTGTCGTGTCTAAATGATCCATGTACTACAATCAGAGCTCTAGAATGAATGTATTTTTGATGAGTCTCTCATTGTAGCACAATCTGATCTATCAGCTATGGACCCTTCCTCAACCAACCAAAAGAACCTGCATACCATTGAATCAAGACTCCCCTCTATGATAATGCTAAACTACACCAATCAACAATGCTATGAGCATCAAGAAGCTCTACTACCGAAATCTTCAGTTGCTCCTTAACTAAAGCTCTCTTCACACATGCCCCTGCTCCATCATGTTCCCCTTTTCCATGGTCGGACTCAAAAAAACTCTAAATATGAGGCACCCCTCTCTCTACATGCATCCTACACAACCAATAAAACATGTGAGCATTATTGAATTAACCTATATAGTTATCTGACCAAATGATATGTCTATCCATAGCAATTGCATGCTCATGTAAGAAATCAAAATAATTCTCGAAAAAATGTTGCACAAACTCATGAGAGCGAGATCTATCATCACTCATATAAAAATGATACTCTCTAATTGTCTTCCGCACTATCAGGGGCATGTCTATATGTTATGTAAACAAAAATAGCAATATGAATGGAGTTGTAATACTAAGATTGTGTCTAATTTTGAGGTTTCAATGTGTAGTTCTCAGCAAAATCAACAACTGATATAATAGTGCCAATGGGAAAAGTCTCTTTACACATTCTAAATTGTTGATCCAACCATTGAGACATGTGACTATGTCTTGCATACTTGTAGAAAAGATTTGCCTTAAAATCTAAAATAAAACTGGCCACACTGATATCTTTTCCAACCAATTCACATCTAGAGCTCTCACCCCAACTCTTCAATGTGTATTTCACCATTTCATGTACCTTTTTTTCACTATTATCTTTCCAAGATCTTGTTCGCACCCCTCATGGAAACATGTGTCAAACTTGGATAAGCCACCACATTCTGAACACTTCTCATTTAAGCAATCATTTCTATAAAAGAAACAACCATCAACTCTATGACATAAAATTTGATCTAGCAAGTCTCTTGATGATTTTGGAAGCCCACTAGCACCACAATCCTCCAACATTTCTTTACTATGCAAAGTAGAACGGATGGAGCGTAATAGTTCATGGTACATAGAAAACTCAACATGATATTTGCAACAACCTGTATTTCAAATTTTGAGTGGCACATTAAAAAATGGCTTCAAAGATTCAAAAGCCCTTTGTGATATATGAAGACTTGGATGACTCTCTCTAAATTGTTTGAAAAACATAGTTTGACTTACCTCCAAATAGTGTTTAGGATGTGGCGTGCAATCTTTGATTCCAATTCTCAACTTTAACACATCTTTAGCATTGGGTGATACTCATGAGCTAGAGTGCCAAAATTGTGTAATTTCTTCATTCACATCATCGGATAGCTTCTTATCAAAATGTGGAAGTCTCCAACCAAATGTCCATGATCCATTTTTAAGAGGATCATCAATTTTTTGTCATCGACTAAGTGCTCTTCTCAAAGTAGTACGATTTATATTCAAATCAGTACAAGTTTGTCTCATTTATCTACCCTTTCTCAAATGATGACTTACAACAGAGGTTGTAATAACCCTTCGAGCATCTTTGTTATCCTTCTCCCTGCTATTTTTTCCAATGCTATTGAGAGCACTGAAAAGATTCTTCACAAAAAGGGCATTTCTTTCCAACTTTTTATTGACATGAATCTTCAATTTGGAAAGCATAGGTCTCATCTTTTGCATCTTTAATAAGTGCATGAAAAGTTGACATTGCTCCACCACTGTCTTGTTGCCGAAAAACATCTTATATAGTCTTGAAGCCCATAACGAAAGGGTTCTTTCTGATTTTTTCCCTTCCAAATTGGTAATAATCATTTCATCAATTTCAATTAGCCATTTTGGTGTTCTAGAACCTTCATTTCGATTATAATTAGGAGATATATAAGGTTCTTGTGCATTAGGTTCCTGTGCATTATCATGTTCGACATGGTCAATTATGCAATTTGCATTATGACCTAGTAGCATTTCGTCCTCAAAATTTTCATTCTCTAAATTTTCAATTTCAGCATTTATCATTTTCAATAGGTACATTTTCATTCCCCAACTGTACATATTCATTATCTGACTCTATGATTTCACCTTCGACTAATTCATCGTCAACTTGACTGATATTTAACGTACCTTGTCTTTTTCTTTGGTGTTCCAATTTTGTCCCTTTCGCTATATGTTGCAATGTCTTCATTGGATACCTTCCTTTTGCATTTAGCCTTTCAATGACCATTGCTTCCCATTCAGATGACAATATCAGACACCTAGGGTTATATTTTCAATTTTTTTTCGATTGGTTGGGCCTCAAAATGTGACTTTTTGTAAAACCTATGAAAAAAACCTCAAAAAGTGATGTTTTCGAGTCTTTAGGGACAAGGAATATGTTGGAAAATGATGCCAGTTATATCAGATATCCAATTTGAAATTCGATATCCAATATGCCCGAAGAAAATTTTGGAGGAAAAAATGAATATGGGTTATAGTTTGTGAGTTATCAATTATTTGAATTATATTACTATGTAAAGATATATATATATATATATATATATATATAACGTAACGTAAAAATATAACATATAATCTATTAATATATAATAATATATTATGTTATTCTTATTATAATCTATAAATATAATATATATTATTATTATTTTTACTATATTTTTATTAAATATAATAACGTAATATTATATATGTGTGTGTGTGTATGTTATTAATATATATTATTATTATTATTATTATCTATAATATATTATTATTATTATAACCTATGTTATTAATATATAATAATATATTATGTTATTAGTATTATTATCTATAAATATAATATATATGTCCCTAGGGGTCCTAGGATCTCTAGGGACATATCACAATAGTTCATATGGTCCTATGACCCCCTTTGACCCATTACATGATGACATATGTCCCTAGGGGTCCTAGGACCCCTAAGAACATATCACAATCCTTCATATGGGTCGAAGGGGGTCATAGGGTGACCTATGACCCCCTTTGACCCATTACATGATGACATATGTCCCTAGGGGTCTTAGGACCCCTAGGGACATATCACAATCCTTCATATGGGTCGAAGGGGGTCATAGGTCACCTCGATCCATTACATGATGACATATGTCCCTAGGGGTCCTAAGACCCCTAAGGACATATCAAAATCCTTCATATGGGTCGAAGGGGGTCATAGGGTGACCTATGACCCCCTTCGACCCATTACATGATGACATATGTCCTTAGGGGTCCTAGGACCCCTAGGGACATATCACAATCCTTCATATGGGTCGAAGGCCATTACATAATGACATATGTCCCTAGGGGTCATAGGACCCCCAAGGACATATCACAAGCCTTCATATGGGTTGAAGGGGGTCATAGGGTGACCTATGACCCCCTTCGACCCATTACATGAGGACATATTTTCCTAGGGGTCCTAGGACCCCAAGGGACATATTAGAATCATTCATATGGGTCGAAAGGGGTCATAGGTCCCTTCGACCCATTACATGATGACATATGTCCCTAGTGGTCCTAGGACCCCTAAGGACATATTAGAATAGTTCATATGGGTCGAAGGGGTTCATAGGGTGACCTATGACCCCCTTCAACCCATTACATGATGACATATGTCCCTAGGGGTCCTAGGACCCCTAGGGACATATCACAATCCTTCATATGGGTTGAAGGGGGCTAGACCCATTACATGATGACATATGTCCCTAGGGGTCCTAGGACCCCTAAGGACATATTAGAATCATTCATATGGATCAAAGGGGGTCATAGGGTGACCTATGACCCCCTTTGACCTATTACATGATGACATATGTCCCTAGGGGTCCTACTACCCCTAAGGACATATTAGAATCATTCATATGGGTCAAAGGGGGCTATGACCCCCTTTGACACATTACATGATGACATATGTCCCTAGGGGTCCTAGGACCCCTAGGGACATATTAGAATCCTTCATATGAGTTGAAGGGGGTCATAGGGTGATCTATGACCCTCTTTGACACATTACATGATGACATATATCCCTATGGGTCCTAGGACCCCTAGAGACATATTAGAATCATTCATATGGGTCGAAGGGGGTCATAGGGTGACCTATGACCCCCTTCGACCCATTACATGATGACATATGTCCCTAGGGGTCCTAGGACCCCTAGGGACATATTAGAATCCTTCATATGGGTTGAAGGGACAATATTATATTTAATAATTATATTATATTATATATTTTAATATAATAATAATATATTATTATATTATATAACAATAATATTCATATATGTTACTAGATTATAGATTTAATAATAATAATAACCATATATATTATTATATAGAATAATTTTGTCATATAATACTACTATATATATTTAATAATGATAATATATATCACTATATTATATTTAGAACTATATTATATTTAATAATAATAATCATACATATTACTATAATGTAATAATTATAATTATAATAATATTAATGTCCACACTTTCACGAAATAAATTTCCTCTAAAACTGTCTAAAGTTACCCTCTTAAGTTTATTTCCTTTTAAATTTGTCTCCCTCCAAATTTAAAATTCAAAAAAATCTCCCTTTTTAAATTTCCCTCCAAATATGGGTGTAAAGTTGTCGGGCATAATCGGATATTCGATTAGGCCTGGTATTTACCAAGCCTATTCGGTCAACCCAATAAATGTGTATGAGAAGGGTTTCAATGACACTTAGACTTCAGATAGCCATTCGACAATGTTATTTTGATTGAAATTGAATGAAATGAAAAGAGTGTTTTAATATCACTCTCAAGATTCTATCGATATAATTGCTGTCAAATTCTTAGTTCGATAAGTATTTATTAGTTAATTTTCAATGAAGATTGTTATAAAGTGTTGATTGACATACTGATTGAGAAATAACTATAACTTTCAAACAGTATAACATTTTTTAAATCTAAAAGTTGTGTCACATTCTACGCTTCACCTAGTATAAAAAAAAAAATAAATAGATAAATTTGGTAAAATTTTCTATTAGTTAAGGTAGTTAGACATGGGAGTTTTTTTTTTTGAAAATTTTTTGGTAGAAAATTCATATTTGATTATTTATTTGGAATAAAAATACCCAAAAATATGCATCACATCTGGACATGAGTCTACTTTTTATATCTATAATTATATTTTTAAAAAATTATCATTTGATTTTGATTAAGGTGGTTAGACATACACCTACTTTTTATTTTCGCCCTGAAATTTTTGTAATACTACATTAAAATCCAAACTTTTGACCAATCAATTATTTTTTCCTCTAGATAAGGCCTAGTAGTTTACAAACTACATTCAATTTTCTACAGATTATTTTCTTACAACTTTTTGATATAAAGTACATAACCACTTTAAAATTATGTGTCAAGTTGACATAACCCTAATTTGCTAATTTTTCACTACCACTTAAAGCCATAGTTTGGTACACCATGATCCTGCACATACCCAAATGTTTGAACTTGTTAAAGCTTTTTACCACAACAAGCATGTGTTTCTCAACAAAACTATATCTCTATTCATACCCCTCTAAACTTTTACTAAAAGAGCAATGGGTTGTTCTAAACATTGATTATTTTTCTAAACCAGTACTACAAAAATTGTATCTATGTTTTCGTATGCATATAATATCAAGTCTTTTGAAAAAATAGGATTTACCAAAGTAGGAGCAGCGAATAATGCCTCTTTTATTGCTCCAAAACTACATTTGGCCTCCTTTGACCTACTAAAAACAACATTCTTCATAAGAATTGATGTCAGTGATTTCAATAAGTTAGCAATATCTAGAATAAAACATCTTACAAAATTTATTCTTCCAATGAAACTCGATAATCTTTTTTTATGATGTGGAAAATGGAACTCCAAAATGGCTACAACTCTATCAGGATCGATAGTAATACCATATTTGGACACAATATATCCCAATAATTTACCCTCATGAATAGAAAACACACATTTTTTAGGGTTGAGAGATACACCAAATTATGTGCATCTTTCTAGGATTTTCCTAAGATGTTTGATATGATCTGTGACATTCTTGTAGAAAACTATGATATCATCTAGATAGATTAGCACAAAATTATACTTTAGATTACTCAAACCCATTTTCATGGCCTTTTGAAAGGTTGCCCCTGTATTGGATAAGCCAAAAGGCATCCTTGTATATGCCATAGTACCCCACTTCATGGTGAATGTACTTTTGAACTGATCCTCCTCCTTAACCAAAACTTGGTTATAACCAAAGTATCCATCAAGAACTAAAAATCTCTTAGAACCTGAAACATATTGGAGCATTTTCTCCATAGATGGAAAAGGGTGATGGTCCTTTAATGACACTCTATTAATGTCTCTAAAGTCAACACATAACCTTAGATCCCCATTATTTTTTCTAAAAGGAACAAGGTTGGACACCTAGCTAGTATGCTTGATAAGGAATATTATACCACTCTTAATGATGTTGAAAACCCCCTTTTGCATTAAGGGTTCAAGCTTTGGGTTGACTGTCCTTTGCTTCTACCTTATGGGTTTAGAATTGTGCTCTAACTCAATAGTGGCTTGGGCAAGATGTGGATCAAAACCCTTAAGAGCTACATATCTCTAGGTGAAAATGTCATTGAACTTTTGAAAAAGTTGACTATAAGATTTCCTTTCTTTGGTAGGAATTGCCTTACCAAATTTTAAATTATTTCCCTCTAAAATCTCAAGGTCTTCATAATGATCATGTCAAACCAGGAAGTTAATTTTTTTCCTTTTGACTTGGTCATCTATGTTAAAGATGGACTCTAGAGTAACTAACCCCTTGGGTAGCTTATTGGAATTCAATTACATAATCTAGTCCCCATATTGATATCTTACTTTATGCTAATTGGAGGCTGAAAACTTGTCTTCTTCAAGAAATAAGTTCAAAATCTGTATCACTATCAAAAACTTTCCAATTAACATCATTATTAGGTATAGAGGGTCTAACCATTAGGGATACTATCAACTTGATTATTTTTATCTTGGGTAACAAGGTCTTCTTCTTGATCAAATACAATACAATTGGCATTGATCATACTAGGCATGTAAGACTCAATGTGGTCTTTTGCAAGTAATTCAAACCTTATTGTTCCTTTGGTTCCATATCTAGTTTGAAATAACATGTGTGACCAATCTAAAAATAAGTAGCCTCCTATCTTGGTTTTGAATTCTCTTGAAAAACAAAAAGCAAGATATGAAGGCAAATCTATTACAACGATATCTTGGGGAATGGAAAATTTGGGACATGCATGGAGTATTAAACTTGATTTTTTTATGAGGCCCACTGTATTAACACATGAATCATCTAACTAGGCTACACCTTTCCCTAAAGTTTCATTCTTTAACCCTAGCTAGTCTTCTATCTCTTTTGGCATAATAGAGCTTGTGTCTCTGCAACCTATGATGCAATTATGAACCAACTTGTTCCCTATAATCAATGAAACATAAAATGGTGGAGCCATCATGTCCTACCCTGGATCTAATTTCCCTTCTTTTTGTTTTCCTAAGTAACAACTCCTTGGTTTGTGAATATAGCCCTACAAGATCCATTAGCAACTTGATTTGGAATATATACTACTAAGGCCTCCTTCAACAAGTCAGCTTGCCCCATAATAGCCAAAGAATCCCACATAGACAATGTCATGCTTATCCTTTTCATGTTTTCTACAATATTAAATGGTACAATAGCATGCACCTTTGATTGGACTTTAGGAATAGCAGGATGTATTTGTTTTTCTTTTTATTCTTGAGGTGCAAAAGGTCTCACATTTGATACACTCCTACTTGTCACTACTTCACTATTTAGGGCTCTCTTCTTCACTCTAATATAGAAATCACATGGGGTGTCATCTCTATTTACAAAACAATTTTCTTCCTCTTTCCAATTCATGAATGTAGCATCTATAATAAGAACCTTATGTTGTTTCTTATCTTCAACATTAGATGTAGGTTGTGAACTAGAAGCACCTTGAACTGTTAAGGCTTGATTAATTACCCCATTAGAGAACATAGCCTTTTTTTTTTTTTTTTTGCAAGGGTAACACTAGGCCAATCATAGTCTATTGCTACATTATTTTGAGAAGGGACAATATCTCTAATGGTATTTGACAAAGGGCCACACCACCCTTACCAACTCACAACCAAAATCACAACAACATGGAGACAAAGAGAAGATAAAATGATTCACAAAGCATTCTTTTATTATAATTGAAAATTATTACATCATCAACAAGATGATATCATATATGTGAATTCTTCCAAAAGAAGTTTACAAATGCTTTGACATAAGAGCTTCCAGAAGAAGAGTCTTCACACCAAGAGCTTCCACCAAGAGAAATTTCACGTCCAAGCTTTCTTACAAGATATTGCACCATGAGAGCTTACACTTGAAGAGTTTGATTACAAGTGCTCATAAGCCTTGCTTAAATAGGCACTTACCATCCAAGATGTTACAAACACAACCAATGTGGGATAAAAGGTAAATACAACTACCTTATAGAAAATATTTAATTCCCACCCAAATACAACTAAGCATCATCATGTGGCCCTACAAATATTAAATGCATGATTTAAGAAAATGTCCATAAACTTCTAGAATTCCACCTACACACCTTGATTAATGGAATGACAACCATTTTTATTTAGTTTTCTATTTACACCACCTATGCACCTTGAAAATAGAAATTCCTCTTTTCTATTTTTTTCTATTTTTTATTTTTTTAACTTTCCTCTAATTTTTGTCACCCTCTCTCTCTCTCCTCCATTTTTTTTTTCTTATCACACCCCCTTTTTTGTCATGCAAGATGCTCCTACATCAAATGCCCATGGTAGGAAAAATTTTTGAATTGCTGACATTTTTTTTCCTTCTCTTCCAACACCTAGCTAGAACAAGTATCTTCTGCCAATATATTTTCTCCTTTCTTTGTTTCCAACATCTAGTTGGAATAAGTGTCTGGTACTGAAAATATGCCTCTGCAATGAACTATCTCTAAGTATAACTCTCATCCTCATCCAATCTTATAGGATTTAATACACTTGTAACAAACTCAGCAACACCATACCAATCTATCTTTCCATACCATACATCACTAACAAGATCCTCATACAAACCATCATCATATTTCAAATTCATCTCAAATTTAACATCCCATAATTCATATAAATTTACCTCTTTCACAACTTCATCTTTGATTTCTTCTTCCATGTCTTCAACAAGACAAGTAACCACTTCACTTGTTTGACTTCCAACCAAGGAATTTTAGTATTTTAAGGAGGAGAAACATTCAAAGAGGTGGGGACATAAGGTCTAAAAGGTCTTTGGCTAAAATTGTGCCTATTTGGTGGATATTGACCTTGAAATTGTTGTTGGACATGTAAGGAAACTTGCAACAAAGAATATAACCATTTCCACATAACCCATAATATAGATCTGAAATAAATATGCAATTGAAATCCATATTAAAGAGAATAGACAACATACCCACAAAAATTGTGACATAGGATAGACCCTAGGAAACCGTCATTGAGGGAAAAACCCAACCTCAAAAAACATCCATCACCATGTATTATTCAGCAAAAAACACCATTGCAATACAAAATGGAAGCCTTTAAAGCCATAGCCACAACCAAGGAATCCATGTGAACAAGCATGAATCTACACATCCCATGTCATGCTTCTAACCTTCAAAAATGCTCCCTTGGCTATCCTATCAAGCCTTGTCTTGCTCAACTCTTTTCTTTTTCCCTTCTCACACCAACAACTACCTAGTGGCTTCTTATTGAGTAACATGTCCCACAAAATCACCAAGTGGTATTACATAAACCATGTGCAAAACCATGTGCTACCTAACCCATTGACCCCACATTAAATATTAGAAATTTAATTCTTTTCCCCAATATTAAATAATTACATCAAATATTATTATAGTGTTATAATAAAACAAATCAAGTATATCCCATGGGAATCTTTAGATGTTGCACATCCATCTAGGTCCTCCTAGATACAACATTACATAATAAAATAAAATAATAAAACTATGCAATGTGTGCAACACCCATTATCTCAACAATCTCCCACTTGTTGTATACATTGCATAGGATCAATTTGTAGCCACATAAATGAACAAGGGAACAATCCCTCTCAGTACATCTACTATCATGTATTAAAATACATGAAGTGCTCCATCCTAGTACCCACAAAAAAATTAAATTATCCAGCATTTTAAACATGAATGATCTCACCTCCTATTATTTCACTACCACCAGACATACATAGAAGCCATCCAATGAGAAAGCCACCTAACCTATCGCATTATAAGATTATAAAATCTTATACCAATTGAAATTCCAAGCAATAAAACTTGATCAAAAGGTAATCACATATATCCAGAGTTGTCAAAATATCCATAGCTGAAATAGCACCTACAACTAGTGCCAAACCCATCCAACTACCCATACCTCCAAAGCTATACCAAGTGAATCTTGCATCATCAACATATCCATTTTGTAACTTGAAATCACAAGCTTCAAGAGCAATACCTACCACATAAATATCAAGAAGCTCCCACTATAAAAGGTAATGCCAAATCTATAACCTATCCACTCAAAACATCTCAAAGAAATGAATCCATGTAGTCTCAATGAAATCCACAACACATAAACCAATAACCTACAAGAAAAATGCTCATAACAAGTCTCCAATGCTCTCCCAAGTTCTCCACAATCAACAAAGGAAAGAGATAAAAGAATAACCATTTCATCTCTCACATGACATACATGAGCACAAACCAATGATCATAATCTCTAACAAATCTCAAATCCAATGTAAGTGAAATTGAACATCTAGGAAGACAACCAAGACCAAGAGAAACCATGCAAATCATAACATGTATCATATCCTTCTACACAAACCTCTAGATGTAAATTGTGCAAGTATGATCTCCTCCTTAAAACCCCAACCACGAAGCCTCAAAAACACCCAAGCCATACCATATAACTAACCATGGATGTAAGTCTCTCATAAGAATATCAAACTCATAAACCATTCCTAAATTGAGGAATATGCCAAATATACAACCATCTCCCAAACTAAACTAACATAACAACATATGCAAATGGAGATAACCAATACTAAACCATCTCTCAAATGAACCCTATAGAACTAACTCATGTACTCCATATCCATGAAATACAAGAATAAAAATAATGCACCTAAGAGAAACAATGGGCTATACCTCTCAAGTAACAAACTGTCGAGCAGACCAAGAGTGGGGAATGAGAATGTTCATCAAGATATCAAAGTCTCCAACCAAGCTCATCTAAGAACAATCTCCTCTCAATTCCATATCAGATGAATGCCCCTCAAACTTCCTATTGAAGCCATCAACCATCCCAACAAATACTTCTCTAATCCAAGAGAAATCAGCATCACCACTGTCTCTAAGTATCCATGAGCAACTATAACCAATCAATTCATGCCAACTGCAAATGCAACATAGAAAGATCATGAAGTATCTAGATTATGATCAATGTACTCAATACCAAAAAACTAAACCAAGATCAATGTCAAAATTCTAACCATGGCCTCAAGAACATATACATGACAACATGATCTAACCATCTCAACCAAAGAGATAGCATGCTCCATATAAACATACTATAACATGTCAAAACTCTAAACACGTATCAAGAGTACAACATGACATAGTAATAAAATCATCCTCACACCAAGGATAACATACCAAATGAAAGAATGAACACATCTTTAACAAGAATCTCATTAATCATCAAGATGAAACCATCTCCACACACCATGAAGAAAACCATCTCCACATACCATGAAGATAATCAAGAATGATATGAGTCCTTGAGATCTAACCATCTTCACACACCATGAAGATAACTAAGTGCACCATGCAAATGTCAAAGATTTTTTTGCAGTAATAGGATCTAAGAAAAACCTCCAACATCTAAAAACACTCAATAATATATCAATGCCAACAACTCCCACTCAACTGTGGCACCAAGTCATCTATGGCATCATAAAATCCATCTCTTACATGAAGATCCTCCAAGTCTACACTCACACAAACAAAGTGTTAGTACCAAGTGAAACCAAGATGTCTGAACCAAGAAGATACAAACGAAGGAAGGAACTAATCTTGCACTATCACCTCATCATTATCACAAGTTCTCACTAAACCATGTATCCAAGCTATCCATGATATTATGATGAAAAAAAAACCATCCACTAACCATGAGAATCAAACCAAGGCATCAAACCATCAAAGAACTCAAAGTGCACATCATGATCTTGTCAAAACAAACCAAATTACCATGATCCTCAACCAGGAAGATATACCACCATAACCAAATTAGGAATCCAAACCAATGAACATCAAGGATGTAATTTTATATCCAATCATGTCATGCCAAAATCTATGCGACCATGATCACATCTATGAATCAAGCATTTGGCTTTTAATGTGTCCAACCTATCAACATAAAATATTTAGCCACAATTCTCCACCATGACTATACCTGGTAACAACATCTCATCCCTTCTACATGAAGAAAAATCAGAAAATCATATGACTTAGGGCATAAACAACCCAAATCCAAGTCACCAATCTGAATATGCATCAATAATGAAAGATCAATGGGCAAAGACAACCCATAATCAAGCTATAAATGCAACCTATAAGTATAGACTACTTATAATAATGCACAACTTATAGACCCAACAAGTCATCATACATATCCAAACCAAACACTGATAACCATATCATCATGAGACCAATATGAAATATAAATTGAGTATACAATGACATCAAATCTTAAATCTTCAAACATACAATGTCATAAACTCTCAATGCTACCATAGTCAATATATACCATAAACTATTTAGATTAATATATCACCAAAATAACCATGCCAAACCTACACCAAATCTAAACCAATGTGTAGAGCTCTCCAAGAACTTTTTGTTAACTACTCAAAATCTAAAATCTGACTATGTATGCCCAAGTTAAGCCCTAATCTATGCTCAAAATAAATAATATTTGACTTTCAGGCTCTTCAAACCTGAAAAAATGTCAAAATCACATAACCAAATCTACATCAAGTTGTAGGGCTCTAAATTAGATTTACAATGCCTATAAAAAGTTTGAAACTTGATATCTTGAGAGAAAGTTATGGCCATTTTACTAAGACAGTATTTTTACCATTTTCACTATGACTTTTTTTTGTGATAAAAATTCTAACAGGATTAATTTTGATAGCCATCACTGGCTAAAACTAAAAAACTCTTTAATTTCCTCTAAACATGGCCAAACTAGGGCATATTATATATCAAAATTTATGGAAACATCAACCCAGATCCAATGGTGAGATTTTTTTTTCCTAGGAGATCATTTCTGCAAGCTCCCCCTAAAAATCTCATCTAAATGAAACATCCAAAAAAAAAATTTGTCCAACAATTTCACATGCCCAAAATCTACCAATATCCCATCATAATAGCAAACCCAAAACCCTTAGATTTGCAATAAACAACTCATATATCTTGCCCTTTCTTTTATCCTCTCATGCACTCCCATGGATTCAATCTAGGGTTACAATAATAAAACCATAGCTTTGATACCACTTTTAAGGAAACTTGAACAAAGAATATAACCATTTCCACATAACCCATAATATAGAACTAAAATAAATATGGAATTAAAATCCATATGCAAGAGAATAGACAACATACCCACAAAAATTGTGACACAAAATATATCTTGGGAAACCTTTATTGAGGGAAAAATCCAACCTCCAAAAGCATCCATCACCATGTATTATTCAGAAAAAGACACCATTGCAATACAACCATAGAATCTTTCAAATCCATAGCCACAACCCAAAAATCTATGTGAGCAAGCAGGATTCCACACATCCCATACCATACTTCTAACCTTCACAAATGCTCCCTTGGATATCCTATCAAGCCTTGTCCCGCTCAACTCTTTCTTTTTTCCCTTCTCACACCAACAACTACCCTAGTGGCTACTTATATAGTAGCAATTCCCACAAAACCATTAAGTGGTATTACATAAACCATGTACGAAACCATGTGCTACCTAACCCATTGACCCCACATTTAATATTGGAAATTTAATTATTTTCCCCAATATTAAATAATTACATCAAATATTATTACAATATTACAATACAACAAATCAAGTATATCCTATGGGAATCTTTAGATGTTGCACATCCATCTAGGTATTCCTAGATACACCATTACATAATAGAATAAAATAATCAAACTATGCAATGTATGCAACAACCATTATCTCAATAGGGCAAATTGATTTGGAATCTGATTTTGAGGTTGGGATGATTTCCTAGATTGGAATTGTTGCTTTTTATTATTTAGCAACTCATTGGTAAAAGTTTGTATGAGGCTTTCCATCTTAAGCTGGCCATTTCTTATCACTTATAGCTCTTGTGAAGGGCCTGTGACTGTAACTTATTGGCTTGGAATAGTCAGCAATGGATTAAATGGCAATATAGCCAAAGGCATATTAGGTTGGATATTTGGATATATGGGCATTGGAGGCTTAGGGGAAATCTTACCCACTTGAATAAGACTATTTTCAGCCCTTATAGCAGTGTCATAACCTTACGGTAATGAAGAATCCCCCATAGATTGTATCATAACAGAAATATCATTACTTAAGCTTTTCAAATAATAAAGAAAAGCATGGTTTGTTGAAGGTCTTATTAGATTTTTTATTCTACTCCATGTTCTTTGAAATCTATAATTTAAGTCCATCATCTACTCATGAGGAGCGCACTTGATGGTTGTAAGTTGCTCAATAAGAGACAAAAAATCTAATTTATCTGCAAAATTCCTTGTTAAGACATCTCCCAATGCATCCCATGAATCAATTGAACCCACAACAAGGCTTCAAAATCACTATAGATATTTTCCTTTTAACAAGGTTGTAAGCAACTTTATAGCAACATCTTCCTTAGAAACATGATGCACATTACACAATGTTGCAACATCTCTGATATGCTTGAAAGTTGTTGTTTGGCCTTCTCCAAAGAAAATAGAGGAATATCATGGTGTTGAGAAAAATTTAGTGGACTTCCTTGAATAAAAGGGATGAATGCATATTTCCTTGTCATTGGTACTTGGAAAATTATCCTCCATGGAACAATGGCTTGCCTTACAATGATGATAAGACTTGCTAGTGAAGGAGTGGATTTATCCCTCCTAGTATGAGAAAGGGTCTCTTGGATTCTTTTAGTTGTTCTACCTCTCCTTGTAGGTGGGGACAACTCCATGTATTGAAGACTTGCAGAAATACTCCTTGGTTGCACTTTTCTCATAAGTCATATGCACTAATATTTCTTTCCACAGCTTAGAGTTGCTAGATGTTTATGCCTTTTTAACTTTGAATGGGTTAATTCATTGTTGTACACACCAACACCAGAAAAGAAAAATATAGAAAAAATGGAAAAACAACATTTCTTCTCCCACTAGTTGTGCCAAAATTGTTATCTCTAAAAGTTGCACTCTAACTGAATCCTAAAACTCAGCCACTTTGAGTAACATGGAAACACTCCTAGGTAGTGGGTGTAACATAAATAGGAGTAAATCTCTAGGTTCTAGGCTGGTTCCTTGTGATGCTTCAACTATTCATTCTTCAAACATAAATTTAAACTTGGGAGAGAAAGAGATAGAAGGATTACTCGCATGAATGTAAATACTAAAAAGTAACTTGAGGTGATACACCAAAATATAGATGAGAATATTGTTGGCCTAACATAATAAAGATTTTCTAAATAGTTAATGATTAGCAAAATATTGAGTTCAAAAAACTCATACATAAATACTTCACAAGAAGGATTAGGCTTTAAACAAGATGCTAGCAAGAATAACATTACTCATAGGTAAAAACCTAAAAGAAAGCACAAAATCATGACTCGTAACCTATATGAATATTCTAAAAATTCACTTATAGATAAAAATTGAGACACAAACTGAGGGGTTTAGAATAAACCATGAAATTTATATCAAACCAATGGCTTTCACAAAAAAATTAACACAAGAAGGGCTTCTAAACTATTTCTTTATTTAAGTTTCAAAGGTAGTTCAACAATAATCATTAAATTGGTTATAAAGTAATCTATAGAAAATATTATGAAGGACTCCTAGAAGATCATGATAGAAATGCTTTTTTGAACAAAAAAATTGGAATCCATACTCCACATCTTGGAAATCCTTATATAGAGAAGGATTGAAACAAGATTTAGATAGAAGGGGCACATGTCAAAATATTATTGGAAGAAAGAATACAAAGATATTTCTAGAATATTGCATGTAAAATATTTTCTTTATTCAGATAAAACTAAGAAAGTAGTTGTGAGATCAATAGGTGACACTTACTATAGGAGCCTCTAATTAAATGTGTTTATCCTCTACTACCTTTAATACTCTTTAACTACCTCAATTGGTAGGGCCATGATATCTCCAACTTCTTCCAAAATACTTATTTCCTTTCTTGGACCATTCAAAGAATCTAATTTTATTTAGATCTCTCTCTTCTTTACTCCTTTCAAAAATTAGATCTCCATATATTGTATAGATCAAGCAATCAATGCTCATCCCTTAGCTTTGTTTCCTCCTATTCTAACTATTCAATTTGAGCCTTAAACCTAGTGTCTTCTACTACCTTTATGGAATGTTGACATAGTTCACTTCATTTTTCATGCTCTGTAATTTGCTTAAAATCTCATTAGTCAAGGACCCTCTGTCATTTTCCAACTCTGAAAAAAGAAGAAAATGCCTTTTAATACTTGTCATAGCTTTGCAACCTAAAGATACCTACTTTGTTCATATTTGCAACCTACTTTGTTCATATTTTCAACCTTGTAACCCTATCTTCTTAATTACCATGTTGACCTATGAGGCTGTGAAAACCTCCCTTTGAACCATTGATCACTCCATCGCAACTATTAAATGCTCCTTTTGACTAGCCATTGAGAAGCAACAATAACCATCTCCTTTTACTACTAGATTCCCCTTGCAAGTTCACAATAGAAAATCTTTCTCTTTGATTCACCATATGATGCTATGAAGACTGGGTTCTCTTTTATCATTTCTTTGCAACCTAAAACTTCATTAATGTTTCCTAGCCTATGACATTGTGATAACCTTTGAAATCTTACTGTCTCCCTTTGATCATAACTTTTCCACTTGAAAAACTAACTAAACACTTATCCTAGAAATGTTGTGAAAGCCATCAGGATTTAACTATTTCATGTCATCATAGATTTGCAACTACATCTTTTTATTGACCATGTTGACCCATAAAGTCGTAAAGACATCTTCAACTTCTTATCACCTTGTCACAGCCTTAACCAATATCTTAACCCTACAAAAGTGTGACAATGCATTTCACATAATTTCCACCTTAAACTAGGGTCAAAATTAACCATGTGTAAAGATGTGAAAAACATCAAAAATGATTTTTTTTGTCTACTTCACACCACCACAACTTAAACTCTAAAGTTCATCTGGTTGCTTTCAATAGAGTGATATCGATTGAACTTTTAATTTCTTTTATTGACAGGACAACTCCTTTGAAAAATGAAATATTAACTTACCCTTAGCCCTTGTGATGATGTAACTGAAGGATTTTTTCTACTTTTCCACTATAATCTTAGGTTAATGCTAACTCCTTACGAACATGTGACTAATTAGACCTTAGCTATTTTAATGCCTTTTGCATAATCTCAACTTAACCTTTACTTTATATACCCCTGTGATGGCACGATGGTCATCTCCTTCAAACTACTAGATACTCTATGTATTCATGAACTAGGCCCACCAAGAAGCATGTCCAATTGCCATTGCGTCACTATAGCTATTCTTTGCATAACTTCATAAAGTGAGAATATGACAAACATTGATCCTTTTTTATTTGAAGGTGATAGGTTTTTTTCAAGTTTCAATATAGTTGAGTCCTATGGATTGGTATCATCTTTTGGCTCCTTGCAACTTGAAGACCTAACTCAATAATTTACCATGTAACAATGTGATGAATGATTTCTGTACTTCACCATGTTAAACTTGAGTTACACTTAACCACATGTGAAGATGCGAAAACTTTGAAAATGTTTAATGTTGTCCACTTTCACACCCTCATGACTTAAACACCAAATATTTTTTGACCACTTGTAATCATGTGATCTCTATTGAATCACTCCCTCATACCCATAACTTGATAGTTAATAGCTACAAAGTTACACTGACCTATTTGTTGACTATTTCACATCCTCGTGCCCCTTACAATAGTTAGTGATCAAATAGGAGTGATGTTGTGACTGAAACACTTTCACCACATCACAACTTAAAAGATTTAAGAGGCATGAAAAGTAATATGATAAGACATTAAAAGATTAAGGGATATCCATGTATAACAAAGATTTTCACAGTTTGATATTTATTCTATCTTGTCAATCATGAGAAATTTCAACAAAACATGAGACAACACTATTGCCTTAGGGTTTTATGAGGAAAGACACATTTTTAGAAACCCTAAGCAAAAAAAACATTTTCTTCCTGATTTTCATAAGGTATTTTAGAATTAGGATAGGCAAAAATTAGGCCAATACTTTACTAAGAATAGTTGATAGCAGTTGTACCAATTTGTACAGTTTAGTAAAAATTGCTAAGAATACTCAACAAAGAGGATCCTATCCCTAATGTCTTTTTGGAAATTAGACATAAAAATGCATTGAATATCATTATCAAGCATAGGATAAGAAATCTTAGTATACAAATGTTTAAATCTACCAATAAATTTAGTAACTTTCTCTTTAACATTCTACTTACAATGCATTAAAACAATTAAAGAAACTTGTGGATCAATATTATTTTGAAACTATTGAATAAAATAAATAAAGAGACTTTGAAAATAATCAATCGAATAAGGATGTAGAGAGAAATACCATTGCAAGGCTCTATCATAAAAGGTGTGTAGAATCAATTTAACCATAAGCCTATAGTCATGAGCAAAATCACTACTTATAGTTTGGAAAGTTTTAACATGTATCATGGGATCTCATTTATCATTATAAGTCTCAAGATGAGGTACCCCAACATGTTGTAGAATAATAGCACAAATAATATCTAAGGAAAGGAAATTTTCTAAAACACATGTAGGAATATTCTACTTATATTGGGTTAAATGAGCAAGTTGTTATTGTAAAAAAGAGATAGTTTGAATCAAGGTACTAACAGTAGGGTCAAAAGACACATTATTAGTTGTAGGTATACTAGATGGATTAGGAGATATGTTAGAAGTGGAAGAAATAGGTAAGGATGTGGGTGAAGAATGAGAAGGAATGGATAAAGGTTTTGAATAAGTAGAAGGAACTCCATTATACAAAGTCAATGAAGAAGGAATGGAAGTAGGAAGAACACTCATGGGAAGTGAAAGACTAGGAAGACTAACACTTAAAGGAGTGGAAACTTGTCTAGATGTTATCATAAAAGGTGGAGAATAGGTAGGTATTCTAGAAAGAATGGTAGAAATCAAGATAGAAAGTTCAATGGTGGAGAAATAAGGAGGATGGCATCCTAACTCTTGAGTGCATTCCATCAAAGACTTAGCATGAGTATTAATAATCTAAGATATACTATGCAAGATATAAATTTTATTACCATTGTTATTAACAAGCTTCTTAAGAGTTTCAAAAGAAGCAATGCTATCAAGATTCTAATTTTCTTTAGCAAATCAAGTTTCCAATTTATCAAATTTACTAGAAAACTTACAAACTTGTGAAGGAGGAACTCCTAAAGCATCATCCTCATCATGAGATGAGGAAGAAGAGTTATGCTCCATGATAGGATTAAGAAAATGAGAAATAATGTGAGAATCATCTTGAACAAACCCATGAATCTATGACTTTTCCTAATAAGAATACTATAGGTAGGGCTTCATATAATAAAGCTCATAAAAAGAGGAGAACACAAAAGAAAAACCTATTGAGATCTAACTAAAGTAAAGAACACCCAATATAAGATAAAATGATATGAAAACTAATCCAACACCAAAAGACAAGGGGTTCATGTCAGTTCACCAAAATGTTCTATGGTAAAATAGAAGCACTTTAATAAGGTGTAGACCTTCACTTTATGTGGCATTGAGTCATTCAAATATGTGTGTGTGAGGGAAAGAGGGGAATTTCCAAGTATGGTTCCACTTATGACCTGAATTGGATTAGATAGGACCCAAAGGAAGTAGGGTGCTAATACTAAATTTGGGTTGTAAAGAGGAATGAAATACCAACAAATGCACTCTCTTAGGCCCTTGATAGGATAATGTGACTATGAAATTGAACCAATTTATTAGGTAATGTAAATCAATATGTTATGTGAATACAATTAGCCAAATTATGATGCAAATCTAGGGTAAAGATATGAAATAAAATGAAATATAAAAGACTCACCTTGAAATGTGTAAAAGAAGATGTGTTTTCTCTCAATAACTTTCATATCTAAATTTTTTCTAAACTTTCATCCATGAGTCTTGGAATGAAATGATGAAAGGAACAAAACCCAAAAATCTCCTCACAATATGAGACTAAAGGACTAGGTCAACATTGAAGGATGTCCTATATATAGGTTGATGTAGTCAACAGCTCTAAAGCTAATGACTCTAAAAGGCTTGCGAACTGTAGGTTCCAGATCTACAATTCTCTTTGCTCCCAACCTACAAATCACCACAAAAAGAGAAATTTTGTGGTTGGGGTTTGATGAGTACTTACCTTGGTCAATCCATAGGTTAAGGAATTAATCATAAATGAGAAATGTAAATATAAAGGATTCTAAAGAACAAGAGGAATGTTAGGATTCACCTTATTCACATGTATGTAATCTATATATAATGTAGATGTTGAATTAGGAATGTATGATATCTCAACAATTTTCAATGGATCTATCACAACTTGTTCATGTTGCCATGGATATGGATATGCACCAATGAAGAGGATAAATGCTTCAATATGGATCTCCTCCCTTGATGGCCAACAATATTCAATAGATTATGTAATGCTAGATAAAATTTCCTTTCTTGAATGCTTGAAAAGTCTTGAATAATTTAACTCCTTGAATGAAAAAGGGTGAAAATATTTACTAGAGAAAAGATCTTGAAAATGAGATCCTTAATGTTTCTGATATGAATGAGATGTGAAAATGAAGCCTCTAAGTCACCTTATATATGAGTTTTTGAGTGGGAAAATAATATAGGTTGACTGGATAACTGTCATTAAATAATTAAACCCTTAAGGTCTTTCAAGCCCCGAGATTAAAAATCATTGGGGACTAGGTCGACCTAGCCCAGGACTATGTTGACCAAGGAGGATTAGGTCAACTTTGGTCAACCTAGTCTAGACTAGGTCAACCTGAGTCAAACTCATCCAAGAGGATAGGTCTTGGGTGCCATAGAGAACAAAGGTAGATGCTAGAGAGATAAGGTTGAAATATAGAAGAGAGAAGAGGAGACAAAAGGAAAGAAGAGTGAACATAAGCATATCCATGGTCTGAAGAGGGAATCATGAAGAGGAGGGATCTCAACGATCTTAAAAGGAAAGTGCATCCATTTTATAATGGTACAATCTTTAAAACACCTATGACTTACATATGAAAGTAAACTAACTATGTTGAATAGTAAACACAACCATAAAGTAAAGAAACTCATAACACCATTTTTTTTAACTAGGGAAACCCTAGCCAAGGAAAAACCTCAATGGGGATGGTACCCACAAAATGATCCACTAATCAAAACTATCTTGTGAAAGATATTGACCCTACTAGAAGTTTATTATATCTATATAGTGTCTTGGTCCTTATTAGAGGACTAGGCATTTTTAGAATCCTCAAACCTATTAGGAGTTTTTATTACAAATATATAAAGAATGCAAGATAAGCCCACTTCCCAAACATGCAATATACAATGAAGTTCTTCAATACAAAAGATATATTTAAAAAAAATTCTTTATTTCTATTGATATCTTCTATATCTGATTTATCCTTTTCTTGCACTTTACAAAAAAATTTCACATTCACATTTCTCTTATCATACATCACAATTAACATCACAAGACATAATATTATACACTTACAAGTTCACACATCTTCATATCCAAAGTCTTTTCCTTTATACCTTATTTATTTAGTTGTCAGCCTTCATCTCTTTACATGCTTGCCAAAATACAAAATTAGATCTTTCCCACTTAGGGTTAATATCTAGGATGTCATCCCTAGTTAACTAAGTAATTATTTTGATAAAGAAAATAATTTCTTAATACAAAATATATGATTTCATATCTTTTACAATTTTTTGTTCACTCAACACTATCACTATAAAACTAAAATAACTTTGTACATTCTATCTTTACAGTCTTATATTCTTCCATATATGATCATTACATGTTCTTCTACCTCCTTGTAAGTTCACACAAGTTGATATTCTCTCGGTCAGGGTGTTTTTTAGTGGTGAATATTCATAATTTAGTGAATATTGGGATTTCTTAGTGTTGATTTTGGCAATTTTTGAGTCATTACATGGTAGCCCAATTGCCTATCTTTATCAAGGTTAATAGATCATTACTTATTTCAATCACCTAGCATGGATTCACATTTGACTTCTTTGGTAGCATTATTTTCCTTTCACGCAACCGACTTGGTTATTCTAACCAACACCATGTTCGCCATCCCTCAATCCATTAGATTTGCATGTGTATGGCGATTCGCCCAAAGTATTTAATTTTATTTCCCTTTAGTTGGCCCATTTTGGCAATAATTTTCCATTTTGCATTGAATTCTTTAACACATTTCACCTACTAGAATTCAGAATCAAGTGATATAAACTCCATTTTGCCTATTGGCATCTTGATATAAACTTCCAAATTTTGTGCACGCCACACAAGAGATCACATGGAGGGATCCTTTATAAAAGCTATTACAATACCCTCTCTATTAATAGTAAATTCAAGTTTTTTCTACTTTTAGCAATTGAAAAATTCTAAAGTTGATGATTTAGGTAGTGTTTCTAAATTCTTGGTTGTTTTAATCACACTTAATTTTAGAGCCACAAAATTAATGTTTAATTTTATAAAAAACTATTATTAATTAATGTATATATTTTATGTCTAGTACAATGAAATAATTTGTCCACAAAATTAAAATTTTACCATAAAATATTTTTTATTCACCAATGCATATGTTTTGTGGTTTTAAAATAACACAATTCGTCTAGATTTTGCTCATTGTTCGAGAGACTATGAATGATTCACCAATGGAGATTATTATTTTTTCTTTGTAAATTGATATTTTTTGCCAAAAAAATTAATTATTTTGTTAGGTGTTTTACACCTTTTTCCAAGTTTTTACACCTTTCACCAAAATTTTACACATTTCCCAATAGGGGGTTCCTTAAAGTATACCTTACTCTCAGTGAAGATCTCCAACTAAATGTGTTCTTCTGCTAACACAAAAATTGAATTATACTTATAAAATTTTCTAAGTTTACATCCCAAAACTTTATGCTTAAGATCTTATCACTTAATCTTGGTTATATGTTTCCATAAATGACAACATTAGACTGAGAAATCTAGCCAAATTTCCAACAATCTTCCCCTTTGGCATTGATGGAAACATGTGGGAAATTTGGCTAAGTCCCAAAAAGAAAATCTTCAAATCATGTAACATCAATTATATGGCCAGTACAAAATTTTAAAATTTTTAGATCTTCATTAATTATACCATATTTTTCCTTATATCTCTTTATTACAATATAATTCCCCCTTTGATTAAAATCTCCACTCTATTACAATTCCTGCATTGCTCCCCCTTGCATATATGTACATACAATTTTCTTTATATCTCTCCTACTTTCACATCAATGATAAAGGTGTCAAAAACTATATACAAGTCAAAATTGTATTGATTCTTATACCTTCATGGATGCAATTAGTAAATTTTTCCTTCAAAATGGAAAACTTCACAACCTATTTGTCCTTTACTACATCTCAAAGGTTTAGTACTACACATAATGCATATGAAAAAAATTCTATTGTGTCCAAGTCCATATAAGAAACCTTCTCATAAGATGCATTGGCTTACAGATATACCTCTAATTGTCTTTGTACAAGGTCAATTTTTAGAATAAGGTGCTCCCTTAACAATGAAAATCTCTTCAATTTCCTTTCCTTTTATAGCTCTAAAATCCCAATTTCATCATGTTATTTTCTAATTTTATTCTCCAAATCCACAATCTACATAATATTACTTTTCAACTCATTTACAAGAGTTTTTAACTCTTCCAGTTTAGCCTTCAGACTATATGAAATATCCTTGATAAATGTGTGAGAAATGGAACATTTACCATACATTTCCTTTCCTTCTATCAAACATTTCCTCATCTCCTTGATCTTCTCATCAAGATTTTTCATATTTTCATAGAATTTTCTAAATATTTATTTACACCTTACTTGATGCCACATCTGATAAGTGATTAAACTCATTATCAAAAGCCTTTATAACCTTTGTTCCTTTTTTCTATGAGTCTACTTCATTGATCTTGACTGATATATTACTTTGAACCTTTTCAGTCACTTCTATTAACAAGCTTTGAAGAATATTCACCTTTTTATTCTTTTTCAATGATATTGATTAGTGATGAGATCAATTCAACTTGATCTTCATCATTAGACTTGTTACCTGATAAAACTACTAATGTAGATTCAAGTGGAGACATAAAAGAATTAGGCTCACTTGCATTTGATTTCTTGTTGGCCTTTTCTTCCTCTTCTCTCCTTTTCTTCTTTTCTTCCTCATCTTTCTCCTCCTTCTTCTTATATTCTTCTATCCTCTTTTCTTCTTCTTCTTTCTTCCTTCTTCTTTTCTTCTTCTTCTCTCTTCTTTATTTAATTCTTCCTCTGTCTTCTTTTCTTCTTCTCTCTTCTTTCTTTCTTCCTCCTTTTCTTCTTCCATCTTTCTTCTTTCTTCTTCCTTTACATTCTGCTCCTACTCTTCTTCTTCATTAGATCTTGCGTATTTCACCAAATTGTCAAAAATATTAGGACCGTAGTGCTTGAATTATTATTCATCTATGTCTAATGTTATACTAGTGTTGTCCACTTACATATAATTTTTCCTAACAATCAGGTGTTGCATATCCTTCATTTTTGTATTTTCTAAAGTTGATGGTGATGATGTCTCGACTATCAATTTTTTTCATCATTTTCACAATTGTTGTTTCTATCTCTTTGTTCATCTCCTCATAGTTACCTCCCATTATTAGAATTTCTTGTGTCTTGTTCCTTAGATAGGGTTCAAGACTTCTTACTAAACACTGTAAATGCTCCTCACTAGTAACTATGCAAGGCTTTCTTATTTTATTTTCTCTAATTGTATGGCCTTCATCTACTACTCTTTTCATTTTATTAATTAGTCTTTCATGAAATTATTTTGGAATAAGATTTTATCTATCCAAAACTTTCTTTCCACTAAGTATCAAATTCCTTGTTATTGCATTCTCAAGCTCAAAATTTTCACAATTGCTATTCAAATCATAAAAAAAAAATTAACTGTACAAAGTTACAATTGTTTATAATTGAGATGTTCAATGTTAATTCAACCTTTTGCTTCCATTTCCTATCCTTTCTTGGATGAACATTTTTTCTCTTATCTTTCTCTTCATGTGTTATGGCCTCAGGGATGTGTTGAGATTATGTGTGTTGCACGCATTGTATAATATTATTATATTATGTAATGTTGTACCTAGCATAACCTAGATGGATGTGCAACATGTAATGACTCCCATGGGATATCCTTGATGAGTTGTATTGTAATATTGTAAAAATATTTGATGTAATTATTTAATAATGTGTAAGAGAATTAAATGTCCAATATTAAATGTGAGGTCAATGGGTTAGGTATCACATGGTTTATGTAATGCCACTTGGTGGTTTTGTGGGACTTGCTACTATATAAGTAGCCATAATGGAAGTTGTAGAGATAAGACAAGAAAGATAGAAGGCAAAAAGGCAAGAGTTGAGTAGGACAAGGCTTGACAGGTTAGCCAAGGGAGCATTTATGAAGGTTGGAAAAATGGCATGGGATGTGTGGATTCATGTTTGTTCACATAGATTTCATGGTTTTGGATATGGCTTTGAATGTTTCCATGATTGTATTCCAATGGTATTTTTGCTCAATAATACATAGTGATGGATGCTTTTATAGGCTAAATTTTTTCCCTCAATGAGAATTTCCCAAGGTATATCTTGTGTCACATTTTTGTGCGTATGTTTTCTATTATCTTGCATGTAGATTTTAATCACAAATTTATTTCAAATTTATTATGGGTTATGTGGAAATAGTTATATTCTTTGTTGCAAGTTTCCTTACAAGTGGTATTAGAGCTATAGTTCTATTGTTGTAACCCTAGATTGAATTCATGGGAATGCATGAGAGCATAAAAGAAAGGAAAAGATATGTGAGTTGTGTATAGCATATCTGAGGGTTTTGGTTTTGTTGTTATTATGGGATATGGTAGATTTTGGGCATGTGAATTTCTGTCAAATGTATTTATTGGATGTTTCATTTAAATGAGAGTTTTGGGGGGAGATTTTAGAAATGACCTCCTAGGCAAAAAAAGACCTTACCATTCAACCTGGGTCGGCATTTTCATTAATTTTGATATATAATATGCCCTAGTTTGGCTATGTTGATAGAATATGCATAGGTTTTTTAGTTTTAGCTTGTGATGGCTGACAAATTTAATCCCTTTAGAATTTTCATCACAAAAAAATTGCAAGGAAAATGGTAAAAAGGTTGTCTTAGTAAAATGGCCATAACTTTATCTCAAAATATTGGATTTAAGACTTATTATAGTTTTTTGAAAGCTAATCTAGAGAAATACAACTTGGTATAGGTTTGATTATGTGATTTTGACATTTTGTTAGGTTTTAAGAGCTTGAAAGTTAGATGTGTTAGAAATGCTTTACAATAACTGAGGGGGGGGGGGGGGGGGGGTGAATCAATTATTCAAGGTCCAAATTTCCTATTCAAACTTTTTAGCAAGTGTGCCCACCTAACCATTCATTCATCCAAGCTTAAACTTTCCTATTTAGCAAGTTATTGTAAATCAACATGCAAGCATAACACATGAAAATATCAACACATAACATAGTGATTTACATGGAAACTCAATTTGGGAAAACCCACCAGTAACATGCTACTCAATTTTCACTCTTCTAAAGTGATGCCCTATTAAAGGCTTACAACACACTGTTAAATGTGACCTGGTTAAAGGATTTACAAATGGCTATTAAATCAACCTAATTCCATAGGATTTTCCTTCTATCCTAACTGATACAATTGCTAGAGAGTAACAATAAGGGGTTTTGACCTGATTATAGCATACAATTCAACTTGTAGATTTCATATCACCATTCAGCTCATAACATTGCCTAGCTTTTAGTCTCTACAACTCTTGATAGCTTGTCCTCCTTTCAAGCTTTGTCTCCTTGAGTCTCCATGCTCACTGTACCAATGCAATCATCTCTCTCTTGACCACTTATAGAAGCAGAGTCTTTGTACTATGTTCTTCCTTTTCTTGGATGTCTTCTCCTTTACACCCTTCTAACCACTTTGCAATTTGGCACTCCAGCAGCTCTTGCTTCTTGTTCTATGACTCCTTAAATAGAAGTCTTGGAGTTTCTTTCCTGCTCAATTCTTCCTTCCTTAAATTTCAATTCATATGGATAAGTTAGGATTCATTGTATCTAACCCAAATAATGTTTCTTTTAGAAACATCATGAATAATCCACTTGAATTCACTCAAAAATGATTTACATGGAATTATGTGCCACTAGCTCATCATCCTTATCTTCCAACTAGTTCAAAAAATTCAAGGTAACAACTTTGTCAACTCAATTTTGGTGAATCTTTGTCATTTAAAATAATGCAATAGCTCAACACTATTGAAATACTGGTACTTGGCACATACTGTATTACTCGACACCAAATACATTTTTACTAGTGCTTGGCACCTGAAGTTCACTCATCACTATTACTTTGCTCAGCACTTGAACTTCACTCAGCACTTGAAGTTCACTTGGCACATACTAGATTTTCCTTTTTCTCAGTGCCAACTAAGAATTTGGTTGGCTTCAACTAGCTTGCTTGGAACCCACTAATGAACTTAGTTTAGGCTTTGCAATCAACCTTGTTCTGACTTATGCTTCTAGTGCTTCATAGTGTGGCCAACCTCTATATCTTCAAGTATGTTACCAATATATCATTTAACCATTGTCTTAACTAATCCTTGCACTTCATTACAATATCATAACTCAACCTTTCCCTTAGGTTCTTTTGTTACATCTTGTTGATCAAATCCTCTTCATCAATTAACTAAGTGATAGTACTTGGATCTTATAAGCAATTGTCATTCCTACAAATAGTAGGTTTGACATCAATGACAAAACAATGATTGAAAATATTCTTTTAACAACAATATCCCTCTTTGATCTTCAACAAGGATCTTTTCAATCAAATTTTCAACAAGATGTTTATTTTCAGCACAAATTTGGGCATAACTTGGGCATACAGAGTCAAATTTTGGACTTGAAGTAGTCAATGGAAAGATCTTGGAGATCTCTATACATTGGTTCATATTTGATGTGAGTTTAGCATGGTTTATTTGGTGAGATATTTATTTGAATGCTTTGTGATATATATTGACTATGGTAACATTGTGATTTTATGACACTGTATATTTTGGGGATCTGGATTTGATGTCATTGTATACTCAATTTATATTTTAGTTTGTTCTCATGATTATATGATTATCAGTGTTTGGTTTGGATATGTATGATGACTAGTTGGATCTACAAGTTGTGTAGTGTTGTAAGATTTCTATACTTATAGGTTGTCTTTACCCATTGATCTTTCATTATTGATGCATATTCAAATTGGTGGTTTGGATTTGTGTTGTCTATTCCCTAAGTCACATGATTTTATAATTTGTCTTCATGTTAAAGGAATGAGATGTTATCGATACAGTCATGGTGGATGATTGTGGTTGAATATTTTATGCTAACAAGTTGGACACTTTGAGGGTTGTTTTCTCAGTTCATGGATGTGATCATGGTGTCATGAATTTTGGCATGACAAGATTTGGCATATAGGTACATCCTTGATGTTCATTGACTTGGATTCCTGCTTTGGTTATGGCGATATATCTTCTTGGCTGAGGATCATGATCGTTTGATTTTTTTTGAGGATCTTATGATGTGCACTTTGAGTTCTTTGATGATTTGATGCCTTGGTTAATTCTCATGGCTAGAGGATGGTTATTTCATCAAGATGTCATGGATATCTTGGATATGCAGTTTAGTGAGAGCTCGTGACAGTGATGAGGTGGTAGTGTAGGATTAGTTCCTAGTTAGGTTTGTATCTTTTTGGTTTGGAGATCTTATTTTCACTTGATACTGACACTTTGGTTCTATGTAGACCTAGAGGATCTTAATACAAGAAATGGACTTTATGATATCATGGGAAACATGGTACCACAATTGAGTGGGAGTTATTGGTGTTGATATATTTATTGAGTGTTTGCAGATGTTGGAGGTTTTTCTTAGATTCTATTGCTATAGAAATATCTTTGACATTTTCATGGTGCACATTTTATCTTCATGGTGTGTGGAGATTGTTATTCATGGTGCATGGAGATGGTTCTTTATGGTGTGTAAATAAGGTTGCATCTTGAGAAATTGTGGGGTTCTTAGTAAAGGTATGGTTTATGCTTTCATTTGATGTGTTATCCTTGGTGTTAGGATGGTTTCATTATTATGTCATGGTATACTCTTGATACACATTTATATTTTTGGCATGTTATAGTATGTTCATATAGAGCATGTTATCTCTTTGGTTAAGATGATTTAGATCATGTTGTCGTGTTTATGTTCTTGAGACCATGGTTGGAACTTTGACATTGATCTTGGTTTAGTTTCTTGGTACTGAGTACATTGATCATTTATTGGATGCTTAATGATATTTCTATGTTGCATTTTGAGTTGACATGGATTCATTCATTATAGGGACTCATGGATTCTTAGAGACAGTGGTGATGTTGATTTCTCTTAGATTAGAGAAGTATTTGTTGGGATAATTGATGGTTTTATCATGAAGTATGATGAGCATTCACCTAATATAGACTTGAGAGGAGATTGATCTTAGATAATTCTTGATTGGAGACTTGGATATCTTGATCAGAATTCTCATTCCCCACTCTTAGTCTACTCAAAACTTTACTACTTGACAAGTCTAGTCCATTGTTTCTCCCAGGTGCATTATATTTTTCTTGTCTTTCATGGATATGGATCTTGAGCTATGGTACATGCATTATTTATGGAAGGTTCATTTAAGAGATGGTTTTTTCTTTGGTTATATTCATGTGCATATGGTGTTATTCTATTTGATTTTGTGAGATAGTTTGTATTGATCATATTCCTCAGATTAGGAATGGTTATACCTTGGTTTAGGAATGGTTTATGAGTTTGATCTTCTTGCGACAAGTTTACATCCATGATTAGTTATATGGTATAGCTTGGGTGTTTTTGTGGCTTTTTATTTGGGGTTTTATGGAGGAGATCATACTTGCATAGTTTACATCTGGTGGTGTATGTAGAAGGACATGATACAGGTTATGATTGGCATTGTTTCTCTTTAGTCTTGGTTATCTTCATAGATTGTTAGTTTCACTTACATTGTATTTTAGATTGGTTGGAGATTGTGATAACTAGTTTTTATTCATGTATGTCATGTGAGAGATGATATGGTTATTCCTTTATCTCTTTCCTTTGTTGGTTGTGGAGAACTTGGGAGAGTGTTGGAGACTTGTTATGAGAGTTTTTTTGCAGGTTATTGGTTTATGTATTATGAATGTCCTTAATACTAGATAGATTCACTTCTTTGAAATGTTGTGATTGGATTGGTTATAGATTTAACATTATCTTTTACAGTGGGAGCTTCTTGATATATATGTGGTAGGTATACTTTTGAGGCTTGTGATTGTAGGTTACATATTGGATCTGTTGATGATGTGAGATCCATTTGATATACCTTTGGAGGTATGGATAGTTGGATGGGTTGACACTTGTTGTGGGTATTATTTTAGATATAGATTTTGACAACTATGAATACATGTGATTACCTTTGAATAAGGTGTTTGTACTTGACATTTCAATTGGTACAAGATTTTATGATCTTCTAATGTGACAAGTTGGGTGGCTTTCTCTTTAGATGACTTCTATGTATGTCTAGTGATAGTGGCATAATAGGAGGTGGGATCATTTGTGTTTGAGATGCTAGATACTTTAATTTTATTGTGGGTTCCAAGATGGAGCACATGGTGTAATTTAATCCATAATGGTAGATGTGCTAGGAGGGATTATTCCCTTTTTCATTTATATGGCTATAGATTAACCTTATTCAATGTATACAACAAGTGGGAGATTGTTGATATTATGTGTGTTGCACAAATTGCATAATATTATTATATTTTATTATTATATTTTTATTATGTAATGTTTCACCTAGATGGATGTGTAACAAGTAAATATTTTCATGGGATATACTTGATGAGTTGTATTATAACATTGTTATAATATTTGATGAATTTAATATTGGGGCAAAGAATTAAATATCCAATATTAAATGTGGGGTCAATGGGTTAGGTAAAACATGGTTTATGTAATACCACTTGGTGGTTTTGTGAAACTTGCTACTATATAAGAAGACACAAGGGTAGTTGTAGAGACAAGACAAGGAAGACATAAGGAAAAAAGACAAGAGTTGAGAGGGACAAGGCTTGATAGGTTAGCCAAAGGAGCATTTGTGATGGTTGGAAGCATGGCATGGGATGTGTAGATTCATGCTTGATCACATGGAATTCTTGGTTGTGGTTATGTCTTTAAAGGCTTCCATGATTCCATTGAAATGGTGTTTTTGCTGAATAATACATAGTGATGGATGCTTTTTGAGGCTAGGTTTTTTTTCCCTCAATGAGGTTTTCCTAGGGTATATCTTGTGTCACTTTTTTGTGGATATGTTTTCTATTCTCTTGCATGTGTATTTTAATTACATATTTATTTCAAATTTATTATGGGTTATGTGGAAATGGTTATGTTCTTTTTTGCAATTTTCCTTACAAGATGTCAACCTGTCCTCTCATTCTCTTTTTCTTTAGGAGTCATCAATACTTTAGGTTTCTTGCTAGGTCCATTTTTCATTACTTTATTTGGTCTTCATGCCTCTATAGATTCTTGTTTCACTTATGCTAGCCTTGTTGACTTCCTTTTTACCTTTACAACCTTTACTTCTTCTTCTTATTCTTCCTCACTAAACTAATAAGGTGGGATGATTAGTGTAACATATTTTTTCACTTGTGAAATTGCTTCATATGATGCTATAGGATTTAGTGTAGATGGCACTACTACTATCACTCCTTCTACTAATGTTGGGGTTGATGGTGATAGTCCTACTACTGCTAAAGGTGAAACAAAAATTATATATTCTTGTCCAATCTTTTTCATGTTGGATGTTGTCTATTTCATTGCACTCACCTCTTGTAGAGTCATCTAGGATTCCTTTGTACTCTTCTTTATCAAGTTCTCAACTTTTCTTTTACCAGACTTTTCAATTTTGGCTTGATAAGTCATCTACATAATTTCAACATAAGTTCTAATTCTATTAAATTCTTCATCCTTTTTTTATTTCAAATTTTCTTTTACATACCCTTCATCTTTATTCTCTATTACCTTATATCCTAGGGGATATACATATAGAATTCTTAGGTCCATTGCTTCAACATATGTGAAATTTGTGTCATTCAAAAAACAAATGTCATATTTGTACTTTCTCACAACATATTGTGGAATTCTAAACCTTTGATTCATCTCATTCTAATTTTTATTTACAATTAGGTTTGCACTATTGTGAATCTTATCAATTAGGTGTCTCTTATGTAGATTGGTTATCTTCTCCATTGTACACTTGTCACTATTGGTTAATTAAGAAATAGTCATGAATGAAATTATTTTCAATAAGTGAAAGAACATGTGCATGATTAAGGATTAGAACTTGAATTAGTTGTTTCTCACTTTCTTAATCCTCATAAGGTTCTCAATTAGTTGTGTTCTTATTATCTCATTGAGATTCACTTTGGATTTCTTAACCCAAAGTTTATAAGTTGCATGCAAAAAACCTATTGCCATGTCATTTTTCTTAGAGCTTGAACATATCTTTTTTACCATAATTCTACTCACATATCTCACATCATCTTTATTAATCTTTCTGATTACAATGTATCTTCTAGTGTAGGTTGACTGGGTATTTTCAAGCACAAACTTCTTTACATTGTTCTCATTTAAGGAAATAGAACCCTCATTGCACAAACTGTTAACTTCATATTTAAAATTGGCTGATATTTCAACAACATTTTTCCAATCCATATTTAATCATCATGAATCCTACTCAAAGAAATCTTCATCCATTCTTCATTCTCAAGATCATATTTAAACATAAACTTCACTAGCTCATTTTGTACTGGGTGTTCACAACCTTCCTTAAACGTCATGTCATGATTATAGATTATGTCAAGCTCTCTTCTATTGTTTCCATCTCCTACTATTTCAATTTTTCATCTAGTGGAACTATTAGTATCCTCTAACAAAATAATTGCATTAGGGGTTTGTGAAAATATTGTCAAAGGATCATCTTCCAAGGGTTGAATAGGATTTAGCTTCAACTTAGGTCTAGGAATATCTTTAGCATTATGATTCATATACTTATCCATCTTCACTTTTAAATTCTAAACACAATTCACAACTTTAACCTTTGTAAATTTGTAAAATACCTTATTTTTCATAGAAATAGGGTTTGCTGATAAATGCTCTTCAATTTCACCTTTCAAGCCTTCAAATTGCTCTTAATTTTCTCCTTAACTCTTCACACATTTAAATGGTATAGTAAAATTCTATTGAGATCCTTGAATCCTCTTTTGTTACCTACTTCATTAATTACACAATTACTCAATCAATAGAAAAGTTGTATAGTTTACCAATGAACTTCTTTTGGTTCATGCACACACAGGTGAACTCTAAATCTTATGCGCACTTAACCATAGATTCATTTCATCTTTCTCTATCTCATACTAATTGCACAAGTTTCCAAACTTCTCCTATATTTTTAACTAGATTTCTAATCCTAAATTCCTAACATTTTCTTATAGAAAAATTTCTTAATCAGATAATGATTGATTATCAACTATCACTAGCTTCAATCTATTATCATATTATTCACTTGACTAGCTTTCTAACACAAAATATGAACTTTATGGTTCCTTATCTTCAAAAAATGATTCGTCAAGGTTTCCAAAAAGACCTTTCATATTTTCTTTTTGATTTTCACTATTATTCTCATTCCTTCTATTGTTCTTCATGTTCCTTCTAGAATTGGGGTTTCTCATGTTGTTCCTCATATTGTTAGGAATGTTCATCCTACAAAATCTTTCTGTGTCTCATGTTATTATAAATCTAATAAAATATTACATTGTTTCCATATCTAGGTATTAACTTACATATATGTGCTCTGACAATCTCTAGTAATATGTCAAAAGTTGTTGTACTTATAACGCATAATACTATTCTCTATAAAATTGGCTCTAGGATTTGGGTTAATATCATAAAAAATAGTAGTCTTCTTAGAGAATGAGTGAGATGGTTGGTGGGTGAGGGTAGTCAAGTGAGATTCTAGGAGGATACTTGGTTGGTTGGTAAATTGGTCATCTATTTGAAGTTTTGTACCCTAAGGGACTATATCTAGAAAATGATGGGAAATAAGGTGATAAATTATATTGGGGTTGGCAAGAGGTGGAGAAAGATGTAATTTCCTCTAGGTTATCTTGATTGGGGGAGTTTGGTGGAGGAGCTAGAGGAGTTTCTCAAAGGATACATAATACTAACCTAGCTCAGGAGGATACTTTCATTTGGAAGGCTACTTCATCTAGGTAATTCTCTATTAGTTCATCTTATAGGATGATATTTGACAAGGATATGGAGCCCAACTATTGGCAAAAGATCTAGCTCAATCGTTTGATTCTGAAAGTCAACTTCTTTTGGTAGGTCACTATGCATGGGAAGATTCTAACAATCGACAACCTTAGAAAAAGGGGCTTCTAAATACCTAATAGATGCTATCTTTGTAAAGAGGAGGAAGAAAGTATTCCCCACCTCTTCCTAGATTGTAGTTTTATGAAAAGCATTTGGGGAAGGTTACTCCTAGAGCTAGAGGTGGATTAGATCTTCAACAAGGGGATTAAACAATTTGTTGAGAATTGGAAAAGCTCATTCAACCACCCCCTTCTTGGCCAAATGTAGAAATTAACCCCACCATGTTTGTTGGGGCAACTGGAAGGAGAGAAATAATAGAGTCTTTGGAAATGAAGAAAGAAGTAAGGAGACTATAATTGGATTGATTGTTATACAAGTGGAAGAGGTCGTCATCTCTTCCCACTTTAGGTGAATAGAGTATTGCTAGGAATTGGAAGCTTGATAAAGGATTCATGGAGGTTGATAATTCAAAGTAGTTAGCTAGAGTTAGGACAAGATGGTGCCTTCCTAGGGATAGTAGGGTTAAACTAAACTTTGATGGTGCAGCAAAAAGGGATGATCAGTTGCGGGGGCATTGTAAGCGATAGCAATGGTAGAATTTTTTTGTCTTATGTGGTTAATTTAGCTAAGGCTTCTAATAACATTTCATAGGCTATGGCTATCCTTTGGGGCTTGAAGCTAACAATTGGAGTAGGATGGGAGAATGTAATGATTGAAGGAGACACAAAGATTATCATAGATATAGTGAAGAGCAATATGAAAGTAGGTTGGATGATTAGAAGGGTGATTGAAGAAGTATGGCATTTATTAGCAATCCTAAAGCATTAAGATCTACAACATATTTATTGGGATGGGAATGCAGTGATAGATGCAATGAAAGCAATAGGTCTAAGAATGCATGGTTTACATTGTTGGAGAGAACTAGGGGCATTACCAAATTTGGTAATACCTCTGATGAATAAAGACAACAACCTATGATTGGGTCTACATGGAATAGTTTTATTAATAAAGGTGACAACTTAGTTCTAAATTGATTGATGGGGATGGGTCACCATAGACAAATGGAGAGAAGCTATTATAAGGGTACTCATAGTTATAAAGACATGAGGTGATGGCTTGAATTTTTACCAAACAAAAAATTTGTGATTATTCTATGAAAATCAGGAAAAAATTGTTTGTCATGCTTAGGGATTCTAAGAAATATGTTAACTTATAAAAACCTTAAGGAAAAAATTTATGTTTTATGTCATGTTGAAACACTCATAAGGTGACATGAAATTACAAAATAGTGATATACAAAAAATTTCTTGCTTATACAATTATATCCCTAAATATTTTGATTTATTGTTTCATTATGTATCATGCCTCTTTTATCTTTTAAGTTGTGATGTTGTGATAGTCTTTTAATAGCAACATCACCCCCTTTTGATCACTAACCATGTTGAATGATGCAAAGGAGTGAAATGGTTTCTAAATAGTTCATCATGGCATCAGAGTGGTTAGTGCTAGCATGCAAGATATTAGTGTGAAGGGGTGATATAATGAAAAGCACATGATTGCAAGTCAATACAAGCTTTGAAAAATTCAAGTCACAATGTTGTGAAGGACATAAACAATAATCAAAGTTGAAACATCACTTCATTATAGGTAGTCAAATAAACCGTGAAGTAAAAGTTGAGAAGATGCAAAAGTTACTAGCAACTAATTTGAAAGATTATCACATGCTCACAGGTGGTTAAGAAAAACCTAGGGTTAAGGTGGAAAGGCTACGATAGCTTGCAGTCACATCATCATGAGGTTAGTTGTTGAGTTAAGTGTTCAAGTTGTGAAGTAGCAATTAGTGAGGAAATAGATAAGGAAAACCATTTCACATGATCACACAGTTGAGCCACGAAGAAATATTATAAGCTGCAAAGCCACAAAAGGCATCTAATGCTTAGAAGAAATGCTCAATCACATTGTTGAAAAGGTTTGAAGTGAAATGAGTATTTAAGTTGCGATGGTGCACGAAGTAATCAAGCAATTAAGTTTTGAACTATCGCAACATTGCAAGAGTTTGTGATTGATATAAAGTTATAGTAGTGAAGTGGAAAAACCTTGAAATTGCATTTTTACAAGGTTCAATTGAATTTAAAATTTTATTGTAATGAATCTATGAAGTAAAGTGGTAGTGAATATAAACAAATGGTTACAACATCGAATGACTAAGAAAGGCTTTGTAGTTGATAGTTATGAATGTGCGAATAGCAACCTAATAGTTAAGGTCAAAGAAATTGCAACATCATGAGGATTAAAGGTAAGGAGTGAAATACTCATGAGTGCATCTTTGCAAGTGAAAAGTTGCAATTAATAAATGAGGTTGTGATCTTGCAAACAAAGAAATTCTTAAGGCTAAAAGGGTTAGTGTATTATCGCATGGTTTCAAAGATAGTTAGAATGTTGAGTTGTGATGTTTTGAGATGAAATAATAGTTAGCCAAAAATTCTTAGTACAATATCACACAATTAAAGTAAACATCATGTTTAGGGGTTGTGAAGAAGTGATAAGTTTAAGATCAAAAGCATTGCAGCATCGCAAGTGACAGAAGTTCTAAGTCCTAAACCGTGGTGAAGATGAAAAGTAATAAACAAAGAGGTCATCACTAGATTGAAGCATTTATAAAGTTGAAATAGTAAATAGCTAGGAAGTAGTGACAAAGCATGAAAAGAAATATTTGCAATTTTGCAAGCCCATGATGTAAATAAAGAAGTGAAGTTGTGAAGTAGTGATTAATGGAAATCATAGCTTTATAGGCCAAGCATAGTAGTTAAAGAAAAAGGAAGTGAAGTTGTGAAACAACTTAAGGATAACCATTTCACATGGTCATAGTTAGGAATGAAGAAAGAAAGGAAACTACACTGAAGGAGTGACGAAGTGTGTTATCACATCATCACAACTTGTAGTTGTAAAAGCATAAAATAGTTTTACTATAGCCACTTCTAAGTTGGATGAAAAAATATGAGATGGATGTATGATTGGTAAAAAATTGAAGTTTTTGTTAGATTTTTGAAGATTAATAGGTTTTAAAGTCTACTTAATTAAATTCTATTAATGTCATACTTCTGTTGTATAGATAGATAAATTTGAAGAAGAACAGAGATTCTCATTATCAATTTCATAATTAATTAAGTTTTATAGCATAGTTTGAGTTACAAAAGTTATTTTGAGTGATTTTCTTGCATAAAGCATTAGGAGTAGATTGAAATATTTTGAAGAGATGGCTCGGAAAGAAAGAGAATTGATTGCATAGGTTGTAATTGAAGAACCTACATCACAAACAAAAATCCCTAATTCATTTGTAGAAGAGTGGATGCACATTCTACCTAGTTCTACTAATGCACAATCTAAAAATGATTGTGCTTTCATAGATCCATTTTTTTTTGTAGAGATGTAGAGGTTCTTGACAAGAATGGGTATGAATTATTCTAGTTCTTCTACAAGAACAGAGTAGAGAAGGTCCCAGTTTGTAATCCTTGGGTTAGGAACTTGGGTAAGCTAATTATGCCAAAAGTGTGTGTGGATGTTGACCTGGTAAAGGCTTGATAAAATGTTATAATCTAGATAGTACTTGTGTGCTAGAAAATGTAACCTATTGAGAGCATGAATCAACAAGAAAACATTAGTTCAAATCAAAACATGTAACAAGAATTCATCAAAATGAAGGAAAACTAAACTAATTATTGCTTGAGTTTTGAAACTCAAAGCAACCAACAAATTAAGTCTTCCAGCCACCTCTACAGCTCAAAAAAGGCACCCATGAGAGGCCTTGTTGGTGTGTTACGATGGAGGGTATGTTTGATGTGCTCTCCCAAACACAAAAATGGAGTGAATCTCTTGAGTGAATGTGCAAATGTGAGTGAGGATGAAATATGATCCTAAACTACATGAAATGAAGAATACTTCAAGAAATGGCTATGGAGAAAGCCATACTTAAAAGCATTCAATGGTAAAAATATGAAATACAACAAAGAAACTAACTAGAAATGCAAGCTAAACTAAGATGTAAATGAAATGCAGATGAGAAAATGCATGTAAACTAGACTAATAATGCAAATGAAAAGCTAAATTAGCTACCAAATGGTTAGTATTCACCTAGAAATCTATATGAAAATTCAAACTACAATGAAAACCCTAGCATGAAAACTCAAGACTCGAAATGGCATGGTAACAATGCAATAATGGGAGATACAAATGCTTGAGACAAGGCCTCTATTTATAGGCTCAAGAGAGGGCTTGGTGAGGTGGCATCCATGTAGATGCCACATAAGGTGACATGCAAGCCATGCAAATGGTCAAGAATTCAAAGTTTTCTCACACATGTGTGAGAAAACTTGAGAAGAAGAGTGGGAGACAAGAGTGCAAAGGGGAGTGTGTAGGCATGCCATCTCACACATGTGTGAGAACACTCTTAGGATAATGAGGGAGATTAGGAAGAAGATTAGAAATGATTAAGTGGGATTAGAGAATAAGTAGGCTTAAGAGGATGAAAATGATGGTTATAGGCTAAGCTCTAGGTTAGGCTTAAGATTAAATTAAATGAGATTTAATTTAATCATGGGTTTAGAGGAATTAATAGGATGTGAAGATTAAATAAACAAAATTTATTTAAAAAGGGGATGATGGAGGATCATGTGTTAAATTAATTTAACACATTAAGGCTAGGAGTATTTAAATGAAATTTAAATACTTAGGAGAGTGAACTCATTTAATTAAAATAATGTAATTAAATAAGTAGAAGAATGTGAGAAATATAATTAATTAATTAATAATTAATTACAATGTCAAGGGAAATATTAATAAATTAATATAGTTTTTAGGGATGATTTTAAACATCTACAGTACTTCATTCCACAAGAAGGATAGGAGTATATTCCTAGCCCTATATAAAGACACATTCATAAAAGCATTTGACTTGGGAGGCCCTATTGGATTGGAAAGGAAATACTAGGTTTCTCTAAAACCAATACCAGAAATAATAAGATAGAAACAAGCCTAAGGATTAGCTAAATCCCATATTCAATAGGGTTAATCTCAGCTTTGGATCAACTTCAACAAAATTAGAAAAGACTCTCTACACTTTAGGTTGTGCAAGGCTAAGGCGAGTGCACCTTAGGGAAGGAAATGATTTGTTATTATTGTTCTTCTTCTTTAAAAATAGTCACTCACTATTAATTCTTCTTTCATACCATCCCTTATAGCAGATAATGGTCAAAATTCTTTTGGATTTGTAATGAATCCATTGATCACAATAGCTAACTATAACTTAGAGGAAAGAAATCACAAATAAGTAATGACTAGAAAACATAATTCTTCATTTATAGAAATGGAAATTTGATTTTAATTGATGTATTGTGCAATTGCATAACCATATTAGTTTAGATTTGAATTAATGGATAAGTGCCTTATCCATTATTATATAGATTCAAACCAGTAACTTCAAACCTATTTAATTGACTTGCAATAAAATTATTAGTAGTTAACCTAGAATTGCATTCTTATGATATCCTTCCCATACACCTAGAAATCCTATCAATTCTTGAAAGCTATTACTTAATTACTTTAATTAAAAGAAATCAATGAAAAGATATACAACTTGTTACCATGCTATTATCACCTACATTCTAAACTTCCAAGTTAGCTTCGTAGAGGAAATTTTGGTCAGTTTTAATTGCTAATGATGACTTATAAATTGTGACTTGTGAAGAAGATGGTGTTGTGGGGGTATGTTGAACTTGAACCATCAAGTCCATAACTTCAAGTTTGAGTTCAACTTCAAGTTCAACTTCAACTTCAATTTTGAGTTCAACTTCAAGTTTGAGTTCGACTTCAAGTTTGAGTTTGCAGAATCAAGGCCCAAGCATTCAAGTTTATTGATTCAAGTTTTATAAGTTTTGACATTCATAAATTTAATGTAATGCCCCACCTAGAGATCCTTGGAACAAGGATGAAATACAAGCAAGATATTTATTTTTTTGAAAACAAGTGCAAGTGCACATGACAACAACATACATGGATCACAAGATCGCAATGGAAGACTTACAATCATCCAAACACCAACAGATCTCCAAATGCCACAACAAACAAAAAATAAATAAGAAAACATAAGAGATCAACCAAGCTGAAATAAAAATGCTGACTCCTGAAAATTGGCTAAGTCTAAAATCCCAAAGCCCTGAAATTTGGCTAAGTTTGAATTTTTGAAGCCCTGAAATTTCCTAGAATCTTTATCTTAGCTCATAGAGGTCTATAACCTATCTCAAATGAATCATCACATATATTAAAAATATATCCCCTTATACTTAAATGATATATTTTAAGCCCTTTAGGAAATCTATTTTGACCTAGGAAGGTGTAAAACCAAAAAGGGTATCCATAACTAGTTTCCAAACTTTTCTCTGACAAGCCTAGATAGCCCCTATTTTTCATGTGAATCCAATAGAGTGTCAGATTCTTGCATGAATATGTGCCACATGTTGCATGAATATGTGCCACATGTCACACAAAGAAGTGCATTTCTATGCGAGAACATGCATTTTCACACGAGGAAGTACCTGGCTAGACCACCAAGACACCACAAGGCTAGCATAGGGTTTTGAGCAAGGAAGTGCAAAGCCATGCAAAGAAAACTAACATGCCATGTGAAGACTTGCATCCTCATGCGAGAAAGTGAAATCTCATGTGAGAACCCATATTAGCATGCAAGAACAAAAAGCAAAAAACATAGAAGGAAGCTAAGGAAACAAGAAATGAAGTTCCTCCACACCGAGGAGTACGGATCCGCATCTCAAGGCATGAACACTCAAACTATATTTGAATAACTAAAAGATGAAAAGCTGGAACCTAACCATCTAAAAAATAGTGAAGGAAAAATATAGAAAGGAAATATTGCAGTGAATTGAAAGCAACATTGTAATAACACAATACATTCCAATGAATAAAACAACTAATTCATTATGCAATTCCTCCCAACCATCAATGGAATCATAAGACCATCATGGGCCCCAGCCACCCCCTAGGCGTAACATCCCAAGCCATTGATCAAATCGTTGGTACTATCATAATAGGGACATCACTACTAAAACATGCTACAATCATAAGCATAAGGAAATTTAACATGCTAGTGGAAAGCATAAGATAATCCTACAAAGTAAATAACATCAACTATCACATGTGTTGGTACACATATGGACCTAGAATTTTAAACTTTTAGTTTCAAGTCTTGAACCTTTCAATTTTAGGTTTTGAACCTCTTTGAACTACTTTGAACTTGGTTCAAGGTGGTTTGAAGCAGTTTGAATGGGTTCAAATGATTCCACAAACTCAATGGTTCAATGTGGCATAACAGATGTGTTCAAAGAATAGTTATCAAAAATGCAAGGTTATGGTCAGAATCTTCAATGCAATATTTCAATGGTTCAAATGGTCCATCCTATAGGCTTAGTTCAAGCAAAGTTCAAAATTCATTGTTCAAAATGTAGATTCATTGACTCAGAAAGTTTATGATCTATGATCGCACTAAAATTTGAATTCAGTCTTGTTTCATAATTTAGAGTCAGTGTAGAAGTTCAAAGGTCATAGTTTAGAGATGCACCTCAGTTAAGGAACAAAAATATCTTCATGGTGGATCTTCAAAGTTCCTAATTCAAAGGTTCAGTGTTCAAACTCAAAGATCTAGCTCAAAGAAATCCAATCTTCTTAAGATTGGTTAAATTTGGATCAAATAAAGTCAGTTGCACCAAATCTTAATCATGCACAAAAGCATTGAGAGAAACTAAAACTCATCTTTATATTGGAAAGAGACCCAAGCACATGGAGGGATAACAAAGAAGTCATAGAGTGTTTGCAAAATATGTAATGATCATGGCATGATGCCCAACTCCCAGATAACATGCATAAGAATATCAAGGTAATTGCAAGTTGAGTGTGTGGTAATAGTGTGATAATCATCTAATAGAATATCCAAACCCACTCCCAATTTGTTATGAAGTAAAAAATGAAGTTTTCACACTTGCCAAATCATAACCCACGATGATGGGTCAAACTAAGCATTCAAAATCATACTAGAATGACCCAATTATATGAGTAATCTTTAGCAACCTCTAAAGAAAGCTAGCACCGAGCTCAATAAACTTGAAGCTCACAAGTCAGTAGGATGTATTAATAATTGAAATTCCATTTATCTTAAACAACTCATGCAAGTTCATTGGAGGGTCTCCCAAAAGAATTTTGCCATCTTTAATGGCTGGAGCACCTGCAATTATAGAGTTGTCAAGAGCCAACATCATTACATAATAGTTTTGGTAGTTTGAAAAGCCTATGACATTTAAATTTAGAGGTATGCTAGGAATTGAGGACATTGAGCACAGTGAAGGAAAAACATAGTGCTTGAAGAGAGAATGTATAAGCTCAAGTTGTTGTTATAACCATTCATTCAAAAGTACACAATAAGTGTGATGTTATAACTAAACGTATTCAATAATGCCATTCAACAAGTGTACATAGTTGTGAGTCCTCCATGAACATGGAAACTGTTAAAAAAATGCATGTATAGTTATATCAAAATTAGTCAACCTTGATAATGATGAAAATACAAAGGATGGGTACCATGGTAGGGTTACTTCTTTGTGTGTGTCCTCCATAAATGATAGCTTTATGTCAAAATCAAGGGACTATAGTGTGTGATTATGTGACCTATTTGTTAATGCTTGCCAGGGATTGTTGCAACTATGTGGTAGACCAACTATAACATATAATCAACAAAATCTTATTTTTGCTATGGCTATGGAAGAGGTAGCAGTTTAGAGGTCATGAGTACAAGAAAGGAAAAAGCATGGACGTCATCTGCACATGGTATCAACCATGTGGCAATCCTATTCTACTCATCATACTCCCACAATCTTCCTCAGTTGAACTTGAAACATCTAATGAAGTGCCTAGGATCTAGAGGTAGGTCATATATCAAGGAACTCAATCCCAAAGGAACTCGATGCTAAGTTATATGCAATTCTCATGTATGATGTGGCACCCAAGATATATAGTTTCCATTTTTATTATGGATGTATTTCAAGTGAGCTTGATGGAATGCAAGTAGCAAGAAAAGGATAAAGATGACAGATCATGAAACGATGAAATGTCATAAATATTGGCATCATCATATATATTGAGTTGTTAGCCCCCAATCCTCTAGAATATATACTCCATTATTCAAAGCTTGGAAAATCATAGTGCAGAGTATGCCATAGAGAATTCACAAAGATCACCTTCCTTACTCACAGAGAGTCTCAAAGGCTTAAGTCTCTCACATGTCTTCATAGAAGGTTGGTTTGATTGTGAGAGTTGAAGTGGTGTCAAATGAGCTCTAGTCATGATCAGCTCCTATCCATTCTTAATTGGAGTCGATAATAATGAAAACATGAACATCATTTAGTATGTAGAATTATAAATAGAATACTCTAAATTCCTAGAGCATAATTCTTTTAACTATGCCACAGTCCCTCGTTGCAATTTGCATAATATCAAATACATTCAAAATATTTAAATAAATGCCTTAACACATAAGCATTTTAACACACTTGGAAACCCTTCCCCATAAAAGTTCTTACAAAATAATAAGAGCAATGGTGCAAACATATCTAAAGGATAAAAGAGAAATGCAGACTTTCAGTTGCCAAGAATCAATTATTAGAACTAACAGATGTCATTGAAAAGGGGGGATTACATAAATTGAAAGAGGACTTCTAGAATACTATAAAAGAGGGAAGGTGTGATGTCGATAAATAATGACATGTGGAGGTTTCTTTAAATAGGTGTTATTTCTTATTTCTTGACCGAATACAAATCTGAAGGTGACTATCGATTCCTTATAAAAGAAGTTAATGCAATGCTAAAAGGGAATCATAATGAAATGTTTAATTATAAATTAAACATTATGCACATATGAAAGTACAGGAGAAAAAAGGGGGACGGTTTTCTTTCAAGAATTAGTTACCCAAATTGAACAGGAACCAACAACAAGAAAAGATAAATATTCCTCAGCAAGTATGAGAGGGGGTTCCACTTCTATTCTTTCCTAGAGGCTGCAGACTTGGTGCTATAGTAGAGGGATTTTTTAGTGTTTTCAATTTTTTGAGTTTTCCATATTTTTCATCCAAAGGGAAAGAAAATCAAACTTTGTGTTGTAAGGAATAGGGTTTTTTTTTTAACTTTGTATCAAGGATAGGGGAAATCTTGTTTTCAAAATGTAATACAGGGAAGGGAATTTCAGTTTTCTTTAGATAGTAATGTTTATGCAACTATGTAATGGGATCTTTGTATCTTTTGCACTTCAGAGAAGGGAGGTCTTAGAAAATAAAGTGCACATCAAAACTTGGAGTTTGGGTAATTTTCTTTCCACTACTAGTGATCTTTGTATCACTTTAGTTTTCTCTAAATGCATTTTACTATCATTATTTCTTGAATTTGTTTGATTGCAAGATATCTCCAGAGCTTTGTTTCTTCACTTTCTCAAGAGGATGGAAAATATGTTTCTTGTTTTCATCCTTTGTAATGTGTCTAGGTAAATGGACTTTCTATCATTTACTATTTATATTCTTATAGTCATTTAGTGTTTTTGCATCTACTTTGTGTGTATAGGTAGATGTTTGTAATCCTTTCATGTTTTTTGGTTAAAAGCATCCATATTCAAATCCATTATAAATCATTTATAGGGAGTTGTACCTAGATAAATTCAGAGGGTGCTTACACTCTTCCAATAGTGAAGTGACCCAACTTTTAGTGCTGATTAGTCTTCCTACTTGGGCATTTAGAGTTAATTTGTATTTATTTCTTCGGAGCACAATCTGTTCACTAATAGATTTTTGGTGACTCTGCTGGGGAATAAAACATGAAGATCATTGCCTAAGATTTTTTTCCTCAATTTTGTGATTATCTCTATGTATAGGAGATTGGTGACTCTATGTTACAAACTTTTTAAATCCTTGATTTTGGAGTTCTATTATGTTTTATGGTGGTGGTTGCAGCTCAACCATGGGGGGTTCAAATCAGACCATTTTCCTTGGCCCAATATTCAACCTTACCTAAAAGATCATGGGAATACCTTCCCAAGTTTCTTGGAGATAAAACACAAGATCTAGATGACCACATCAAAGTAGTTGTAGTCACATGTGGGATTCTTGGTGTGCAAGAAGAGGATGTCTTTGTTAGTTTGTTTACTAGGACCCTCATTGAAAATGCTACAAATTGTTTTCAAAACTTGCAGGATGGTTGTATCACTTGTTGGGATGACTTGAAGGAGAAGTTTATTGAAAGATTCAAACCTACAGTTGATTTTGGTAAGATGTTATCAAATTTCTTTCAAATCCAAATAAAAGAGGATGAATCTATAAGAGATTTTATTGATAGATTTAATAGATGTGTTTGAAAGATTCCTCTAGCATGCCAACCAACTGAAAATAATTAGTTATGCATTTTTGTTGCTAAAATGGAAACTAAAATTAAATTCTAGTTAAAATATCAAAATGTGCAAAATCTAAGAGATGCTGAAAAAGAATCAATTAAAATAGATGATGCTATGCTATAATGTGAAATGAAATGTAATAGTAGGAGCCATTCCCCCACTAAAAAAGAGCTTGGTGATGAGAATATTAATAAAAATCTATCAATGGCTTCCTAATTACAAGCATTGTATTCCTTTGCATTTGGAGTTTTTCCAACCATTGATGTTGATCTAGTAAACTTGATAGATCAACAAAATCAAGAAAGAATTCATGGTGAAGAAATACAAGGCATCCCTCATCTTGATGAACATGTAAAAATTGAGGATAATTCATCTTTTGGTACCAAAGAAAGCAACAGGAGTATAGTATGCTCACCTATAGAAGTCATGGAAGATTTCAGCAAGGAACTATGTTCAAAGAATGATAGCCCTTCAAAGTCTTCTACTATAAATGATTCTTTTTTATTCAAGGAAACTGAAGGAGAAATGGTTTTTAATTTTCAAGAGACTGAAATACATGTGCTGAAAATCATTCAAGTGTGGCTGAGGTAAAACATAGTTTCAACTTGGTAACTTTGGTTTCTATAACTAATGATGTAGATATCTACTTTGTTGATCCTCAAGTTGGTCATAATGTGCTGATTGATGAGTTAGAAGCCAGGCCTCATATGTTCTATGAGAAAGATGATATAGAAAAGCCATTTGAAGATGAAGAATGCTACAATGGGCTTTAGTTGTTCGGTATGGAATGTTCGGTTGTCAAAATTTTGTATATTGTGACCTTGATTTTCAACATTGAAGAGATTTTCAAAAGGTAGTGGTTTGGAGTAGCTTTGTTAAGGTATGGTTTGCTATTTTGGAAAGGCTCCTACTTCTCCCAACCAATAAATGGTTTCACATGATCTCTTTTCTTTCTTCCAGTTTTGTGGTAGGTCCTTTTCCTACCTTTTTATATACTTTGTAAATATGTCTTTTTGGTGTGCATAGTGTTAGTTTAGAATAATGTGAAGGCTTCATGCTTGCTAGTAGTTTAGGTTTTTTGGTTTGTTTTCTTTGCCCTGCTCCCCACTGCCCTCTCTACAAGTAGCTCTTGGTTTTCTTTTCTTGCTGACTCTATTTGACCAATGGTTAAGGCACTCATCTTTTTCTAGAGATTGCTAGAGTTCTCTATTTTTTGCATCAAAAATAGTCCCATAGTTAGAGCCCCTATTGGTACATGTATGGACCCAAAATTTTGAACTTTTAGTTTCAAGTCTTGTACCTTTCAATTTCAAGTTTTGATTCTCTTTGAACTACTTCAAACTTGGTTCAAGGTAGTTTGAAGTGGTTCAAATGGGTTCAAATGATTCCATAGACCTGATGGTTCAATGTGGCATAATAGATGTGTTCAAAGAATAGTTATCAGAAATGCAAGGTTATGGTCAAAATATTCGATGCAATATTTTAGTGGTTCAAATGGTCCATCTTACAAGCTCAGTTCAAGCAAAGTTCAGAATTCATTGTTCAAAATGTAAATTCATTGACTCAAAAATTTTATGATCTATGATCAAATTAAAATTTGAATTTAGTCTCATTTCATAATTTAGGGTCAGTGCAGAAGTTTGGAGGTCATAGTTTGGAGATGCACCTTAGTCAAGGAACAAAAATACCTTCATGGTGGATATTGAAAGTTCTTAATTTAGAGGTTCAGTGTTCAAACTCAAAGATCTAGCTCAAAGAAATCAAAGCTTCTTAAGATTGGTTAAATTTGGATCAAATAAAGTTAGTTTCACCAAATCTTAATCATGCACAAAAGCATTGAGAGAAGGTAAAACTCATCTTTATATTGGAAAGAGATCTAAGCACATGGAGGGATAAGAAGGAAGTTGCAAAGTGTTTGCAAAATATGTAATGTTCATGTCACAATGCCCAACTCCCGGATAACATGCATAAGAATATCAAAGTAATTGCAAGTCATTTGTGTGGTAATAGTGTGATAATCATCTAATAGAATATCCAAACCCACTTTTGAGTTGTTATGAAGTAAAAAATGAAGTTTTTGCACTTGCCAAATCATAAGCTGTGATGATGGGTCAAAATAAGCATTCAAAATCATACTAAAATGACCCAGTTATATGAATAATCTTTAGCAACCTCCATAGAAGGCTAGCACCAAGCTTGATAAACTTGAAGCTCACAGGTCAGTGAGATGTATTAATAATTGAAATTCTATTTATCTTAAACAACTCGTACAAGTTCATTGGAGGGTCTCCCAAAAGAATTTTTCCACCTTCAATGACTAGAGCACCTGTAATTACAGAGTTGTCAAAAGCTAACATCATTACATGACAGTTTTGGCAGTTTGAAAAACTTGTGACATTTAAATTTAGAGGTATGCCAAGAATTGAGGACATTGAGCATGATGAAGGAAAAAGATTGTGCTCGAAGAGAGAATGTATAAGCTCAGGTTGCTATTATAACCAGTCGTTCAAAAGTACATGTTCATGTAAATAAGTATTTACTATTTACACTTACTTAAGTTCACTTAGGTTAATGCATTATTTTAATTATTTTGCATTATTTTATTATTTATTTAGGTGAGACACTTAGGAGTTTGTGTACTCTCACAGAAGTGCACAACTCTAATTATGAACATGGTGTCTACAACACTAGAGTTTGCATCATTCACTGAGTTTTCATGTTGACAACAGAGTTATTTGCACTCCTAATTTAGCACATGTTTTCTACACCACTGATTTGTATGCTACACCATTGTAGGCTTATCTTCACATCATCGCACTTAATTCTATGCTTAATGGAGGATAACCCATATCTAGTGGACATGTGCCTAGTTGAATGACTTATCATAATGCTAACTTCTATGCATTCTAGAAGCTCTCCAGAGTCCTTTATATATAGGCACTCCTAGTGTACTCTTGATGTGGCATCTGGCATATCGAATGAATATATCGGCATTCTGCTCATACTTTCTCTATTGGTCTACCGTTGTGCTTATGTTTGAGTTCCTTGGTCTTTGGTGAATTCTACACTAAGCCAAATTCTTACATGGTATTAGAGCTGAGGGAGATTCTCTACACATAACCATTTGAGACAATTCATGCTTTAGTACCTTGATCTAAATTTGAAGGATCTACAGGATTTGGGAGCATCTAGAGCTAGATCTAACCTCGCAATTATGTCTAGAGCATCAATTTGGTGAAGATTAACTATAAATTTTCCTATGCAGGGTGAAAGTTGATTATGAGGCAAAAAAATTTGCAGATCGAAACCCAGAGGCCCCGATTTGTAGTTTGGGTATGATCATTTTCTGATCTATTTAATTATTTTTCCAAATCTGAATTATTTTATATCTTTGGAATTTTTTCTCCAATTGGGTATTTTCAGATTTTTTATTCTGCAATCAAAGAAATTTTTTTTGTAGAATCGAGTTGTCAGATCTTGGCTTTGCAATTTATTTGGTAGAATATTTTGCTATTATTTTCATAGGTATATTATTATATTTTAGGTGGGGTATTTAACAAATCCATAGAACGTCCACAGATAGTCATACTACATATTTATAGGTGGCTGCAAATTACTTTCTAGAACATATTGCCAGCACAGCCACTAATCTCCCAGTGGCAAGCCAAACCTTCTAACAGATCTCATTTGTCTTGAAGTCTATGGTCCATTCCTTTTATAAATGTCTAAATTCTAAAACATGCTCAATGTGGGCCTAAAGTCCCAACCACCGATGTTGTTTTCAAATTCTAACCCGCAGAATATTAAACTACTGACGGCTGCATACAATGAATATTTATGCTTCTAGTGAGATTGTGTGAAAGTTTATAGCATCAATGTTTCTGATCATACTACATGATCCATCATTAGGATGAGAGAGCTAAGAAAAAAACATAATATGTTGCAGACCCAGAATGAATAAAAATAGAAATAGAGGGGGGGGGGCTAAGGAGGACAACACACAAGTCAAGGAAACAAAAGAAGGAGAAGGAGGATATCAACAAGTTCAAAAGAGAGTAGGAAAAAAAGGATGATAAGTTAATATAAATAATAAAAGGAGAGCCTAAAAATTAAACATGATTAATAATAAAAATGAAATAAAAACTAAAAACTAAAAAGAAGAAAATAATAATAATTAAGATAAATTAAAAACACAAACAAGAACTAGAAAGACAGAATTACACATAATACTAATACTAATATATAAGAAAATATGCAAAAAATCTGAATACATATATATATATACCTACTAGAACATATAAGAAAATGAAAAACTAGTGATAGAAAATGAAAAATAAAAATGAAAAAATGGAATTAAAACCTGCATACAAACCAAACTGCACAATGATCTGCACAATGCCACGTGACATTTTTAACCATTACCTCACTGTAACACATGGTAACTTTTTATTGCTCATAGTAGCCACATCTTTTACAATTGTTTGCCCATGCAGACTAATCTGCAGGTGCCATGCGGCAATACTTCATTCGCCCAAGCAGGCCCCCGTGTACAATGCACACAACAGCAAACAATTGTAAATCCAATCAGCTAATTGCCCACATCAATGATCTAGCTTAGCAACACATCAATAGCCATATCATCATATGATTTCTCCATGTCACCTATCTATACAGGCTGTACAATGCTAACATCATCATAGGGGTACGAGGACACTAACTTTCATGAGTCTAAATTTGATGACTATTTGACCGTCATTCCTAGCCAAATTTGAACTACTATGATAGTCATATGACTGTCAAATTTAACCCCATCTTTTTTTGATGCAACCCCTCTCCAGATTGATTTTTTATTTTACAGTCTGACTTTGGGAGGCCATAACTTAGACATCTGAACTCCAAATCAGGTGCAATTTTTTTTGAAATTGGGTAGAATTTCCAAAACCTTTTAGTGGTTCAACTCTTTTCTAGTTTTGTTGCATGGATTTGTTAGAATTTTCATTTTTTGGTGACTATACCTGCATAATCTTGCATTTTTCAACTTCAAATGCTTCGTACGGGCACATATGGAGTTGAAAATATGTTTCAATTTTTTGGAAAGTGCATTATTTTTTATCTACTTTCTAGATCTAAAATAAAATTGAAGGGTTGTGTGTAAAAAAGTGTCACTTTCAGCAATAGAGCCATTCTTTGCTTTGTAATGCTTTAGAATTGTAGCACATTGTAAAGTTCTAGATTTGTAATTCATTAAGAGGTTGTAACAAGAAAAATCATATGTCCACTATGGCCAAAATTGGCAAGTGGCCCATTATAATCGCACTACTAATAAAGTGCCCAAAGCATCTATTTTGGGGGGGTTTCTTGATTTAGTGAAAAGGGGGGTGTTCTTGGTGTTGTGTTTTCTCTTTTTTGCAATTTTCTTTCATTTTTTGCATTATGGGCAACTCTAAATTTCCTAAATTAACTCCCCATAACTATGCTACATTTTCCATAAAAATGTGGTATCACTTAATGCATAATGGAGTTTCACAATATGTAGATGGTACTCTTCCTAAACTAGTAGATGATAATGTATCAGTAAGTGATATTTCAGCTTGGGTAGCAATGGATAGGAAATCCCTAGGTGATATATGTTTGGAGGTTAATGATAAGATCATGTATCAAATAAAGAAGTGTTCTACATCCAAGGAAGCTTGGGATACCTTCAAAAACCTATATGGCAAAGTATCTAAAGAGGATGTTTTCAAAATCAAAGATGAGCTTGTCTCCTTAGATCCTAAGTCATTTGATTCAATAAAAGATTCTATCATCAAGGTGAATGAACTAAGGACAAAGCATACTGATTATGGGAGTTCCATCAATGATGACAGATTGATCCATCTTATTCATAACAAGCTGCCATCAAAATATTGTATCTTCTTTTAACACATCAAAGACTACCTTAGGGTCTACCTATAAGAAAGTCAATTTTGATGAATATGTTTATCTATTGGATATATAAGAAAAGAAGTTGAAATCAATAGGGATTCTCAAATCACCTCAGTTCATTGGTGGCCAACAATGAGGGTTCTTAAAATTCAGCTAGACAGTCTTCAAATAAAAGAAAGGGTAAGAAGAAATGGAAGAGAAAATCTAAGGATGCAGAAAAGACAACACCACAATCTAATCAACAAGGAAAGTCTTCCTCAAATTCCAACAAGAAGGGGGACAACAATAAGGAGAAGAAAAAGTGTGCGTATTGCAAGAAAATGGCTCATGAAGAGCATGAGTGTTATCTTAAGAAGATTGATGAATATAAGGATAAAGGGTCTTCTTCAGATTCAAAGTGAAAAGGGAAAAAACTCATGGAAAATTCAAACTCTTTAAAGGAATGGATATTTGACTTTGGTGCCTCATATCATATGGGTTCTTCAAAGGAGGATTTTTTCTTCAATGAAGCATTCAAAGGTACTGCACATCTTTGTGAGAAATGATACAAAAATGGAAGTTGAAGGAAAAGGAAATGTGGAAATGGAAAATGGAGATTTTCAAGATGTTCTCTATGTTCCAAACCTAAGCTCCAATCTCCTATCAATCTACCAAATCACTCACCTCAGAGATGGACATAGAGTTGAGTTCCTTCCAGACTCTGTAAAGGTGCACAGTCTTAAGGACAACTCATTGATTGCAATGGGGAAACTAAATCATAACAAAAGAGTGTACTTTTTCTCCCTTTTTTTTCCCAAGTCTCCTTCAAAGGCCTTATTATCTCAATCAAATTCAACAATGCAATTATGGCATCAGCAGTTTGGTCATCTTGACTTCTACTATCTTCAGCAACTTTGTACAAACAAAATGGTCAAAGGTCTACCTCAAACAACTTTTCCCATGGTGAATGTTCAATAGATTCAGTGGATATGCAGCTAGAGGGGAAGTTATAAAAAGGGAAGTCTTCAAGAGCACCAAGTGTTCTACAGATGGTTCACATGGTATTAGCAAGTCCTTTTGCATTCAACTAGGGTCGCTACGTACTGACCTTCATTGATGACTTTTCAAGATACACTTGGGTCAATTTTCTTCATAATAAGAATTAAGTGTTGGACAAGTTTCTAGCCTTCAAGACTCATGTAGAATAGAAATATAGGAAAGCCATCAAATTTCTAAGAATGGACAATGGAAGTATGTATGTGAATAGAAGACTTAAAGACTTTTACAGACTCGAGGGCATTGATCTTCAAACTCTGCCAGCATTCAATATGCATAAGACAAATATTGCAGCTTTGAGGATCTACAGTCTTAATTCTATGGCAAGTTGCATGATACAAGCCAGGTGTCTAGATCCATCACTAGAATTTGAAGCAATCATTTGTGCCACTCACATTCTTAACAGGTCTCCTCATCCAACCTTAGATGGAAAAACTCCTTTTGAGGCATGATGCGGTAGAAAACCTATTGTGACACACTTTAGAGTCTTAGATTTTCCTACATGGGAAAAGGTATCTTCTAGGGGATGCAAGGCATAGTCACCTTGGCCTTGTACTTTCATTGGTTATGAAGATAGTGTGAAGGCATACAAACTTCTAGATCTAGAGACACATCAATTTTTTGTGGAGAAGGATGTACACTTCGAGGAAAGTTCACCAAGCTTGTCCTCTAATCCTCTCCAAACATCATACCATGTGGAAACTAATAGTGACACCAGTGATATTGCTTCAACAGATTTAGATGTGTGGGGTTCTATCAACAGTTACGACAAGAGGTCACTACATTAGTTCAGTACACATGCATACATAGCCACAATGATAGGTCCAGCATAGTAGGGTACATCTAGTCTTCCAAGTACAGGTTTGGTGATATATTTTGGGGATAGTGTTCATGATTTTCCTCTTCTTCTTGATGTATAAGTACATTCTTTTGTTTTCACAAGGACTCTATCTAACTCTCTTATTCATTCTCTACATTATCAATCCTCACAAGTTGAAGTGATTGTGGATACTTATGATTAGCAATTGTAGCAAGGTTCTTCATCAGTTGCAAAGACTAACAGTTCTTTGAGATAGGTTCTTTAAATAGTTGAGAAGGTTTCAGAGACATCACTTACCTATGGGATTCTTTCCACACACAATAGAAGTGTCTCATTTGTACCCTTGGCATTGTTTCTTCCTAAGGGGAGGAACACCATTCTGCAATTGTGGATCAGCTTCTTCATTAGAGTAGTCAGTGGTAGGCATTCTTCTTTGGGGGGGAGCCTATCCTATATATCTTCCTCTTCTCATATAAAATATGTATGTTGTAATGGGGGGGGGTCTTGATTACTCCATCCATCCATATATCGTTTCATCTCTCTTTTTGGGGGAAGGTTTTTCCCATGAGGTTTTTCCTCTTTCTTTAATTTATGAGAGATTGCATATCATTATGTACATGGGTACCTAACATGGCCTAGTAGTCAGGACCCATTCTGAATTTCATCCTAGATTTTGTAAGCTTAAAGGAATTCCCCTAAGTTGCACTTAAGGGGGGGTGTTGGTGTAAATAAGTATTTACTATTTACACTTACTTAAGTTTACTTAGGTTAATGCATTATTTTATTATTTATTTAGGTGAGACACTTAGGAGTTTTTGTACTCTCATAGGAATGCGCAACTCTAATTATGCACATGGTGTCTACAACACTAGAGTTTACATCATTCACTAAGTTTTCATGTTGACAACACAATTATTCACACTCCTAATTTAGCACATGTTGTCTACACCACTAATTTTCATACTACACCATTGTAGGCTTATCATCGTACTTAATTTTGTGCGTAATGGAGGATAACCCATATCTAGTTGACATGTGCCTAGTTGTATGACTTATCATGATGCTAACTTCTATGCATTCTAGAAGCTCTCCAGAGGCCTTTATATACAAGCACTCATAGGGTACTCTTAATGTGGCATATGGCATATTGAATGAATATATAATCATTATGATCATACTTTCTCTATTGGTCTACTATTGTGCTTGTGTTTGAGTTCCTTGGTCTTGGGTGAATTCTTGCCTAAGCCAAATTCCTACAGTACACAATAAGTGTGATGTTATAACCAAACATATTTAATAATGTCATTCAACAGGTGTAGGTAGCTGTGAGTCCTTCATGAACACGGAAACTATTAAAAAAATGCATGTATAGTTATATCAAAATCAGTCAAGCTCAATAATGATGAAAATATAAATGATGGGCACCATGGTAGGGTTACTTCTTTGTGTGTGTCCTCCATAAATGTCAGCTTTATGTTAGAATCAATGGACTATAGTGAGCGATTATGGGACCTCTATGTTAATGCTTGCTATGGATTGTTGCAACTACATGGTAGACCAACTGTAGCATATAATCAACAAAATCTTTTTTTCTATGGCTATGGAAGAGGCAGTGGTTTAGAGGTCACAAGTATGAGAAAGGTAGAAGCATGGACATTGTCTACACATGGTATCAACCATGTGGCAATCCTATTCTACTCATTATACTCCCATAGTCTTCCATAGTTGTACACAAAATGTTTGATGAAGTGCCTAGGATCTAGAGGTGAGCTATATATCAAGGAACTCGATCCCAAAGGAACTTGATTCTAAGTTATATGCAATTCTCATGTACGATGCAGTGCCCAAGATATATGCTTTTCATTTTTATTATGGATGCATTTTGAGTGAGCTTGATGGAACGCAAGTAGCAAGAAAAGGATAAAGATGACAAATCATGAAATGATGAAATGATGAAATGTCATAAATATCGACATCCTCATATATATTGAGTTGCTAGCCCCAAATCCTCTAGAATATATACTCCATTATTCAAATCTTGGAAAATCATAGTGGGGAGTATGCCATAGAGGATTCACAAAGATCACCTTCCTTACTCATAGAGAGTCTCAAAGGCTAAAACCCCTTGCATGTCTTCATAGAAGGTTGGTTTGATTGTGAGAGTTGAAGAGGTGTCAAATGAGCTCTAGTCATTATCAGCTCCAGTCTGTTCTTAATTGGAGTTGATAAAGATGAATACATGAACATCATTTAGTATGTAGAATCACAAATAGAATACTCTAAATTCCTAGAGCAATATTCTCTTAATTATGCCATAGTCCCTTGTTGCAATGTGCATAACAACAGATATATTAAGAATATTTAAATAAATACTTTAATACATAAACATTTTAACACACCTAGCAATCCTTCCCCATAAAAGTTCTTACAAAATAATAAGAACAATGGTGCAAACATATCTAAAGGATAAAAGAGAAATGCAAACTTTTAGTTGCCAAGAATCAATTATTAGAACTGATAGATGTCATTGGAAATGGGTAGTTACGAAAATTGAAACAGGACTTCTAGAATTCTATAAAAGAGGGAAGGTGTGATGTTGGTAAATAATGACATGTGGAGATTTCTTTAAATAGGTGTTATTTCTTATTTCCTAAATGAATAAAAATCTGAAGATGATTATACATTCCTTATAAAAGAATCTAATGCAATGCTAAAAGGGAATCATAATAAAATGTTTATTTATAAATTAAACATTACACACATATGAAAGTATAGGAGAAAAGAGGGTGATGGTTTTCTTTCAAGAATCATCTACCCAAACTAAATAGGAACCAACAACAAGAAAAGATAAATATGCTTGAGCAAGTATGAGAGGGGATTCCACTTCTATTATGTCCCAGAGGCTGCAGACTTGGTGCTATAGTACAGGGAGTTTTCAATGTTTTTGGTTTTCTGAGTTTTCCATATTTTTCATCCAAAGGGAAAGAAAATTAGACTTTGTGCTATGAGGAGCAGGACTATTATTTTTCTAAACTTTGTATTAGGGACAAGCGAAATCTTGTTTTCAAAATGTAATACAGGAAAGGGAATTTTAGTTTTCTTTAGATAGTAATTTTTATGCAACTTTGTAATAGGATCTTTGTATCTTTTGCACTTTAGAGAAGGGAGGTCTTCAAAGATAAATTGCACATCAAAACTTGGAGTTTGGGAAATTTTCTTTCTACTAATAGTGATCTTTGTATTGCTTTAGTTTTCTCTAAATGCATTTTACTTTCATTGTTTCTTGAATACATTTGATTGCAAGTTATCTTCAGAGCTTTGTTTCTTCACTTTCTCAAGAGGATGGAAAATATGTTTCTTTTTTTTGTCCTTTGTAATGTGTCTAGGTAAATGGACTTTGTGTCATTTACTATTTATATTCTTGTAGTCATTTAGTGTTTCTACATCTACTTTTTCTTTACAGGTAGATGTTTGTAATCCTTTCGTGCTTTATGGTTAAAAGCATCCATATTCGAATTCATTGTAAATCATATACAGTGAGTTGTACCCAAATAAATTCAGAGGGTCCTTACACTCTTCCAATAGTGAAGTGACCCAACTGTTAGTGCTGATTAGTCTTCCTACTCAGGCATTTAGGGTTAATTTGTGTTTATTTCTTTGGAGGACAATCTATGCACTAATAACATGCTAATCATTAAAGTAAGGAAATGCATCAATAAATAACATCATCAAAACATGATATACAAGCATTCCAATGACATAATAAAAACCACAAGAAAGCATACTCCAGAACCTAAAGTACCAAGTGTCGACATCTAGCAATGTTTGAACTAGAACAAAAGATCATCTCTATATACCGATCCCTAGCAGTGGTGACGGTAGCTATGCCTCCCAACCATGTGGCACCCGTAGGTCCACACCCACCATGCTGATGGAGATAATGATCCAACCACAAAAACAAGAAAAGAAACAACCATGGCTAACACACATGCCAAGTAGTATGATGACTGAATCCAAGACAAAGACAATGCATAAACTATAGGTCCTGGTTAGACATCTCAATGGGCTACTAAGTAGGGACTAACATCATGGAGAGTTGCTTGGCATTGAAAAGCCCAAGCTCGAACTTGTGTAGATTCAACTCCTCAATAGAAGGCTCTAGCACCCCACATCTTTTATTATCTTAAGTTTATTACCACCTAGTATTTTATTTAATTATCATTTAATTAGAGCTTCCTTCACCAACCCTCTAGGCACAATGATCACCAAGCTGTGAGGTAGAAGCCCCCTCCATATGCTACCCTACCCTACCCATGCTCATCCAATGATAAGTTCTTGTAGGTATACAAATTCTCAACCCATCCCAAATGATCAAAACTTTCGAAAGTACCATAGAAGATCAGACCCAGCAGGTCACCCAACAAATGTACTCGTGTGTGGCGCACCACCATCACAAAGATCATAACAAAAGGATTGGATGAGAACACAAAGTAGAAATTCAATCAAAAATATATATAATTAGGATGACGAATGCTACATGCATCCCAATGCAAAACCAACATGCAATAAAGGTCTAACTAACATCCAAACGGATCGTCCAAGCCCACAACCAAACTCATGCCAAGAAAACCTGAGAAAATTGGGCAGCATGCAAAATGAGGTCAAAATTCCAAAATTAAAACCCATTTGGTCTTTGGATGCAAAAACCCCAAAAATCCAATAATAAAAGATTTTGGATGCCATATGCAAAAATGGCTAGCATAATGGCTCAAAACTCCAAACCCCCATCCTAAAAATAGGTAAAATGTTTGTACCTAACCAATTGGATAGAACTAGCAAACAAAAATAGAGGGGAACACTAGTTCTCAACCTCCTAACATACTGCTATAAGAAACAAAAGCTGAAATGGAGCAAAAACAATAAAACGGAAAGGCCCTACCTGACAAAAAAAAGGGCAGAATCCATAAAAAGTCTAATAAAATAAATAACCCACTGAAACTACTAAAAGTGGCATCAAAGCAAGGTCTCCCTGAGCCGGATCCAATGAGACTAACCTTGTGAAAATCCCATGCTCACAGCTCGCACAATAAAAAGAAAAATGAATCCTTTAGAAGAGGATTTCCAAATTAGCTCTCAAATTTCTATTTGTGAAAAGTGAGAAGTGAATAATGAATTCATTTTTTCAATACTTATTTACTTTTCGAGTGAATAGTTGATTCGGGTAAAAAGCTAGCTAGAGTAGTTAGACTCTGAATTGACCCAAGCAAAAATAGTTATTCGCTGTAATAGGAATTCACCTAAGGCAAAGCTACTAGAAATTAAATCTGAAAAGATTTGAAACTTGAAAACCCAAACTTATAGAAAATAACTTAATACTTTCATGACAAATGCAAACTTCTAAATGCATAGACACACTTACTAGTCTAACCACATAGTGTAGATGAGTTTGGATTTACTAATCACCAAAAGGTTTAATTTAAACAATTAAAATAAGGATACATCGACCATACAGGGATGACATTGGTAAAATATGAACAACTAAATCACTAACTCTACGTGCCATTGCTAGGGATACAAATCCTACACACTAAAACTCACGATCAAGTGCAATTGCATATAATATAATAGTTACAGCAATTAATGTATTAAATAACTAATTAATCCATTTACACCACTCACATTCACAAAAAGTGTAAAGATACATGAATTAAGTAAATCACCATAGCATAAAATCCATCACATAACAACAAATATGTCCAATAAACCATAAAACTAGATATCATCATAGATCTACTATCATCTCAAAATAGCATCAACATGCAAATATGATAAACTAAACAACATAGCAGTAAAGCATCTATGGCACCAAATCAAAGTATAAAATCTAACCCTCAAATCATCTCAAAGAACATATAAGAGTATCAAGTATCTCTCAAATCAAAATAGACAAGGTATAGACTGTAAACATGAGAGGCACTACATTTAATTGTTTTGGTTGTAAGTCCTAAAGACACAAATTCAATACATAAAATTGCAATCAGCCATCCAACTCAAATGTATGGATTGGGTTCCATGTTCAAATTTAAGGCTTGAAGTTTTAGTTGTCATTCAAGTGATATGCTCCATCATCTCTAAAAAGTCGCAATCCCAAAAACATTCCTTCATCAGCCTTCACATCAAATTTACCTTTACTAGATTCTTTCAAAATATAACATTTACTTCCAAATACTTTTAGGTAACTTACATTAGGTTTATAGCCATTACATAACTCATAGGGGGTTTTGAATGAGTCTTTCTTCAGCTGTACTCGGTTCAAGGTATGAACTATAGTGCTAATAGCTTCCTTCCAGTATTTGATAGCAATGTTCTTTTCAATCATTAAAGTTCTTGCATAGTCCATGATAGATCTATTCCTCCTTTCAGCTATTCCATTTTTCTCGGGAGTTCCAAGTGTTGATAGCTATCTTTTGATTCCCCTTTCAATACAAAAGTTATTAAATTCATGGGAAATGAATTCACCACCTCTATTTGACCTCAAGCATTTTAGTCTTTTGCCTATTTCCTTCTCTACTCTAGCCAAATACCATTTGAACTTCTCAAATGCTTCTAATTTTTCTCTTAGATACATGACAGTCATCATTCTTGAATAATCATCAACAAAAAGAATGAAGAACTTTTCTCTAGTATAGCTCTCAATTCCAATAGGTCCACACAAATTAGTATGCACAACTTCAAAAATTTCTTCAGACTGATAGTTCTCACTTTTAAAGCTAGTCTTTCCCATCTTACCAATCTGACAATTCTTGCATAGACCAACATCAAATTTCTTTATACTAGGAATGCCTCTTACTTTTTCTAAATTTTCTTATTTTCACCAAGTTATCAAAGTTCACATGACATAACCTTCTATGCTATAACCAACTTTCTTCAACTTGAGCAATAAAACATGAACATTCACCAAGTTCAAGATAGAACAAGTTACCTTTTGTTTGTATGCCAGATCCAATCAGCTTTCCTTTGTCATCTAGTAGTATTGCTTTTCCATGCATGAATCCCACTTTGAATCCAATATTGATTAGTTGTGCCACACTCAGAAAATTTTGTTTTAGTCCTTCAACCCAATAGGCATTATCACATACAAGCTCCTTGGTTAGCAATATTCTTCCTCTTCCTTTTATGTAACAAGGTTCATTATTACCAAACCTCACACTACCACCATCATAGTCTTCAAAATATTCAAAATTTTTTTTATCACCAGTCATATGATGAGAACAACCACTATCTATGATCCATGTATCATTTATGCTCACATGAGAGATAAGTGTCATTTTATCTTCCTCATCATTATCAAATTCATCTTTAATAGAAATGTAAACAATTTCATCTTCACCATCATCAGAATAATTAGAATCCTTAGCCATGAAACATGTTTTTTTACCTTTGTCCTTGAATGATTTGAAATCTTTCTTGCCATTGCACTTGTGACCTTTCTTCTCATCCTTATTTTTCTTGTTTGGGCACCTAGCAATAATATGCCCGATTTCCTCACATGAAAAATAGATTAGAGGAACCTTACCTTTGTATTTTGCTTTACCTCTAGAATATTTCCTTGCTAGTAGAGCTTCAACCACCTCAAGATCACTATCAAAACTCTATTTTCATTCTTTTTCACTTTCTAACTAATAAAATTTTATCTTCTTTCCCTTCTATTTGAGTGAAATTTTGGCTTCAAATGTTGATTCAATGTTCTTGGAAGTTGGAACATAGTTATCATAGTTATCTAGCTCAAATGTAGTCAATCTTCCTACTAGGGCCTCTAAATTTATCTTATGATTTGCTTCACATCTTCTTTCTCGAATTGAAAAAACTCTAATTGCATAAATGGGAAGTAATGTTCTAAGAACTTTACTTACAACTATTTCTTCCTCAATGTCTTCTCTAGAAGCTTTGATTGCGCTGACAACTACTTTGACTCTTTCAACATATTTGCGAATGTTTTCATCCTCTATCATCTACAACTAATCAAATTGTCCCCTTAAACTTTCTACTTTGGCTCTTCTCACATTATCATCACCTCCATAGATATCTTTCAGCTTGTTCCACATTTCAAAGGTATTTTTTTCCTTAACATCATCAAATTCTTCATAGCTTAGGGCAGATGCAATGTCTATCATCATGGTATTATGAGTCTTCTTCTTAGCAATGTCATTAGCAGATAATGTTCCAGAAGGAGTTACATATGCTTCATCAAGATATTTTAATCTTAAATCTCCAATGGAAGCCAGATGGAGTCTCATGAGACCTTGCCATGCTGAAAAGTTATCCCTATTAGGCCTTGGAATTTCCCTCTTGTAAGACATCCTGATCTTTAGCTTAGATCCTTGAAATCCTTCCTACAAGCACCAAAATCTCTGATACCAATTGTTGGAAACATAGATGGAGTAACTAAGAGGGGGGGTGAATCAGTTACCACAAAAATTAAATCCACAGATCCCTTAGATGTCTTATAAAACTAGTTACTATTGTTACTCAATAGCCACACAAAAAAATATTGTAACTTGGTAGATGTATTGTGTATAACTTATTGCTGATCTTTAAGCATTGACAAAGCTTTAACATGCATGCATAAAAGAAATAACATGAACACAAGAGACACCAGATTTAACGTGGAAACCCAATATGGGAAAAACCACCAAGCAACTAGCTACTAATTTTCACTCTTCTGAAGTGAGCCTTGTTAGGAGCCAACCCTGTTAAAGGTTACAAAACACACTGTTAGGTGTGACCTTGTTAGAGGATTTAATCAACCTACTAGGAGTGGCCTTGCTAGAGGACTTTAGAACAATTCAATAAAACTATTCACCTTGTTAAAGGATTTACAAAATGGTCATTAAACTAACTCTGTTAAGATATTTAGGAATTATTGCTACAATGGTGAGAAAGTAACAATAAAGTGACCTAAATGAGATGCAACTTAACTTTGTTGTTACAGATCTTTTTTCTTCTTCACTAGATCCTCTCTGATTGAATACAACTTTGCTACTCATCAAGGATATCTAATCCTTCTCCAAAATTTGTTCATACTTTCCTCTTCACACAATTAACTCACTTGCTCACTCATTCATTCCATACCATCTAGATTTCACAACTTGACCTTATATTTATACCATACAAATTATCAAGCTAGCTTATTTACAAGTTACAATTACCAATAATCATTACATCAGTCAGCTACAAACAATACATGAAATGATTAAACTTTATTTCCAAAAATAATGAAATCCTTCATTGGTCGACATCACTGATAGTCAATTTTTCATAAGTGTGAAGGACTTTATTGATGTATAAAAACAATTCCAAGAAATTGTTATTGTAACTAATAACCATCTATAGGAAGGAGATAAATAAGCCAATTGAAGAAAGAATAGGGGTTCCTCTTTTTGGTCTGCAAGTTCTACATCTACTACAGGGGGGAGACAGTTCTATTTTGTAGCAGGGAAAAGTAGGGATTTATTTTGTTTTACTATACTTTGATTTTATTTGTAAGAATAAGGTAATCATATGGTTATGCTATTATGTATTTGAAATGTAGGAACTTCATATGTCAAATTGAAGAGTCTAAAGTGTGAATTTCTTAGATTGATGTTGATTATGCAATCAATTTTGTCTTAGTTTAAATGCAATCTTTGTATAGTTATTCATTGTTTGTGAAGTGAAGAAATATTCCTTCCATTTTCTTTGTAATAAGAAAGATCAGTCGGGAAGTCTTGTGGTTGCTTGTTCATCTTTCTTCTTCTATACAATTTATAAATCTAGAAATCACATTCATTTCATGTCTATGAATGAATGTCAGAAAACCTTAAGTACCTTTAGGTTAAAGGTACATCCTATCATTTAAATTAATTACAAATCTATAAACGAGGGAGTTGTACCTCTTAATTTAGAGGATAGTTATCAATCAATGATAATTGATTCAACTATTAGTAAGTTTTGTTCTTCTTTTTGGGCATATTGAGTCATTATTTACATTTCCTATTGAAGGACAAATATGTTTACTAAAAAAAAATTCAGTGACTCTACTAGGGACAAGAAAGCGAAGTTCCAGTGCTTTCTTTTCTTGGATATTTTAAGGTACCTCCCTAAGGACAAAGGTTGGAAACTCTAATCAAATTTGATTGACGAAGTTTGTTGTGTATAGGGGCTCAAATAATACCATTTACCTTGGTCTAGTATTCAACCCTACCTAAAAGATCATGGGAATCTTCCCAAGTTTATTGGAGATGAAACTCAAGATCCAAATGACCACATCAAAGTAGTCGTTGTTGCATGTGGTGTTCTTAGTGTGTAGGAAGAAAATGTATCCATCAAGATATTTGTTTAAAGCTTTATGGGAAATACCACTGAAAGGTTTTAGAATCTACTAGCTAGATGTATCACCACCTGGGATAATCTTAAGGAAAAGTACCTTGAGAGGTTTCAACTCATAATTGATGCTTATCAATTTTTGACAAATATTTTTCAAATTTAGATGAAAGAGGATGAATCTATAAAGGATTTTGTTGATAGATTCAATTGGAGTGTTGATAAAATCCCTCTGGTCCATCAACCTAATGAAATCAATCAAATAGGCATCTACACTGCTGCAATAGAGGTTGAAGTTTAGTTTGGGTTAAGGCGTCTTGCAGTGAAAAGTTTGGTAGATGCTCAAAAGGAGGCAATCAAGCTATATGATGACTTGATTCTTAGTGGCCTAAAATCCACAAGAACTCCTCAAACGAAAGACTACCTTGGTGGATAGTGACATTATTTGAAGGTTGAGCCCTCTAAGAAGAAGCTCGTTCTGAAAAATAAAATAAAATTAGTACTTCTTGTCTCTTCTTGTCAAAATTTGATGATTTTCAAAGAAGAAGATCTTTGAGTACCTCTTATGATTGAAAGAAACCACTATGATATGGTTAATACATATCATCTATATGTTGACTATGGTGATGAAGACCGTCATGAAGCTGCACTTGCTAAAAATGATTCTTTGGATATGGCAAAAGAATCTAGTTTGCATGCTGAAAATAATGATCAGAATCATCTTCCATCATCTAATATGATGACTTGCTTTGTTGGGTTTTCCACTGAGGGGAAACTTGGTGATAATCAGATGCATGAAAGCTCATCACTGGCTATACCCTTGCAAGAAATCAAATCTTTTTCTTTTGAATTATCTAATGTTGTCCCAACCATTAGTGGTAATTGGGAAAATGTGATAAATTAGCATGAACAACAAGGAAGCTATTATACTGATACATGGAGGTAAAATAAAATCTGTCATCTTCATTATACTTCTCAAGGAGAAAGATCAGATCTTGAATTACCACATGAGCAAGAAGACCCTCTAAAGGGCATTTTTGATGTTCAAACAAGTAAGTGCTTGGTGTGAGGTATTTTCTTTTTAGAATTAGAATCTTTTAGATTTGATACTTTTGATATATATTCAACTGGCTACTCTGATCAAGAAAGTGTAATAGTTCATCAAGATCAAGAAATAGTTAAGGGTGGTGATGCTAAAATAGAAAAATTGTTGCATGCTAATTATAAATGCTTCCATTTTGGTTACATGAAGATTAGTGAAAAGTTGCCATAGCATAAAACATGAAAGGGTCTTGAAAATACTAAGGTGTTGACTATTGGGAATCCTTTCTTTTTCATGATGAGTTTATGTGCAAAGCCTGAATTTGAGTCTTATCAGGCTGGACATAAAGGTGTGTTGGATGCACATCACCTCATTAAAAATCATGTTAGAATACTAAAACCAGATTTCCTTGGAGCTGAGTGGTTATTTGGAACTGGCCTAGTGATTCAAAGGTTGCTCCAAAACATGATGTTTGAATCCATGCTTTTATCTATTACTTGATGGTTTTTTGGAGTGGTGCATCTCATTTTCCAGCCACTTTTTCATACCAACATATATTTCTCTCAACTATTTAATGGTTTTCCATGACCAACCAAGTACATTCTTTTGAGTATGGGTTGCTTGCCCTATTCTTTGTACATAAATTTTTTGTTGTGGCTAGGTGTAGTTTGCTCGGTAGTTTTGGTTTGTTGGTAGTTTAGTTGTTTAGGTCTATTGCCCTGCTTTCCCCTTTCTGCAAGTAGCTCCCAATTTTCTTTGTTCCTTGGGCTCTATTTCCCAATGGATAAAGCACTGGTCTTTAACTGGAGATTTTTGGATTCTTTGTATCCCTTATGGCCCACATCCCTAATCAGAGCTAGCTATTACCATGCTATTAGCACTTGCATTCTAAACTTTCAAGTCAGCTTGGTAGAGGAAATTTTGGTTGGTTTTAATTGCTAATCACGATTTATAAATTGTAACTTGTGAAGAACATAGTGTTGTGGGGGTGTGTTGAACTTGAACCATCAAGTCCATAACTTCAAGTTTGAGTTCAACTTCAAGTTCAAGTTTAACTTCAAGTTTGAGTTCAACTTCACGTTTGAGCTTAACTTCAAGTTTGAGTTTGAAAAATCAAGGCCCAAGCATTTAGGTTTGGTGATTCAAGTTTTATAAGTTCAAACATTTAGAAATGTAATTTCATTGGTTGTGAGTCCTGAAGACACAAATTTAATACATACAATTGCAATCAACCAACCTACTCAAATGTATGGATTGGGTTCCATGTTCAAATTCAAGGCTTGAAGTTTTAGTTGTCATTCAAGTGATACGCTCCATCATCTCTAAACAGCCACAATCCAACTTGAATCAAATTGTATGGAAGAATATCCAAGCTAACGATTGGCATCAATTTGGAAGTTATCAATGTCGACAAAGCCAAAGGCATGTTGCTATTACTTGAGAGTTCCTTAAAATTATCTATATGTAGGCATAAGAAACACATCTCATATGTGTGACTAAGGGTTGGACCTTTGAGTTGGCCTGATATCATTGCAACAATTGAATGGAATGAAAGATCACGCAAATACTAAACTAATGTTGGTGCTCTGAGCTTGGAGGGTATAAGGAGAGGTTGACTCTAATAAATATGTTAAGCTTCTTGGCACCCAATCAAGTTTTATTTCTATTATGGAAACCTAGTCAAATGCATGGCTAAAGATCAATTTTTGCATATGGACTATTGGACAGAATGCATGTGACAATTAAGGGTAAATTCAATTCAAAGATCATGACTCCAAAATAGTCAAATTGCTAATTGTTACTTTTGTATTTTTCTTGATCCTTAAAGTCAATTGTTTAATTCTTTGGAGTGCCTAGGTTGAAGTTGAAGTTGAACCTTCAAGTCAATTCAAATTCAAGTTCAAGTTCTATCACTAGCATAAAATGTTAAAAGTAGGCCAGTCATTCTCCTAGTTTTCAACCTTCCTATTCACATATGGGAAAGTTGATGTTGACTTTGAACCTTCAGGTCAATTCAACTTCAAGTTCAAAGTTCAAAATTGGGTCAGTTCAAGTTCAAGTTCAAGTTCAAGGTCATTTTGTTATGCATAAAATACAAATCAGATGTGATGTTATAAGTTGCTCAAAAGTCCAAGATCCAAGGCTAGAAGATGGTGATGGATAATGAGATGTACAACAAGGAAATTCCAACATGTGATTCATGTGCAGGTATTGGTGTATATATTGCTATAGTTTTAATACAGCCTATAACCATAGATTTCTATCAGCATAAAAAAAAAAAAATAGTCACAATGCTGGGGGCATAACTTTTAGCTCCACTATTGGATCTTATGAATTTTGGATATGTTGTCCAAAATCAAGTTTTCTAAATCTTCACTAGAGAAATCTTCAAAATTTGGCCAAGGTTAAAAGTCATAATGGAATGTATGCAGGCCTATCAACATACCAACAAATACAAATGTGTTGTAGTTAGAAAAATAGTCATGTTGCGAGGGCCATAACTTTTTTATCCAACCATTGGATCATGCTCAATTTTGGATATGTTTTTACAAGCTTAATTGCCCAATATCTCAGTAAAGAAATTTTCAAAATTCTTCCTGGTTTGCAAGATACAAATGACTATGTGTAGCACAGTCAAAATTGTCAACGATGGTCACAAATGTTGATAACACTTCTTCACCATGATGTGGCATCACGCCATGGCAAGTTTTGAGGATTATAATAATGTTTGGTTTAAAAGAATAAACTGATACATTGATTAAATCCTTATGATGTTTTTAAATAGATTTTGTGAACTTTTGTGGAGAGATATTTATCATTGATACTCAATTTATCATAAGTGTGAAGGACTTTATTGAAGTATAAAAATAGTTCCAAGAATTGGTTATTTTAACTAATAACCATCTATAAGAAGGAGATAAATAAGCAAATGGAAGAAAGAATAGGGGTTCTTCTTTCTAGTTTGCAAGTTCTACATCTACTATAGGGGGAAGAAAATTCTATTTTGTAATAGGGAAAACTAGAGATTTATTTTGTTTTATTGTACTTTGATTTGATTTGTAGGAATAGGGTAATCCTATGGTTATGTTGTTATGTACTTGAAATGTAGGAACTTCATATGTCAGATTTTGGAGTCTAAAGTGTGAATTTCTTAGACTAATTTTGATTATGTAGTCACTTTTATCTCATTTTAAATGCAGTCTTTGTATAGTTATTCATTGTTTGTGAAGTGAAGAAATCTTCCTTCTATTTTCTCTGTAATAAGAAAGATCAGCTAGGTAGTCTTGTGGCTGCTTATTTGTCTTTTTTCTTCTATACAGCTTAAGAAATCACATTCATTTCATGTCTACAAATGAATGTCAGAAAACCTTAAGTACCTTCAGGTTAAAGGTACATCCTATCATTTAAATTCATTGAAAATCCATAAATGAGGGAGTTATACCTTTTAATTCAGAGGATAGTTATCAATCAATGATAATTGATCCAACTATTAGTACTTTTTATTCTTCTTTTTGGTTATATTGAGTCATTATTTACATTTCCTATTGAATGAAAAAAAAATTTACTAACACAACTCATCCAAGCTGCATTAAACTAAAATAACATTGTTTAATTCAATCTTAAAATTACAAATATATAAAAATGGAGATAAAACTCAAAGACACAGATATGCAAAACTTTCTTTTGTATTCATCCTCTTTGAAAACAAATACAATATTGATATCAACTCAAAATATAACTTAGAACTTGGAGAACTTAATCATTCAATATTCAAGGTATTCTTAGATTTACAAACTAAATACATGTGATTGACAAAATTTTGACTGACTGTGAATAACATAAAACTCTAAAAATTCTACAAGTCTCAGACCATCACTCCTATAAACCCTTATATAGATGATTAAAACAAGCTTCAAATGGGAGGAGGATACATCTCAAAACCCTAAAGGAGAGAGAGAAAGGCAAGATATGTCCAAAAAGTTACAATCAAAACATTCATCTGCACTCCACCATAAATAGGAAAGTAGTTGAGAGATCAACAGGTGGCATTTATTGTAGGAGATTCACTTTAATTCCCCTTTTGTCTTCTACTACTTTTTACATGGTTTTGAGTCTTCCCTTTTACCCTTACTATTACATGATCACCCATTTGTAGTAATATCTTACAACTTATCTTCAGACACTTTCTATGAGATACTTAAGATGATACGACAAAGGGTGAGTCATAAGATTGATAGCTCCATTTTTAATACCTTTGACACTATGACCAAATGATACATCCTAACATCTCAACATTCAAAAATTTTCCTTACAATCCTTTGCTAACCCTTCCATTGTAACATTGGGAGAGGAATAATCTTAACATAGGACTAGATGCCTAAACCTTGGTCATAAGATCATAACTCATTATTTGAATCTAACATACAATCTCCCACTTGGAAAAAACCTAGGGTAAACATAAAAGATTGTGGATTTAATAAGTTATTTCATCGACATGGTAAAGATATAACCTTAGGGTATGATTTTCAACACTGGGCTAGGGTAAAATAATCAGGTTAGGGTTATTTTCTAGAACTGATAACAAATATAACACAAATCCTAACAATACAACATAGTTTCAAAAATATTTTCATAATAAAATTTTATTTTTTGGCTTAATGAAAATAAGGGATATCAGTGGCTCTATTTGGGAATGATGGATAACCTATATCCGTGCAAGAATTTAGAAACTCTGGGTTAAGCAGACCACGCACATGACAACATTAGACAACTTTTGAGAATATATAGAAGTATATACATATTTACAAAGGCTACACACATATGCATAAGAATTTACAAAATATACAAAATATACAAACCTATCTACTGTTCATGGAAAGGAAAAATACCTTCAAGAGAAGTATTCTTCAAGAATTTTCCATGAACTAGCAATTCAAGAAAGCTTCTTGATAGTTCTCTTATGAAATAAGAATGTTCACCCCATGCAGAATCAACTAGATATGGGCATAACTAGATAGGATCAAATTTTTCATGCTTATCTTTATCCTCAAGTCTTGCATGCAACATTAAGAATAGATCATCTAGTTCAAACTTTCTTGTCACTTCTTTCCTGTCATACAAATGCTTTGTTTGTAACTGCAATTTTATATTTATAGCTGAGGCTTCTTTCCTTGTTTTAGTCAACCCTACTAATTCATCCATCCACTCTTGCATATCATTATCATACATCTAGATGTAATTATATAGGCCTATTAGGTTATTTTGAGGTATTCTAGCCTAGATTATATACACAAAGTCAAAAGGTGAAACAACTATTTCCTTCTTTATTGTCACTCTATCAGCATAGACTCCCAAGTGTGACTTCGATACCCATACTTTCTTGTTATTATCCAAAGTCCTTTTTATGACTTTTAACAAAATTTTGTTTGTAGATTTAGCTTGTATGTTTCGTTATGGATGATAGGGTGATGATGTTGATCTTGGAATACCATATTAGTCACAGAACTTTAGAAATTTTTTAGACTTGAAGCACATGGAATTATCAAGCACTATTCTCTTAGGACATCCAAACCTAGTTATGATGTCATTCACTGTAAAAATATTGATCACTTTATTGATAGCATTTCTTATGGGAATATCTTCCACCCACTTTGTGAAGTAATCAGTTGCCACCAAAATCCATGAGTAGCCAATACTAGACTTGGTTGAAAATTCACCTATAAAATCCATCCCCCATTGTTGAAAGGGTGTCTGTACTTCTACTAATTTTAGAGGAGTGTTCCCGAAGAACTTTAATTTTCCTACAAATATCTGGTAAGAGTCATGCCTTTCAACTAGGATTTTTGCATCTTTAAATAAGCTAGGCCACCAAAAGCCTCCTCTCATAATCTTGTGGGAAGTATTATTTTCCATGAAATGGCCTCCACATATGCTAGAATGCATATCAGTTAGTGTTTTCTCTAATTCATTTTTATCAATGCATTCAAGAGTTTTCCTTCAAAATTTCTCCAACCAAAACCTCCAATTACAATAGCATACATGATGGCATGCAGCTTAATAGTTCTTCTTTCATTATCTATCAGGTAGGATAGGGCTTCCATGTGTTGCAAGTAAAATATTGCATTTACATACCACTCACAATGACCCATATCACAAGTGTTTAACTTGAGGTCTTCACTTACCATGTTTATTTGATTAGCATCTAAGTTTGATTAAGCCATCAACTTTGCTAACCTTTCACCTCTTACTAACTTGGTTATCTATATATCAATATTAAATTCATGAATTCTATTTATCCATCTACACCTCCTACCAGACGTCTCCTGTTGAGAGAAAATATCTTTTACTGCTGCACTTGGCACAAAAGAAATGACAATAGCACCCACCAAATAGCATCTAAAATCCTTCATTTCCTTTACTAGAGCATAAACTTGCTTCTCATTTACTTCATATTTCAGCTCAGTGGGCTAAAGGGATTTACTAAAGTGATGCAAGAGCTCCCTGGGTGTAAGGGCAATCTTGCATCACCCAAAAATATTTTATTTTCAGTCTTTTGTATTTTAATAAGGACTAGTAGATAGGGTGGTTACTATTTATGGGAACTTACTATTTTTAGCAAGTTTTTCATACAAGCTTAGAATGTTTTCATTTTATTGAGGAAGGTTCATTTTAGAGATATAAAAATCTCATTGCTCTAGCTTCAGTATCAGAGAAGTTATTGTGGATTTTCGATGGAAAAATTTCCTAAAAAATCTTCATGCTCACTGTTGGAGGCCTTAGAGTTCCCTGATGAGGTCTGAAAAGAAATGAAAATAGCACCCACCAAATAGCATATAAAATCCTTCATTTCCTTGACTAGAGCATAAGCCTGCTTCTCATTTACTTCATATTTTAGCTCAGCAGTCTAAAGAGATTTACTAAAGTGATGCAAGAGCATCCTAGGTGTAAGGGCAATCTTGCATCACCCAAAAATATTTTATTTTCAGTCTTTTCTATTTTAATAAGGACTAGTAGATAGGGTGGTTACTATTTCTGGGAACTTACTATTTTCAAAAAAGTTTTTCATACAAGGTCAAAATGTTCTCATTTTCTATAGGAAGGTTCATTTTAGAGATATAAGCCTACCATAAAAATCTCATTGCTCCAACTTAAGTATCAAAGAAGTGACTATAGATTTTTGATGGAAAAATTTGTAGAAAAATATTTAGGACTGTTGGAGGCCTTAGAGTGCCCAGAAGAGGTCTGAAAACTTGATAGAACAGTGCTAGCACTGTTCCAAGCATGTAGATCAAAAGCTAGCATTTCCAAAAAGTGGTTATAATAGCCAATCGGAGCAACGGTTTGTGAGTTATGGCCTTCAAAAGTTGGGCTACCAAAATTTCTAAAATAATTTGTTAAAGATGTATTTGACCAACTCTATGTGTATTGTTAGGGTCTGTCGACCCTAGGTATTAAGTTTGAGCATCTAGAACCTTCTCGGGCAGCATAAAACTGCCTATTTAAGAAAGGCCTGAACATTGTCTAGGACAGCTCTGGGTGATAATTCGTAGCACTGTCTTGTAGTCTACTATAATGAAGGCACCCATTTGGGTTAGCATATTGTAATTGAGAATTCTATAATTCCACATTTGTGGCAATAATAAGAAGTCCATTTTTTTTCTCCATTTTTTGTTGTTTATTTGTTTGTATTATGAGTTTATGGTATTAAGAGGAGTCCTCTACATCAAGTGGTATCAAAGCTAGAATTCTTGACTATGTGGACAGATCATCAACTATGAGGTAGTTTACACTAGGACCGTGGTTTGGGCTGATTGTGTAGACAAATTGCCAATTGTAAGGTAGTTTACACTAGGGTTTCAACATAAGCACAAAAATGCCTCCACAACAAGAGCATGGTGGAAGAGTTGTAGGTGTCACACCTAAGAGTTTTCAAGCCCTCCAAAGGAAAATGCATGTTTTAGAAGAACAAATGGAAAGAGGAATAAATCTTCCTATAAGAGATGAAAGCTAGGATGAGGAAAAAGTAGAAGAAAATGTCAAAGTAGAGGTAGTTCTAAATCCAAAGGAAGAGAGGCTTTGTAGGGCCATCTCCAAGATTGGAAAAAGACCTAAGTTTGAGGTTCCCACATTTTCAAGAAATCTTAACCCAGAAGAGCTACTCAATTGGATCAATGAACTAGAGGAGTACTTTGAGTATGGAGATATTGAGGATTCAGATAGGTTCAAGTTTGTGAAGGCAAAACTGAAGGGACATGCAAAGATATGGTGACAAGAGGTTCAATTGGAGAAAAATAGAAAGGGAAAGGACAAAATCACTAGATAGGATTGGATGATAGCTAAAATCAAGCAACAATTCATTCCTATGGATTATGAGCTTGATCTGTTAAAGAATATGCAAGGAATGAAGCAAGCAAGAAAATCTATTCAAGAGTATACCAAAAATTTCTATTGAGTTCTCATTAGAACTAGCCATGCAGAAGCTGATAAGGAGAAAGTTTCCCATTATCTTAATGGGTTAAGGCCAAGCATTTAGGATGAGCTAAGCCTAGTTTGAATGAGTAGTATTGAGGAGGCATGCCAATTTTTCATAAGTGTTGAGGAGAAACTAAGCAAGAAGTTTGATAATAAGAATAGTGGAAGAGGTCGTGGTGGAAGATCTAAAGGACAATCTTATGGAGGCTATAATGATGATCAGAAGAAAAAGGATGAGGCTAGAAGAAGAAACCAAAACCAAAGGGGAAACAATTCCAATCATTTCCATTATCAGAACAATAGAGATCAGAGAGGAAGAGGTAGAGGACAAGGATCTAGAAGAGGAGGCTTCCATGGAAAATGTTTTCACTGTGGAGAAGAAGGGCATAGAGCATTTGAATGTACCCAGTGACAAGGAAGGATAGATCAAAGAATAGAAGGTTACGTGAGAGTTATACATGTTGATGAAGATGTTAGATCCTCACATTCTGAAGATGTTGAAAGAAGAGAAGCCCTAGTTAACAGAAGAGTCTTGCTAAGTGGTGAGAATGAACCTGATCAAAGAAAGAGTTTTTTTTGCACAAGGTGTAGATATGAAGATAAGTGTTGTGATGTGATCATTGATGGTGGAAGTACTAACAATATAATGTTAGAAATGATGGTCACCAAATTGAAGCTAAAGAGATAGAAACACTGGCATCCATACCATGTTGCTTGGATGCAAGCTGACCACAAGGTTATGGTCAATGACCAGTGCTTAGTGAAGTTAAAGGTTGGGAGCTACCAGGATGAGGTACTATGTGATACCATACCTATGGACATATGTCATATGTTGTTGGGTAGGCTGTGGTAGTTTGATAGGCATGTTGTACATGATGGGAAAATAAATACCTACACTCTAACTAAGGATAAAGTGAAAAATAAGTTGAAGTCATTGAAGGATAAAGAAAAAAAGGTATGTAGTGCTGCTAGAACATGTTTTGTTGGTAGAAAAGATTTTCTTAAAGGTATGAAACATGAGCATATGTGTTTTGCTATAATTCCTAAAGATGGTAAAGAAGAAGTAGAGGAGGTACCTACAGAAGTTGTAGCTATGTTGGAAGAGTTTTATGATATTGTATTAGATAATGTACCTGATGGATTGCCCCCAATGAGAAAGATAAGTTAGCAGATGGATTTGGTTCCAAGAGCTAGTTTTCCAAACAAGGTAGTGCACAGAATGACACCAATAGAAAGTGAAGAGTTGAACAGGCAAGTTCATGAGTTGTTGCAGAAGGGGCTGATTTGAGAGATTCTAAGTCCATGTGTTGTACCTAAAATTTTAGCACCAAAGATGAATGGAGAATGGAGGATGTGCAAAAATTCTCATGCTATCAACAAGATCACCATCAATTATAGATTTCCTTTGCTGAGGATGGATGATATTATGAACTATTTGAGTGGAGCTTAGTATTTCAAAAAGATAGATCTAAAGAGTGGGTACCATCATATTTTTATCATAGAAGGTGATGAGTTGAAGACTACTTTCAAGACAAGGGAAGGACTATATGTGTGGTTAGTCATGCCTTTTGGGCTAACCAATGTACCGAGCACTTTCATGAGGCTCATGAATGAGGTACTGAAGGAGTTTCTAGGTAAGTTTGTCATTATTTACCTAGATGATATATTGATCTTTAGTAATACATTGGAGGAGAATTTAATTCATATTCACAAGGTGTTTGAAAAGTTGAGGGAAGAAAAGTTGTTGATAAACCTAAAGAAGTGCAGTTTTGTAAAGAAGGATTTGGTGTACTTGGGATTTTTAGTCTTAGGAGAAGTTTGAAAATTGACCCAAAGAAAGTGAAGGCTATCCTTGAATGGCCTACTCCAAGGAGTGCAATAGAGGTAAGATCTTTTCATAGGCTAGCTACATTTTACAAAAATTTCATAAGAAGTTTCAGCAATATTTGTGGACCCTTGACTGAAACAATGAGAGGGAATAGGAAAGAGTTTAAGTGGACTATAGGAACAAATAAGATTTTTAATCTATTGAAACAAAAAGTTACTAAGAAGCATGTTTTAGTACTTCCTAATTTTAATGAGGTGTTTCAAGTAGATTGTGATGCTAGTGGTACTATAATAGGAGCTATTCTGAGCTAGGAAGGTAGAACAGTTGCTTATTTCAAAGAGAAGTTGAATGATGCAAAAAGAAATTATTATGTTTATGATTAGGAACTTTATGCTATGGTTCAAGAATTGAATAATTAGAGACACTATCTTCTTCCTAAGGAATTTTTTTTGTATACTAATCATCAAGCTTTGCAATATTTGAATAGTCAAGGAAAACTAAACCAAAGGCATTTAAAGTAGGTTGAGTTTTTGTAGAGTTATACATTTTTTTTGAAACACAGAAGTGGGAAGTCTAACAAATTTGCAGATGCTCATAGTAGAAGACAACTTTTTCTGACAGAAATGCAGATAGAGGTGGTTGGGTTCAAGGAACTTAGTACATTGTATCCAAATGATCCTAATTTTAGTGAAGTGTGGAAGGTTTGTACAAAACCTATCACACTTGACAGGACAAAGTGGTTGGATTTTATGATCCAAGATAATATGTTGTTCAAAGGAAGCCAGTTGTGCATTCCAAGAAGTTCAAGGAGAAAGAACCTCATCAAGGAGAAGCATAGTGGAGGATTGGCTAGACATTTTGGCAGGGATAAAACTATAACTTTAGTTGCTGAAAATTATTATTGGCCATAGTTATAGCAAGATGTGATGAAGTTTGTACAAAGTTACCAAGTATGACAGATGGCAAAAGGAGTGAAGCAGAATATAGGGTTGTATCAGCCATTACCCATACTAGATAAGTTGTGCAAGGATGTTAGCATGGATTTTGTTCTTGGATTACTAGGGAATAGTGTTGGCATGATTCTATTTTTGTGGTGGTTGATAGATTTTCAAAGATGGCACATTTTATTCCTTGCAAGAAGACTAGTGATGTTATTCATGTAGAAAAGTTGTTTTTTAAAGAAGTGGTAAGCTTACATGGTCTACCATAGAGTGTAGTTTCAGATTGAGATACCAAATTTGTTGGATATTTTTGGCATACATCATGGAAGAAGTTGAAAATAGATTTGAAGCTTAGTTCATCACATCATCCACAGATTGATGGATAGATAGAAGTTGTGAATCATAGTTTGGGAAACTTGCTAAGATGTTTGGTTGGAGATAAACCAAAAGGATGGGATATGATTTTACCACAGGTGAAATTTTCATATAATAATTCTATCAATAGGAGCACTGGTAAATCACCATTCCAAATTGTATATGGGAGTAGTCCCAAAAATATTTCTAAATTGAGGAAGTTAGATAAGAGAGAGAGATAAGTGGTGCTGAAGTAGAAGATTTTACTGAACATTTTCAAGAACATCCATGAGGAGGTGAGGAAGCACATCATAAAGATGAATACATAGTATAAGGAAAAGGTAGATGTGAAAAGGAGATATAAGGAATTTCATATTAGAGATGAAGTCATGGTTCATTTGAGAAAGGAACATTTTCTAGTAGATACATGTAATAAGCTAAAGATGAAGAAGTTTGGACCATGCAAGATAATGAAGAGGCATGATTCTGGAAATGCATATGAATTTGAGTTGCTTGTTGAATTGAATATTTCACCAGTACTTAATATTTTAGATTTGACAAAGTATTATGAAGGAGGTGATGGAGATGAAGTAGCAGAAGCACAATGGAGCATTCCAGCAGCTAGTTCAACTACCAAGGAGATTGAGGAGATACTAGATAGTTGTATTGGAAAAAGTACCAGAAACAAAACTTATGAGGAATATTTGATCAAATGGAAATGGATATTAGTTGAGGATTCATCATGGCTAGCAAAAGAGGAGATCAACCATCTTGGTTTTCCTCTAAATAACTAAGATGTGATAGAGTCACTTCTCAAATTACCCCAGGTGTCTGATGTAGGAGCATCCTGGGTGTAAGGGCAATCTTGCATCATTAAAAAATATTTTATTTTTATTTTTTTCTATTTTAATAAGGACTAGTAGATAGGGTGGTTACTATTTATGGGAACTTGCTATTTTTAGTAAGTTTGTCATACTAACTCAGAATGTTCTCATTTTCTATAGGAAGGTTCATTTTAGAGATATAAGCCTACCATAAAAATCTCATTTCTCCAACTTAAGTATCAGAGAAGTTATTGCAAATTTTTGGTAGAAACATTTGTAAAAAAAATCTTCAAGCTCACCACTAGAGGACTTAGAGTGCCTAGATGAGGTCTGAAAACTTGATGGAAGGGTGCTAGTGCCATCTTGAGCTTGTAGACCAAGAGCTAGCATTTTTGAAAAGTGGTTATAATAGCCAATCATAGAAATGGTCTATGAGTTATGGCCTTCAGAAGTTGGGCTACCAAAATTTCTAAAATAATTTGTCAACAATTTATTTGGCCAACTATATGTGTATTTTTAGGGTCTGTCAGCCCTAGGTATTAAGTTTGATCATCTAGAACCTTCTCAGGTGGCATAAAATTGCCTATTTAATAAATGCCTAAACATTGTCTAAGACAGCTCTGGGTGATAATTCACAACACTGTCTTGTAGATTACTATAATAAAGGCACCCATTTGGATTAGCATATCGTAATTGAGAATTCTATAATTCCACATTTGTGGCAATAATAAGAAGTCCATATTTTTTCCTAGCATTTGTTGTTGTTTCTTTGTTTCTATTATGAGTTTACGATATTAAGGGGAGTCCCCTGTTTCATAAAGAATGCAATTCATTTCTCATAGCCTTCTTCATTCTTTTGAAGGAAGACAGTTGATATAGTATGGAAATATGAAAAAGAAAAAATATGCATTGATTTTGTATAATCTGATGTTCTAAGGACTGGTGCATTTTTTATAGTAGTATTAATTTCTTGGAAGGTAACAGTAGGCTCACCTTCCCAACTGATAGTTGCTCCTTTCTTGAGCATTTTTGAAATTTGTCTACTAACCTCAGCAAAGCTAGTTACAAATCTCCTTAATTAAATCACCTTTCCCAAAGAAAGACTATATACCTTTGACATTTTAGGGTTTTGGCACCTTATCAATTGTTGCTACTCTTTCAAGGTCAATCTTCACCCCATCTTTGGACATTATATGACCCAGCAACTTCCCCTTTGTTACTCCAAAAGGGTTTAAGAAAACATCATACTCCAATGCTTTGATAAAAATATTTTCCAAATGTCTACAATGATCTTCATCCTTCTTTGAGTATGCATTCAAATCATCTTGATACACAACCATGAACTTATCAATATATTCTTTAAATTCTACATCCATGGCCCTTTGAAATGTTCCTCATGCATTTATGAGGCCAAAAGACATCTTGACATATACATAGGTTCCCCAAGGAGTTGTAAAGATTTTCTTGAGTTGTTTCCTTTTTTCAACAAGAACCTAGTTCTATTGTGAGAAACCATCCATCATTGACATCAATTCTAAAGCAATGACTTGCTGCAACATAACTTCCAAGTTGGCCAATCCATAATTATCTTTTAATGATGCAATATTTAGATTCCTAAAATCAACACACAACCTAATGTCCACATTCTTTTTTCTAATAGGTACTAGGTTTTACACCCATGAAGAATGTCTAATTGGCTTTATTATCTCCCCATCCCTAAGTTTCATGAGTTCTTCCTGCATCTTGGGGGCTAGAGTAGGATTCATAGGTCTTTGTTTTTTCCTAAATGGTTTGATATTTTCTTTGAGAGATATTACATGTCAAAAAGAATCATCCTTATAAGCTTTAAGGTCATCATATGACCATGAAAAAATATGTCTAAATTTTTTAAGCAAATCAATCAAAGACCTCCTAATTGCAGGGGATAAGGTTTTTCCATTATATACTTTTTTAGGAGATTTAGTTGTACCTAGATTGATCTCCTCAAGATCCTATGATTTCATATCTTTGGCTTCTAAATATACTCTATCTTGATTGTCAAAAACACTTTCTAGTACTACTAATCCTTTGGGTACCTTATTAGTCTTCAATTGCAAGATCTGTTGGCCAAAAATTGTTTCCTTTCCATCCATTATTTCTACCCAAGCACTATAGTCCAACTCTTGGCCATGGTATTTATTCTCATTCAAGAATAAATTTAAGATGTCCTTGTCATCTTCAAATACATATCAAATTTCCACATTGTTAGGAATAGATGGCCTACTTTTCATCTCAATAGTAGATACACTAGCAAATGATTCATCATTGGGCTTGATGGCCATAATAGCCAATAAATCAGCCATCTTGTTCTTATGTCTATCCATCCAAGAAATTCCAAAGCCCTCAAATGCTTCTATACGGTCCCAAATAACATTCCTATATTTTTTCATCCTTTTATTCTTGGAGGCATATGTCTCCTTAATCTAAGACACCACTAATTCTAAATCACCAATAACATGAAGCCTTTTGATTCCATGACTAGCTGCCACTTTTAATCCTAGTAATAGTGCCTCATACTCTACAATGTTATTAGTGCATGGGAATTTTAGAGTAAATGAATACCTAAATGTATTCTTTTTTGGAGATATAAAAACAACTCTAGCTTCTAAGCCTTCTTTAGAATTGGCCCCATTGAAAAACATGGTCCAAAGGCCTTGCGATTCTACACAATTAGATACTTCTTATGCTATTGGTGGGGATAATTTCTCAATTTCATGAATGACAAGTTCAACCCTAAAAGCATTAACCCCAATTTCCATAAAACATGTAGCATCTTTATCTACACTATCTTCAAATATATAAGTAACCCTTGGTTCTCTATCAATCTTGATAGCTTTATATCCTATATGAAAAAATAGGATATGATATGTCACACTATAGGCTACCTCCCATTGTAGTACTCCATTTCCTAAAGAGGAATATTCCATAATGGGGAGGAATATCAACTACAAGGACAATCATAGTCAACTCAACATCAGGGTAGGCAGCAAGTATAAAAGGTAAGGCATTGATAGTACCTAAGATAGGCACTTCCCATTCATCCATTGCTTTACATCTACATGTTTGGTATCTACTTCTAAACCAAGGGCATCCATAACCTTGAAATACATAATAGTGTTTGATTCCCCTAATTCAATCTTGCAACTTTTTATAGTTCTGCCATTTACGACCAAGCTAAGAAAGAAAGGATCAATGTCTTGTAAATAAGCTACAAATGAATTGTCCAAATATATTTGGGGTATTTGGGATGTGACTCCATTTTCCTCTTTTTTTATTTATTATGATTGGTGTCTATTGTATGATTGTTGGTTCTTGTGTAATATCATTACTATTTCTTATCCCACCCAACCAAGATAGAGCTTTATTTTTGTGTTCCTCTATCCTAAACATCTCTGATAAGGGAAATTTGATAGTGATTTGTGATAACATTGAAATCATGTCAACATGATCATAAATAGTAGATTTAGTAGAATTATCTATGGCTGAAGGCATTTGAATAGAAGAAACCTCCTTTATCTTGATGGTATTAAAGTTTGATTTCTTTTCTTGTACATTTTCCCTGATAGTTTCAACTCCTTAAAACTGTAACTTCTTTTTTGGCTCCCAATTCCTTTTCTTGTTATCCTTGACATTGGCTATCTTAGGAATTTCCTTCTTATGTTTATCATTTACCTTATCCATCATATTGTTAATGAAGATGTTAGATGGATTACTTGGAGCATTGTTAACAATCCAATTTCTCAAATTATAGGTACTATGGACTTGAGCCACCATCTCTACAGTAATTTTATCAATCTCCTCATTGCATATTTTTCTCAAATTTATGCGATCCACCCCTGATAATGTATTTTATATTGTGTCTTCATCCTAATCTTTATCATCTAAAAAACACTTGTTGATGATGCATTTGATATACATTTCTCTGATTGACAACATCAATCTCAGACTTCTCTATGTCAGACTCTTCACTATTTTCACAAAGGTTTATCATATTACATGCTATGCCCTCATGATTTTCTTCTTCCTCTCCCTCTTCATTTTGTGCTTGTTGATTTGCTGAAAAATATTGAACATCTACACACTAATCAAGGGAATGATGGGACTGAAAAAATTTACATCAAGGCATCTCTTATGCCATGTTTATAGAATTATTTTGCAAAGGATCTAGTGTACCCTTATCTTTATTTCCTTGACAAGGATTGGGGATGGGATTTCCATCCTTCCATTGTGTAGTATAAGGGTAATTTTTAATCCTAGGTTGTCTATTGTAATTATTGTTAAAAGGGGCCTTCTCACTAGAATTTAGCTTATTTGCATGATAGGTTGGTTGATTCATATTCCTTAATAGGTTTAAAACTTGACCTATTTTATCCTCTTTAGTCTTCTTACCTATAGCAAGCTTTTCACCTTCCTTCTTATTTCTAGGATTAAACAACTTTGGGTTATCCCTTCTTCCCAACTTACCAGAGGTTCTTCTATTATCTTCAATATTTACTATCATCTTGTAAGCATCTCTTAGCATCCTAGGATCTTTGTCTCTAATAGTATAAGCCATCTTACTATCAAACACATTGAAGTAAGTTGTGGGACAGACATCCTCACCTAGTCTCGTTACTTGAAATAATTTGTACATTCCCTTTTGAAGCCTCACATTGAAATCAAAGGTTGACTCATTCAAGCTCTTTTTTATATTATTAAAATCATTTAGCATGAAACCAACATTGGCATTATCACCATACTACTCCTTAAAAAAATTCTCCATATCACTCCATGAGTTGATGTTGTCATTAGGAAACCTTCGGAACCAATCTCTCGCATCTTCTATTAGTGAATAAAAAAAACTTCATCACTACATCTTCATGTTCCACCTCATAGTCACTGAGCATGTCAATGAAATTTCTAAGGTGTTCTTCACCAGTGATGGCATTATTGCTAGAAAATTTTATGATCTTATCCATCATGTCATTGGAAATAGGATGCAAAAACTCATGGATGCCTACAAAGGAAATTTGTTTGTATTTTTCCATATATATTGGTCTCCTCTGGAATCCTACAATATTTAAGGTATTGGCTCTAGTAGCTAGACTTTGGATAGAGATTTGAGTCTAATGGACTTGTTGAATAAAAAGAATCTAGCTAAGAATGAGGTAGGGGTTGACTGTGAAATGTTTTGGCTAGCTGGTAGAGGCCCATAAGTGGAAATAGATGGGATAACTTGTGAGGATTAATCTTGCCAAGGTTCTAGGGTCAAATTAGATCTAATAAATTATATCTTTCTCCTAGTTTCTATAGCTTGGACTTCATTTTGTACTTTCTCAAGTTACTTTTCTAAATCTTCCCTCTCTTTTTTGGCCTTTTCCAAATCTATGTCAAGTTTTCACATGACAAGGTTGGTGGGTTTACTAGGAAGAACTTAGGGATCACTTATTTGTACCCCTACAACCTTTTTTTTCCACTTTATCAGGGTCTTTCATAGTCAAATCTAAAAATTTAGGTTCAACAGTTCTATAAGGTTGAACTAATGAAATAATAGGCCCCTCCTTCTCTTTAATAAGGTGCTCTTACTCTTGGACTTTAGATCTCAAAACTTCTACATCTCCAAATACATATGAGTGTACTTTAGAAGATTTCTCTTCTAGCCTTTTGTTTTTCTCTTGCAAGAAAGACATTCTCCTAATCAAGTTATCTCTCTCAATGAGAGTATTTAAGGTGATTTTTCATTTCTCTTTTTTCCAAATGTATATATTTGGCCTCTTCTTTTGCAACCCATTTCCTAAATAAAACTAGTTCTAAGAATAAATCTTCAAGTGGCTTTTGAATCCTCAGGTCATCTAGATTAATGAGATTTACCACATTTGGTCCTTTTCTAGGACTAAATCCAACATTCATATTATTCCTATATACACAACTATGTTCATTTCATTCACAAAATTTGGTTTACAAGGAATATCTCCTACAGAAGATACATTCTTATCATGATAAACTCTCTCTTCTTTAAAAGGGGTGGTGAATGTCTCTCAAATAGTATATTGATTTTAGATTCAGAACTTCTGGAGGATAATTCATTTTCTACCATAGGGTGGTATTGTGAATGGGTTGACACACTACCCCAAGGGATCCACATAGGATTAGAATATATTTTCTTTTTATTTTCGTTCTTTCTACCCCCAAGAGGTAACTCTGTGTACAATGGTATTTATGGGTGGTCCCTTGTAAAATCTTGTGTATTTTTATTCTTATCTTCCATTGGTTAGAAATTTTTGAAATATATAGCACTAGCTACAAAACCTTTAGACTTGAGTCACCACCTATAAAGGGAAAGTAATTCAAATGGCTTTTGAGATTGAAAAATAACAAAGGGAAAAATTCCAACAATAGATATGTCATAAAGGGCCAATTAGAGAACCTTTAACTTTTCACACCAAGTAATACACTAGAGATTGTAGCTCATATAACAATATTAATTACACTATTCTCAACGAAGTTGTCATTTTGTTGAGGTTCATTTTGGAAAGGAACTACTACATTCCTCTAAACCCAATACTAGAAATCATAAGATAGAAACAAGCCTAAGGATTAGCTAAATCCCATATTCAATAAGGTTAATCTCATCTCTAGACCAACTTCGACAAAATCAAAAAAGACTCTCTACACTTTAGGCTCTGCAGGGCCAAGGAAGGTGCACTTTAGGGAAGGAAATGGTTGGTTATTATTGTTCTTCTTCTTTAAAAACATTCACTCACTATTACTTCTTCTTTTAGACATATCCCTTATAGCAAATAATGGTCAACATTCTTTTGGATTTGTAATGAATCCCTTGATCACAGTAGCTAGCTATAACTCAGAGGAAAGCAATCACAAATAAGTATTGACCAACAAACTTAATTCTTCATTTACAAAAATGGAAATTTGATTTTAATTTATGTATTGTGCAATAACATAACCATATTATTTGCATCTAAATTAATTGGTCAATTCCTTATCCATTATTATATAGAGTCAAACCAATAACTTCAAACCTATTTAATTGACTTGCAATTAAATTATCAGTAGTTAACCCAGAATTTCATTCTTATGATATCCTTCTCATATGTAGGACCAAAAAAAGGGCTAATGTCTAACATATTATCAGCAAATCACAAACCCAATAAGCATACATTAACACCCTCTAGTTGTTGGAAATATTCAAGAATATGCTAAATTACTGAGAGGGGAGGGGTGAAATAGTAACTTCTAAAACTTTACCAATTTCAATTCTTAATCCAACAATCTAATTAGCATTTAATTCATCACATCTAATCTAATTGCATGCATAAGAAACTAAAAACATGAAAGCATTTATAACACTTTGACACAAAGATTTGGTGACCCAGAAACCTTCCAAATAGAAGGCAAAACTAGGGTGGCAATGATACCCACAAACTTCAATACTACAGTATAAAGTGATCTTGTTAAAGCTACATTGATCACTTTTGATAATTTTCCCTATTAGGAGCAATAAAGACTACTAGGTCCACCTTGTGAGAGGATTTTTAAACATACAATGAAATATGCACTCGGTAAAGATATTTATGAAAGATTGTTAGGTCTACCTCTTTAAAGGATTTTGACTAGTCCACCTATTAGGATGAAGCAGTAGATGATCTTTGATTTGCAACTTGGTTTGCTAAATGAGATTCCTTTATGTACTAATCACCTTTCTATGATAGATATGTCTTTGTTGCTCCTTATGTTGTTATGGCCTTTCCAATTTTATCTTCTTCTACTATATTCAAATTGCATTCGATTATATTGCACCACATGCACACTTTGAAATGATACAATACATTATATATACCAATCCAATCATACAATTACAAAGTTGGCCATCATAAAAGTTTACACAAATATTACAAAGTCAGCCCATATAAAGACACTCAAGTTTTGAAGACTCACTTGGTGAGGTTCTGATACACAGCATCCACTATCATTGCTTGGTATTGTCATGCACTCAGTGGCCATAGAAGCTTGGTCCATACTAATCACTTCTAAGTAGTCTTGAACTTGGTCTGCATTAGTGACTTGATAAATATTGTGCAACTTGGCTTAAACTAAATCACTTTTTTACCATATCAATACTCGGTAAACACTATCACCTTGAGCTCAGTATAAACTAAATCATTTGATTAACATAGAATGGCTCGATTAACACTAGATTTGTATCACATGAACTGTGAGCTTAGTAAGCACTATACTACTCAATACCCATTGATAAACTCGGTATCAATGGAAATGCATGGTTTACACTGCTAGTCTTCACATTAACTAGATCTTCTCAGTAACCACTGGAATTTATGCAAAGGACACAGTACAACAAAAATGCTTGGCAACAACTAAAAATGGTACAATGAGCTTGTTAACCATATACAATCTAAATAAGTGTCTATCACTAATAACAAACTTGACTAATATGTCAAAAATCTCCCCCTTTGTAATTAGTGACAAAAACACTTTTTAGCCAAAATTGAATAACTTATATTCATCACCAAGTGATATGGCTTGGTAGAGTATACTATTTTTGGGATTTTTCAAATTTTATTTTGTAAAGTACATACAATATACTATACATCTTATTTCTATATACAACATTTCTTTCTATTTATTTCTTACTTATTGCAAGTTCTCCCCCATAGCATATTTCTCCTCATACTATGTGTCTCTCTCCCCCTTTTTGATAGTAATGCCAAATATTTAGTCTATTTTATTTACATAGAGACACCAAAATGAGATAAAAATTTAGAATGTACCTTGAGAATGATCACCAAGGTTTTATCCCAATTTTCCTATAGGACCTTACATGTATGAAGTGAAATTTGTACCTCTAATGGAAATTCTATAATATGGTCCACAATAGAGAATTTATTGTCATGGATTAGAGTCTTTGCATATGTAATATGTTTTTGCAGTGCATCCATGTTGGGAAAGATCATGTTTTGTATATCAATCAATGTAGATATAATCCTTTCTTTTTCCCTTAGAAATTATGCTTACATATTTGAAAAAAATCTTATTTTCTTGAAGTGTGTAGAGCTTGAACTAGGGTCATGTTGTAGCCACTAAGCACTGGCCTTTAGATCTTCATCTATTTTGGACAATTTGTCCTTTATTTCCTTTGTAAACTCAGAATATCACATAGTTTCCCAAAAAGTGATGACACATTTGAACAAGATGTTTCTAAATTACCCAAAATTGTAGAAAGCTCTACTTGATGAATGGCTATCTATTGAGCAATGTGCTCCAGTACTTTATTGTCATACTTCTTTTCAACCTTCTACACTAGCTTATCTTGTCCATCAGTGTCTTTATTAAATTTATGGACTACTTATGCTAGCTAATACAAGATAGGTTGAGAAGAATCAATCTCAATTGCTATGTCCTTTGCCAAAATGGTCTTAGCATCTTTAATTATCTTGTACTCTTTATCTCTCTCCTCTCTTAGCCTCTGTTGTTTAGCCTTCTTCTAGAGGAGTTCACCCAATGTTTGCATTTGGTCTAGAGTAAGCTTCTAAATATCCCAATTGGGGATTAATATTTCCTCATCTAAATCAATATCTTCCTCTATCTCCTTTCCTTTCCCCAAAAATTTTGTTCTCGATTGAGCCTCGGGCTCAACTATCCTTACACTTATTGCTTTTGTATCTGGAATAGAAACAATGGTAGAGATACTAGGGCTTGTAGTAAAAATTAATATTGTACTAACTAAAGGAATACTTATAGAAATACTTGAGGAACCCAAAATTGGTGTGCTCGAGACTGAAGAAGTCAAAACTAAAGTACTCAACTCAGTAGATGAAGAAGGAATCTGTAGATCAGTAGATGAAGTGGAAGTCACTTCTATAAGTGATGTTGTGAGATAAGGGAAAAGAGTGATTGGACATTTGAGATGTCACTAGTGGTCACAATCAAACTTTTTGATGTTGTCTCCACACTTGATGTTGACACTAACTTACTTAGAGAGTGAGGAAGTGAGGCAATGACTACTACAGCTATCTTGACTAGGTTAGCCTCCCCATCATCTTTCTTTTCTTCCTTAGCAACCTCTTGTCCTTGATCCTCTTCATCTTCTTCATTGTCAAAGTGAGTTAATTCTTTAACATTCTCTTCTTCATCTTTCTCCTTATCTTCTTCATCATCAACGTCTTTAACATTCACTAGAAAATCACTTGGTTTATGTAACCAATAAATATTCTTCCAAGTGTTTTTTTGTGTTCCTAACAACATGCTCAATGTCCTTAATCAAAACTAGACAAGTATTAAACTTTAGAGTCAATTTTTCTTCATTTTTCTTCAATGACTCTTTTACCTCAACATCTGATATGCTCGATAATAGTTACCTCAAGGTTTGCCCATATATGTCCTTAACATTTTGCATAGAAAAATCCCATCTTGGCTTTATCTTTCAAAATAACTCACTAGGAACTTGAGAAACGAGCTAATCTGGTGAGTATTTCAACTTACCCATTTTATTCAACACTAGGTCTTCAATTTGCTTATACTCCTCTATTGTTCTAATCTCATATTTTAATGATTTGAAATTTGTTATGCCTACCCCTACTTCTAGATTGTTTAGTCTATCTTGGAGGTGGTTGGAGGTTTTCTAAATGCAATGTCTCCTCCTTCCTTGTCAAACTTCTTCCTTGAAGATGTCCTTGTGAAAACTGCAATGGATGGCTTTGTTGGCTTGGTGATAATCACTTTTCCTTTCTTCTTTAGCGGTTCTTCTTCCTCATATACTTCCTCATCCTCTGCTTCTTCACCTTGCTCATCCTCACCTTTTCCCTCAGTTAACAAAAGAGGTGAACTTGATTTCAATTTTGCAATCCTTCTTTTCCCTTTGTTGACTACCTGAGGAAGCTTTATTTCAAGTTCAATCATGGCCTTTGCTTCATCATACATTCCAAAGTATGCAGCCTTAGGATCAACTAGTTCATTGATAAGAGCTTCAATAATATCCTTCATTTCATCAATGTCAACCTCATAACCAAGAGGTTTTACCCACACAATTCTAGGTTTAGCTGCTTGAATATACACCTTGTCACTATCCACCATGAATCATATATCATCTTTATAGTCTTCAACTAGCTTCTTGAGAATTTTGAACTTGTTGTTCATTTTTTCTTTAAATGCATTGAAGTAGTTGTCCATGATACTATTGTATTTCTCACCCATCTTGGCAATATACTCATTGATTTGATAGAGCATAGGCACATCTTTTCTCCAAACTATAGTGCCTTTAGAAGGGAAGAATTTATGTACATAAAAGAATAGGCAAGTTAACAAGGAGCCAAACTTACATGATTTTTCTTTGATGTTCTTATGCTTTCCATGTTCTTGTTGAGCTGCCTCAACAATAGGTCAACTAGGTTGTATGATAAATTGTTCTTAACCACCTTGTATGCCAAATCCATAGCTTCACATGACACACTATTTAGTCTACTTGAACTATATATCTTGTATGCAATAATGTGAATTCCAAACTTTAATTCTACATTAGTGACACTGCTGATTTTTATTCCTCTACCATCCCATTCAATTAGGGTTTTCTTTTCTAGTTCTACCCAACCTAGGGTTTTTTGTTGTTTTAGCTTTCGCTAGCATTGGAAGGCCAGTATTTCAATGAATCATCTTCTCTATTATCAAAATTGGTTGTTCTAACCATAGTTTCCCATTATGTACTCAGTTGAGAATAAAGCTAATCCATTTGATTTGAAATTCATGGGGCATATGAGAGATGTGTGTCAACCCTTTGGTTTCTAGATGTTGATGCTCAAGTTTTAGGACTCCATTCACATATAGCTGACCTAGGTCATCATCCATTTCTAGTGTACCAATCTCTTGAATCACGTATTCAAAATGAGTGTGAATATCATTGATAAGAAGTACCTTTGGAGGAATTTTGGATTGTGCACTACTTGGATCTAGGGTATCAGCAACCACAAGAGTGAGCCTGAAATCTAGCACCTTCCACTCAACTCCACAAACCAACATGTTAGATCCTCACTTAACCTTGCTACTACTATATACCATTTTCACTTGGTGGATTGAGAGAATTCAAAAAACTTTTGCTAAAAATTCACTCAAATCACTTTGGTCACACTGAAAATTTCTCTTTGCAATAGCACTCAAAATTTTATGGTAAGAAATGACTTTTATTCCATGCCTTTTGTTGAAATTTCACCATTAATGCTTGGTACAAAAATTGATATGTTGATAAACTATCATCCACTACTTGGCATTGATCACTTGATGATGTCTTCATGACTTGGTAACCATAGGTATCTTTATTACTTCCAACCTTGCTTGGTAGAGTCTATGACCCAGCCTTACTTGGTAGAAAAGGTAACTCGATAATAACTAATATGAATCTCACTTAGTGATCCCTTTGTATCTTGAATACAGATTTGAATCTTTGTCATCTTTCAACTGGAACTGATTTGGATGCCATCTTTGAATAGCCTAGTTCCAGTTCTCCCTTGACAACTTAATTAGAAATGGTAGAGTCACCCAATTCTTGAGTGACTTGACCACCATTTCTTGGACTTGTATCCTCGGTAGATTTAGGAATCCATTGTTGTCTAATCTACTTTCGGATGTTATCAGCCTTTGTCTTCTTTTCATCTTCAATTCTACTAGTATTCATATAGTTCTTGGCAAGATGACCAAGTTCTATACAAATGAAACATCTTTTGGTAGTATTTATTTTCCTCATTTGATGTTTAACACAATTCGTACCAATGTGTCCAAATTCTCCATAGTAATGACATCTACACTAGGTATTGTAGTCCCAACTAAATATTTCTTTCATGATTTGTTATGTTGGATACAATGGCTTGGTTTTGCATTATAATGCCTTGCATCCATATTTCTTGCATCTGTGACATTTTCCTTCAAATCTTGGTTTCTCTTTACATTCATTAGCTCTATGACCATGTTGATTGTAGTTGTAGCATTTTCCATTGAATTTTTCTTTCCCATTGGTCAAACATTTGTTTGATGTATGACCTATCTTACCACAATGATTGCAAGTAGGTCTTTGATTCTTTTGAGCACCTTGTTTAGAAGATTCACCTTCTTCTTTATATCCAATTCTTGTTTTTCCTTTTTTCCTATAGAGGTTTTTCTCATTCAATTGATTCATGTCTACTTGTGATTTCATCATTCTTTCATTGATTTTCTTCTTAAATTTTAGATTATTCCTTAATCTTTCATTGATTTGTCTTTCTGATTTTAGGTCATTTCTCATTTTTTTCATTAATTTGCCTCTCAGAATTTAGATCATTTCTCATTCTTTCATTTTCAAATTTTAGGCTCATGATTTCTTCACTTAATTGGTCTTCTTGCTAAAGGGATTGGTTCTAGATTTCATTGTTCCTTCCATCTATCTCTTCTTTTATCTTTTTTCTTTGTTCCATGACTTCATATAACCTTACTGACTAAATTTCTTTTTCTCTTCTTCATTTTTTTACTTCTTCTTTCAGGGAACCATTCTTCTCTAGGAGTTCTTTGATTGCATCATTTGCTTCATCTGAGCTACTTGAAGGGTGAAAGTCTTCAATTCTTTCTTCAATATAGAGATGATCATTCATTTGATTTGCAAGTTCCTCTCTTCTTTTCAGGGATTGAGAGAGTTTCTTTTTTGCTTTCTTGAGTTGGGCAATGGCCATTTCCAAATCCAGTTTTTTATTGTCAATGGCCTTTTCAAGTTTGAATATCTCCATGGCCTTGATCTTTGCTCAAGCTGTTAAACTTTCTCCTAAGAACCACAAAGCTCTAATACCAATTTTTGGAAATATTAAAGACTATGATAAGTTATTGAGAGGGGACGGGTGAATTAGTAACTTCTAAACCTTTAACAATTTCAATTCTTAATTCAACAATCCAATTAGCATTTAATTCATCATATCTAATCTAATTGCATGCATGAGAAACTAAAAACATGAAAGCATTCATAACACTTTGATACAAAGATTTGGTGACCCATAAGCCTTCCAAATAGAAAGAAAAATTGGGGTGGGGATGATACCCACAAACTTCGATACCGCAGTATAAAGTTAGCCTGTTAAAGCTTACATTGATCACTTTTGATGATCTACCCTATTAGGAGCAATAAGGACTACTAGGTCCACCTTGTGAGAGGATTTTTAAACATACAATGAAGTATGGACTTGGTAAAGACATTTATGAAAGATTTTTAGGTTTACCTTGTTAAAGGATTTTGACTAGTCCACCTATTAGGATGAAGTAGTAGATGATCTTTGATTTGCAACTTGGTTTGTTGAATGAGATTCATTTGTGTGTTGATCATCTTTCTATGATAGATATGTCTCTGCTACTACTTATCCTATTATGGCCTTTGCAATTCACTCTTCTTTTGCTATATTCAAATTGCATTTGATTATATTGCACCGCATGCATACTTTGAAGTGATACAATACATTACATATATATACCAATCTAATCATATAATTACAAAGTTGGCCATCATACAAGTTTACACAAATATTACAAAGTCAGCCCATATGAAGACACTTAGGTTCTAAAGATTGACTTGGTGAGGTTCTAATACACGACATCCACTGCCATTACTTAGCATCATCATGCACTTAGTAGACATAGAAGCTTAGTCCATACTGATCACTTCTAAGTAGTCTTGAAATTGGTCTACACTGGTGACTTGATAGATATTGTGCAACTCAACTTAAACTAAATTTCTTGTTTACCATATCGATACTTGATAAACACTATCACCTTGAGTTTGGTATAAATTGAATCATTTGATTAACATAGAATGGCTTGGTTAACACTAGATTCACATCACATAAACTATGAGCTCAATAAGCACTATACTGCTTAGTAACCACTGATAAATTTGGTATCAACTGAAATGCATAGTTTACATTGCTAGTCTTTACATTAACTAAATATGCTTGGTAACCATTGGGATTTGTCCAAAGGACTCGGTAACAATTGAAATGCTTGGAAACAACTAAAAATGGTATAATGAGCTTGGTATCCATATACAATCTAAATAAGTGTGTGTCACTAATAAAAAACTTGGTTGATATGTCAACACTAGTCTACCATAAAGCCAAATAAACAAAGAAAGCAACATAATGTTAAAAACCCTCTCTTTCATTTGTAGCTCTCATGTCCTTTCTTCTCCATGTAATATAGCTCCAATTTCCTATAGTACACACAATTTGGAAGCAAAGATTATGGTAATAATAATGCTATGAGAATACTAGAAGATGTGATTTTATCTTGAGAGGACAAAAGATTAAGAACCTAGGAACTAGAAATGAGAGGAAGATTGCTTATTTAATAATCAATTCACAAGATGAGAGCATTGGAATTGTCACCTTGGATATGCGATTTGGCAAGAGATTCCTTTGAGAATCCATGGCACATATCACACAAGATGCCAAATGTAGGATTGTATGACATTTGGAAGTCAAACATGGCTATAAATGGAAGAGGATCTATGATGCATCATATGACACCTCAAACCTACTTAAAGCCAAGAATCTATGACAATGGAAGCCAAATATGGATGTGCATAAGGAATAAGAATATATGGAGTATGAGATATCTTAGCCAAGTGTAAATGGAGAATCCATGATGTGTCATGATGATGTCAATATTATGTGGAATATTTGAATTAAAAATCCATTATTCCACACAAATAGAAATTAGTAAAAAATGAAATTAATGGTGGAAAATATGACTTAGGAAATTGTGAATTTTTATGGTTTGTGAATAATGGATCAATTGACTAATAAAATTAATTAATTGAGAAGGTTAGTTAGGAATAATAATTAGTAATGTGAGTTGAAAAAATTATTGGAATTGACATAGGATTAAATTATGGGTTATTTAAACCTATAGAGAAAATTAGTAGATGACTGGCCAATTTGATTAAATAAGTGTGATAGTATCCTTTGATGAAATTTCACGATAATGCAGATTGACTAGGATGATGATGGGTAGACAAAAGCCATGGTCAAATTGATTGATTGATTAAGATTTGAAAACATGCCAAGGACACATGACATGAATTAAGGACATGTAACACTCAACTGACATTGTAAATGCTATAGGATCGAGATTGATTAATATGGCTGATCATAATATCATCAATGGACACTACCAATGTTATTAATATGGTTTTATGATGTCATAATCTAAGATTGAGGGACTCAACAATATCCATGATTGAATGATAAGAATGATGGTTTGACCTAGCACTGAGAGACATGACAGTACTAAGGTCAAATTGATAGGTTTGATAGATTGATAGGTTTCTGAGGCACTGAGAGCCATGACAATGCCTAGGGTTGTACAAATGATGATAGATTTGTAATTTTTGACATGTCCCAAGTTTATCCAGACTGATTCTGGGTGATTCTAAGTTGATTTGGGGTGATTTTGAGTTGATTTGATATAATTTTTGATGATGATGAAATGGTTTGAAAATGATCTACAATTGATGTGAAAGAGGATATGAATGATGACAAACACTGTTGAGATATGATCAAGTTGGCCAAAATATTAGAGTTAGTGGAATGAGACAATGGGATGAATTAGTATAAAAATGTGATAAAACTGTAGATGTGAACCATTTTTTAGCATCTACACCATACACCTAGAAACCCTATCAATTCTTGAAAGCCATTACTTGATTATTTTAATTAAAATCAATTAATGAAAAGATATACAACTCATCCAAGCTACATTAAACTAAAAGAACTTTGTTTAATTGAATCTCAAGATTATAGAAATATAAAAATGGAGACAAAACTCAGAGACATAGATATGCAGAATTTTATTTTGTATTAATCCTCTTTGAAAACAAATATAGTACTGATATCAACTAAAAGTATAACTCATAACTTGGACAACTTGATCCTTCAATATTTAATGTATTCTTAGATTTACAAATTGAACACAACATGAATTACAAAATTTGGATCGACTGTGAATAACATAAAACTCTAAAAATTCTACAAGTCTCAGACCATCACTCCACATCTTGGAAATACTTATATAGAGGATTACAACAAGCTTCAGATGGGAGGAGGACAAATGTCAAAAAATTAATGGAAAGAGAGAAAGGAAAGATATGTCTAGAAAGTTACAATCAAAGCATTCATTTACATTCAACCCAAAATAGGAAAGTAGTTGAGGGATCAGTAGGTGGCATTTACTACAAGAGCTTCACTTTAGTTCTCCTTTTTTCTATTAGGATAAACCACAAATAGAAATAAAAACTACATGCAAATATAACCAATAATAGAAAATAATAGATCACACAGAAATGAATGCAAGGCACCAAGATTTAACATGGTTCACCCAATCCCTGGGCTACGTCCACCAAACAACAAGTCCGATCTTATTACAATCCAATGATTACAACCTAATTACAATTCATAATCCCTTACAGCTTTTCACCATAATCTAACAATCTCCCACTTGGGGATTGATCAAGCTCCACACTAAACAACAATCTCCCACTTGGAGACTGATCTTGTACCAATACCACTACCACATGGGACTCCCATTGGATCAAACCACCCTAGACTCTCATGTTCTTTTATTCATGTTCGGTCTAGAAGACAAACCAAAGCTAAAGAGGAGTTCAGCTTCTCCCTTGTTACAACATTTGTCAACATATCGGCTAGATTTTCATTTGTATGGATCTTCTCCAGTTTCAACTGTCCATCCTCAAAAACTGACTGAATGAAATACTGTGTGTGTTTGGTCTTAGAATGCAGAGCTGAATTCTTTGCAAGATGAATGGCACTCTGACTATCTATGAACAAATAATTATCCTTCTAAGGATATCCCAATTCTTCCAAGAAGAATTGAAGCCATATCATCTCCTTGGCTACCTCTGTAGCAGCAACATACTCTGCCTCTGTAGTGGATAGAGCATTAATCTTCTATAACCTAGAAACTTAGCTCATGGCTTCCCACCAACAGTAAAGACATAACCTATAGTACTTCGTCTAGTATCAATATCCCCTACCAAATCTGAGTCAACATAGCCCTATAAATTAGTAGTAGAGCCCCCAAAGTGTAAACACTTATTGGTTGTTCCTCTCAAATATCTAAGAATCCATTTGACTGCATTCCAATTCTCAATTCCTGGATGACTCATATACCTACTAACAATTCCCACACCATGTGCATTATCTAGCCTAGTACATACCAAAACATACATTAAGCTCCCTATAGCTAAAGCATAGGGTACCTTGGACATCTTATCCTCCTCTTCCTGTGTCTTAGGACACATCTCCTTAGTCAATTTCAAATGACTAGGTAAAGGTGTGCTGACATCTTTAGCACTCTCCATAGAGAAATGTTGCAACACCTTCTCAACATAATCAGCCTGAGATAGTGTCAATGTTCTATTCTTCCTATCTCTACAAATCTTCATACCAAGGATTTTTTTTGCTACCCACAAATCCTTCATAGCAAATGCATGTGCTAACTGGCATTTCAGCCCCTTAATATGATCCATGTTAGACCTAGCCACAAGCATATCATGAACATATAAACATAAAATAATGTAGCTATCATCATCCAACCTCTTAAAATAAACACAATAATCTGAATGACACATGTTATAGCCATGCTCATGCATAAACCTATCAAATTTTAGATACCATTGCCAAGGTGCTTTCTTTAAGACATATAAACTTTTCTTCAATTTGTACACTAGGTTCTCCTTACCTTTGACCTCAAATCCCCTATGGCTGAGCCATATATATTTCTTCATCCAAATCACCATGAAGGCTATTTTAACATCTAGCTACTCTAAATGCAAATCTTTAGTAGCCATAAGACTTAAAACAGTATGGATAGAAGTCATTTTAACAACAGAAAAAAATATCTCATCAAAATCAATTCCCTTTTGATGTGTAAATCCTTTTACAACTAACCTAGTCTCAAATCTTTTCTTACCTCCTTCCTCTTCTTTCAACCTATAAACCCACTTATTCTATAAAGCCTTTTTACTTGCAGGCAACTTGCACAAATCCCATGTCTTACTCTTTAGCAAAGAGTCCATTTCATCTTTCATTGTAGACTCACACTAAATCTTAGTATCCACCTACACAGCTTCATCATAACTTTAAGGTTCACTAGCATCAGTAAGTAAAATAGAATACAAAGAGGGAGAAAATCTTTGTGGAGGTCTAATTTTCCTCGTTGACCATCTAACATTCACTGGTGTGTGTGGTATTTGTTGTTGTAGTTGTTGCACATCATGAGGAATGGCTGGAACAACAGCTTTTGGAGTATCATCCAGCACTACATAATCATCTTCTTTCTTCTCATGTTGCTACAACAGATCTTTGTACAACACTTTCTCATTGAATATGACATCCCGACTTCTAACAATTTTATGATTTTTAAAATCCCAAAGCCTATAACCAAATTCATTAATGCCATATCCAACAAAGACACATTTCTTTGATTTTGCTTCTAGCTTGGTTCTATTTTCAGAGTCTATATGAGCAAAAGCTTCACAACCGAAGGTCTTGAGAAAAGAATAACTCACTTTCTTACGAGTCCATGCCTCCTTTGGAATATCATAGTGCAAAGGAGTAGAGGGACCTCTATTAATCAAATATACTACAGTATTGACAGCCTTCACCCACATGTGTAAGGGCAATCCAGCATGCAACCTCATGCTCCTTGCGCGCTCCATTATAGTCCTGTTCATGCGTTCAGCCACTCCATTTTCCTGTGGAGTCCTTGGAATAGTTGTCTATCTAAAAATACCATTAGAGGAGCAATAATCTTCAAATTCATGACTGTAATACTCACCACCGTTATCAGATCTAAGACATTTTAATTTCTTACCAGTCTCATTTTTAACCAAGTATTTCCATTTCTTAAAAGTTTGAAATACATCAAATTTTTGTCTAAGAAAATAAACTCATAATTTTCTACTTGCATCATCAATAAATGTAACATAATAATGAGAGCCACCAAGGGAAGATACTTGAGCTAGTCCCCATACATCTGTATGCACAAGCTCTAATTTCTCCTTTTTGTTTTCCTTCCCAGTCTTTCCAAAACTCACTCTCTTTTGTTTTCCATACACACAACTTTCATAGAAATCCATATTAACACATTTCAGACTTGGTAAAACTTTCTTTGAATGAAGTACTTTCATACCTTTCTCACTCATGTGCCCAAGTCTGTTGTGCCATAGTGTTGTATCAGAATCTATAGTAGCTATTTGTTCTCCCTGCTCAATTGTAGCAATTGTTCTTGAACATTCATTTTTCTCTAAAACAATCAAAGTAGAAGGAACAATATGACCTGTACAAAGATATAAGGTGCCTACTTTCACACCTTTTGCTACTACAAGGGAACCTTTTGAACCTTCCAATTTTTATCATTAAAAGTAACTACACAACCCTCATCACTCAGTTTCCCTACTAAAATTAAATTCCTACTCAGCCTTGGAACATGTCTTACCTCATGTAGTAGCCAATGATTCCCATTTTGCAACTTAATCTTAATTTTTCCTTTTAAAAAAATTTGATAGGGTTCATTATCCCCCAAATAAACAAGCCCAAAATCCCCTTGGACATAATCAATGAAATAACCTCTATGAGGTGTAGCATGAAATGAAGCACAAGAATCTAAAACCCATGAATCATCGACACTTTCTAAAGACAGAAGCAAAGCATCCTCTTCAGATTTTTTACTTACCACATTTGTCTCCTTGTCTCCATCTTATTTATCTCCATTTTTCTTTCGATTCTAGCAATCTTTCTTTTTGTGCCCTGGTTTCCCACAGTACCAACAATCGTTTGGTCCTCTCAATTTAGACCTCCTCCCCTTTGACTTTCCTCTTGATTTCCCATGATTTCTAGATTTACTTCCTCTCTCGGTTGTTCTACCCCTAATTTGTGCATTCAAAGCACTTCCTAATGTAAATCCACCTGAGGATTTCCTATGAGTTTCCTCACTCAAAGCAACACCAATCACATCATCATATTTTAGGGTACTAGATCCAGGAACAGAATTACTCACCACCATTACCAAGCCATTCCAGCTTTCAGGCAAAGAACACAAAATCAAGAGAGCCCTAATTTCTTCATCAAAATTGATACCCACAGAAGATAATTGACTAGTAATAGTATTAAACTCATTTAAATGATCTACAATAGATCCACCTTCTGCCATTTTCATATTAAATAAATGCTTCATGAGAAATACCTTGTTTGAAGCTCAAGGCTTTTCATACAATGTCACTAGGGTTTTCATCAAATCTTTTTTCATCTTTTATTTTGTAATATTAAATGCCACCGATGGTGCCAAGCATAATCAAATTCTTTCGAGTGCCTTTCTATCCAAAAGATCCCATTCAACCTCTGACATAGTTCCCTGATTTTTAGCTTTGCCTTCCAACGAGCTTCCATAAATCCATCTAATATAGATAGTCTTCCATTTGCATCTTCCATAACTGGAAGTTCTGCCCATTAAACTTGTCAACCCTTAGCTTACCCTCATCTTCCATTGCTCCAACTCTACTATGAGACTCCCACTCAACTGTGAAACTTTCCTGCAGAGGATAACTAAAAAACAACTAGGCTTTGATACCACTTGTTAGGATAAACCACAAACAGAAATAAAAACTACATGCAAATATAACCAATAACAAAAAATAATAGATCACACAAAAATGAACACAAGGTACCAAGATTTAACATGGTTCACCCAATCCCTGGGCTATGTCCACCAAACAGCAAGTTCGATCTTATTACAATCTAGTGATTACAACCTGATTACAATCTGTAATCCCTTACAGCTCAATACCACCACAAGAACCAATTTTGCATCAAAACATAATGAAAATACCCAACCCTAAATCCTTTTATACAAGTATTTTATCTATTTTAGGGTTACAACATGTCATCCATAATATGTCAATTACAACGTCAGCCATGGCCCAAAAAAAAATTTTGACCCCACTAATTATGAAGTATGTACAGTACTTTCCTGATCAATCACCATAATCTAACATTTTCTTCTACTACTTTTCACATGGTCGTGAGCCTTCCCTTTTACCCTTATGATTACATGTTGACTCACTTGTCATAGCATCTTATGACTTAACTTCAAACTCTTTCTATGAGACACTTAAGATGACATGACAAAGGGTGAGTTGTAAGATCGATAGCTCTATTTTTAATACTTGCAATGCTATGACCAAATGATACATCATAAGATCTCAACATTCAACAATTTTTGTTTTGATCATTCACTAACCCTTCCATCATAACATCAAGAGAGGAATAATCTGAACTTACTACTAGCTACCTAAACCTTGGTCATAAGATCATAACTCATGATTTAAAATTGACATACACTATCCCGCTTAGAACAATATCTAGGGTAAAGGTAAAAGATTGTGGATTTAATAGATTATTTTCTTGACATGGTAAAGACACAACCTTAGTTATGATTTTCAACACTAAGCTAGGGTAAAATAATTCAGTTAGGGTTATTTTCTAGAACTAATAACAAATCAAACACAATCCTAACAATACAACATATTTTTCAAAAATATTTTCACAATAAAATTCAAATTTTTGGCTCAGTGAAAATAAAGGCTATCAGACCCCATGTCATTACCAATTCACATAGAAAAATTAAATGGAAATTTTTTAAGTCAGAAGAGCTTTTATATGGGTAGGGAAATGATATGGAACATCCCTATGTCTAGGAAGGACAAGGAGGAAATTCCAAACAAGAAAGAGGTAGATAAACTTATGCCCCTTGAATTCTTTCAAAAGGTATTTCCAAAATACTATTTTTGGTATAAACAAAGCCCTACATTTAGATGGAAACATGAATTCTCTTAGGGGACATTATGTCATGGAATTGAATATTCAAGACCCCAACACAAATGTTTGGTATGATTATGTGACATATATCATCTGCAAGATCCATGAGGAGATCATTATTGCATAGTAGGGACATTTGGAGAACTTTAGGTTCAATCATTACTCTTTGATCATGCATTTGATCTTGTTCAAAAATGTTGATTCCTTTTATTAGAGTTTCTTTGAATCCATAGAGGAATGGGGAGAAAGGTTACAAATGCAAAGATGGACAAGGGTACACCAAATTTTCTACCCATATTCAAATGTTATTTCCTTTTATAATGATTTTGTGCATCCTATTTTGAAAATGATAGGATTGGTTAATAAAAGAATACCTAGAAGTGTTAGGAAGGTTGTTAAGCCTAAAATGTGTTTTGATACTAGGAAACAATTAATGTGTGATTGGGGAGTTATTTTTCTATTTGAAGAATATATTGTTATCATAATTTTTGGATGCCCTCATCCACCTCACATTCTACCTAAATATGTGATAGAGAGACTAGGATTTGTAGAAGTTTTTTGGCAATTGATTTCATTAAGTAGTGAGTATTTAGGGAAAACTGTCAAGAAAGGAACATTTTTGTGTAGATGCACTAAAGTAGGAGATTTTGAGATAGGTAAAATTTCCATTGAGGAGACTTATGCATTTTTGAGAAGCTACAAATTTCCAACTAGACCAGCTAGAACATATGACCCCTACAATGTAGTTGAAAATACACTAAAGAACATGAGGGGATATAATCTACCTCCTACAAAACCTCTATAGGAAGAGGATGTCATTTTTGATAGGTTAAATGAAGATATATGTAGGGAGAGAATGATCAAATATAGATATTTTATGAGTTTTGAGTAGGAGATGAAAAAGAAAGATCCATCCTTTAAGGGATTTCATCTTGATGAATATTATTGGTCAAGGTTGAACAAATGTGTGGAAAATTTTAATGAAATATCAGCACAAGTCCCTAAATAAATAAGAAGATAATTTGACCCTAATTATTCTGATGAAAACATCATGGTTGAAACCAATGATGATGAAGAGGGCCAACCTGAAAGCTTAGAATGGGCAAAGAAAAGGAATAATAAATAGAGAATGATGGAAATTCCACAAAAGGCTCAATAGAAAGCCTTATAGATTATGAAAAGGGGTAGTCAATACTTTGATGATGTTAGAATAAATTATCTAATATCTTAGGCCATTGAGGATGAGAAAAGGGCTAGGAAATTGTAGTTACAGGCTCAGATAATCAATGATAGGATCATTGAAGCAAATGAATTTATGAGCGATGACAACTTCATTAAGAAAGAAGAATTCAAGAGTTTTCTTTCAAGCTAAAACAAAATAATCTATCCTTACAAATGAATTTATGTGACTCAGATGAAGTAGTGGCTGAGATGGTTTAGAAACTATAAGAGTATGATCCTACAAATGAAACTCTCACTGTGGAAGAAGCTAGAGAGCTAGTGAAGAGAAGTGGTATGATTGTTTTCCCTAGATGGGACATTAGTTCTTCATTCCTATTGGATCAGAAGAGGAGACAAAGAAGAATAATCTCATTTGAAGATGAGAACCAACTTGAAAAGTTGAGAGGGTCAAGGTACAACATTGATGCTCAAACAATGGTTATATGGATTTTAGCTCCACAGCATCAAAAGCCTACCCTTATGGAAATCAAAGAGTACCCTAGTAGAAATGTTATATTTTGGAATGTGCATTCTAACTCAAGTATCCAAATATATGGGATACAAACTTTAGTGACACTATTGGGAAAGAATAAGATGGATGTCCTTGAAGCACAGCTGGAAGGAGCCTATGAGTGATATACCAAAACTAGGAGGAAATTTGAGGAAGAAATGAAGAAGACTTATGTCTTGGAGTAGAAAATCCTCAAATTGGGAAATGATAAAGTAGCATTGAGAAACATTGTTAGATTAGCTATAGAAATCCAGGATAGAGGTGTGCAAATAGAGGGCCAAATATTTGAGATTAAAGGTACATTAGGCCAAGCAATAGAGGTTGATGAAAAAGTGTTGGATTCAAGAAAGGAAATTGAGATTAGAACTATAAGGGACTTTTTGACTCACAAGATAAATGCATTGAAAATTGTTTCTCAAAACATGCATAGTAATTATCTTGTTTTGTAGGTAGAAGAGTACAAATGTTCAAAGGCAGTTGCCTTATTATCTCCTCTTTTTACTACATGGGGTCCTTATACCCAATTTTTTGATAATATTGTACCTCTATTGGCACAAATGAAATATATACCAAAGATAATGATTATAAATACCAAGAAAATGATAAATAAGGTAAAGGATTTAAATGGTTTATTTGCTGGAAAGTTGCAACAAATTCAAAATAAGATGAAATCAACTGCCACAAGAACACCCAATTTTGTGCCCACTATTCTAAATAATTAAGGGGGGGAGGGGGGGTTAAGGACTAGATAGAATGTGTTGAAAACAATTGGTCAATTGTATATTTTCTTTGATGTTACACAAAATGTCATGCATTCATCAGTCAATGTCAACCAAGCTCACTCGGGCAATAAAGATAGTTTTTTGTGGCTATTGAGAATTCTTGTGTTTTCCAAGTTTAGATGATAGTGTATGCCAAGTTCACTCAATAGAAAAATGAAATTTGAAAGGTGATAAGTGTTAACCAAGCTTACTTGGTTACCAAAGAGAATTCAATAAAGATAGTGTCTATCGAGTTCACTCGAGAGACAAACGAAAGTTGAAAGGTGATAAGTGTTAACCAAGCTTACTTGGTTACCAAAGAGAATTCAATGAAGATAGTGTCTATCAAGTTCACTTGGGAGACAAAGAGAGTTTGAGTGAAAACTAGTGTTAACCAAGCTCACTTGGTTAACAAAGAAAAATTGCTTCTGAGCTAGTGCCTACCAAGCAAGGTCAGCCATTGAAGGATTTTTTGTTTTTGGTTTTACTAAGTTGAATGAATTTGTTTAATGGTTTTAGCCAATTGAGAAGATAAATATTATTTATTGTAAGTTGTATTCAAGCCAACTTGACAATGTATAAGATAAATATGTAAGGTCAAGTTGTGGGATTTGAATATGAGTGTGTGTGAAAAAGAAGAATGCTTAGAGGAAGTGAATTTGAAGGATAAGTAGAATATCCTTGTGGAGCTAAAAAGATACATTCGATCAAGAAGGATCAAGTATTGAAGCTAGAATTGAGATCTATAATTAGAAATTTAGTTTCATCAAAAATCAGGTCATTTTCATTTTTACTCTCTAACCATTGTAGCAGTGATCTAAATCTCCTAACAGAGGTGGCTTAATAGTTATTTGTAAATCCTCTAACAAGGTGGCATTTCTATATTGAAGTGTTTAAAGTCCTCTAACAAGGCCACTTCTAATAGGGTGATTAAAAATTCTAACAAGGTCACACCTAACACTATGTTTTATAACCTTTAATAGGGTTGGCTCCTAATAGGGCTCACTTTAGAAGAGCAAAAAATAGTAACTAGTTGCAATTGGTCATTTTTTTCCAAATTGGGTTTCCATGTTAAGTCTTGGTCACTTGTCTTCATGTTATTTGCTTTCATGTGTATGCAACTAAGCTTAATTAAGGTTAATAATATTTAACATCTTAAATATTAATTATATCCAAGTAATAATTGATTTTCAATATTTGTTGAGTTACAACATCTGCTAGTGTTAACCAAGTGCCATTGTGTTTGCTGAGTTACAACAAAATATAGTTTATCAGAGTTTATGTTTTAAATTGTGCTAACATCTAAGGGATTTGGGATTTATTTTTATAGTAACATATTCAACCCTCCCCTCTCAATTACTCCTATTATATTCCCAACAATTGATATTAGAGCTTTTGGTGCTTGTAGAGAAGGTTTCAAGGACCTAAGCTAACGATCGGGATGTCTTATAGAAGAGAGATTCCCATGTTGAATCGAGACAAATTTGTAGCATGGTAGGAACTTATACAGTTGCATCTAGAAACCATTAGCAATTGAGGTTTGAAATATTTTGACAATTCTTACAAGGCTCCTACTGGAACATTGATAGTTGAGGAGATTGTTGAAAAGAAGAATCATAATACCATGATGATTGGTATTGTTCCTGCTCTCAACTATGCTAAATTTGATGAAGTTAAAAGTTGTGCTACTACTCGTGAAATGTATACCAAATTTAAAGATATCTATGGAGGTGATAATGTTAAGAGAGCCAAAGAAAAAAGTCTTAGAGGTCAGTTTGATCAGATGGGGATGAGAGAGGATGATAACATTGCAAAATATGTTGACAAAATCAAAGCAAGTGTAAGTGCAATAAAAGCCTTTGGAGGAGACATTGATGATAAAATAGTTGTAAGTAAAGTTCTCAAAACCCTTCTTCATATCTATGCAATTAGGGTATATGAGCTATTCAAGAGATGAGATGTGATCCAACCAATAAGATAAACTTGCATGCTCTAGTGGGAAGATTGATAGCTTTTTAATTGGATAACTATGATAATTATGTTCCTAATTCTTAAGGTATTGACTCTACATTTGAAGCCAAGCTTTCTCTTAAGAAGAAAGGAAAATCAAAAGCCAAGCAATCTGAAATTGAATAAGAGAAAGAAAGTTCTAACAGTGATCTTGAAGTCATTAAAGATCTACTTGCAAGGAAATATCCTACAGGTAAAGGAAAGTACAAAGGCAAGATTCCTCTTATCTATTTTTCATGTGAAGAAGTTGGTCACATTTCTTCTAGGTGTCCAAAAAAAGAAAACAAAGAAGAAAAGAAAAACAACAAGTTCAAAGGCAAAAAGGAATTCAAGAGCTACAAGGACTACAAAGACAAAGGTAAGAAATCTTGTTTTATGGATAAAGATTTAGATAGCAATGATAATGATGAAATGGTCTACATAGCTATAAAAGATGAATTAGATGATGAGTCAGACAAAATGGCACTTATTTCTCATGTGAGTAAAAATGATACATGGATTATTAATAGTGGTTGCTCTCATCATATGACTAGTGACCAAAAAAAATTGAACAAATGGAACACTATGATGGTGGAAGTGTTAGATTTGGAAATAATGAACCTTGTTACAAAGAAGGAAAAGGTTGTATTTCACTAACCAATGAACTCAGATGTGACAATGCCTACTATGTGGAAGGAATAAAGCATAATCTATTGAGTGTAGAAAAATTGAATAATATTGGATTCAAGGTATAATTCATGAATGGGAAGGCCAAGCTGCTAGATGGAAAAGGAAATCTAGTTGGGTCTAGTAATCAAACAAAAGGTAACTTATTCTACCTAGATCTCAGCTAAAGTTCATGTTTCATTGCTCAAGTAGAAGAAAGTTGGTTATGGAAAAAAAGGCTATTTCATGTGAATTTTGATAATTTGATCAAAATAAGAAAAATCAAAAGATTAAGAGGTATTCCTAGTCTAAGGAAACCTGATATGGGCCTATGCAAAAATTGTCAAATTGGAAAGATGGGAAAGACTAGTTGCAGAAGCAAGAACTATCATTCAAAAGAAGTCTTGGAGCTAGTCCATAGAGACCTTTGTGGACCTATTGGCATAGAAAGCTATAGTGGAGATAAATATTTCATTTTATTTGTTGATGACTATTCTAGAATGATGGTTGTAATGTATTTAAAAGAAAAATTTGAAGCTTTTCAAAAGTTTAAATGGTATCTAGCTAGAGTATAAAAAGAAACTAAAATGTCTAAGGTTAGATAGAAGAGGTGAGTTCATCTCTATGAATTCTACACTAAGAAAGGAATCAAAAGACAAGTATTAGCACTGGGTACACCTCAGAAGAATGATGTAGTAGAAAGAAGGAATAGATCCATCATGGATTGTGCAAGAACCTTGATGATAGAAAAGAATGTTGCAATCAAATATTGGAAAGAAGCAATTAGTAGTGTAGTGCATACCTTGAATAGAGTTTAACTAAAGAAAGACTCAAATCAAACACCTTATGAACTATGGTATGGCTATAAACCTAATGTAAGTTACTTGAAAGTATTTGGTAGCAAATATTATATCTTGAAGGAATCTAGGAAAATTAAATTTGATGTAAAAGGTGATGAAGACATATTCCTAGGATTACTCCTATAGAAACAAAGCATAAAAATGCTTGAATTTATCAACTCACAAGATTATAGAAAGTGCACATGTAAGAATTGATGAGTTTGCAGAAAAGAGTGAAGAGGAAAGCAGCAAAGAATCTAAGGTTTACAGAAGATTTATGTAGTATGAACCTGATACATTTCCTAATCTAAATAAAAGTCATGTAGCTTCATCTATTGAGTCCCTAAAATATCAAGAAGTACCTAATTTGCAACCAGTACAACATGAGTCAGAGTCTTGTTGTGGTTTCATAATGCACACCCATTTCCCTAGGGAATGGGGACCCCGTACTTCTTTTTTTAGCTTCTTGGAACCCTAGTCCAGGGTTTGAATCTTGTTTAAGGTTTTATCTAGTGTCTGAGTTCACACTTAGGTCCCAATTCAAAGATCGAGATTTTGGAATCAAAGTTCTCAGATTAAATAACTCTTTTGTAAAAATAAAAAGTGCACCAATGCACCTCAACAAGTGTGCTAGTGCGTCAAAACCACTCAATCAAAAAAGACAGAATCATTTTATGATGTGCAGCAATATCCCTACATAGCACAAAAGGGTGTGGGGATCCCCCGATCTATAAAACCTAGGGCCCCTTCCTTCACTTTCCATTTCTTTTCATTCTCCATCTCTGCAATTTCTTTGGCACAACTCTACATTAGTAGAGATGCACCTTTTTGCCTAGCACCTTGCACTTCACAAAATAAACAAGTGTTAAGACTAAACCAAAGGAGGTGTGTAGTAGTGCACCTGATGAGGTCCACTACTATGCACCTCCTCTTTTTTTGAAAATACACAAAAAACTCTTTAAAAACTTAAAACAAACAAAAAAACTATGCATTTTGTGTGTGCAGTAGTGCACCTAATTAGGTGCCCCCCCCACTCCCCCAAGAACTTAGACTTTGTGCTAGAATAATCAATGGGTGTGCATTAGCACACACCATGAGGTTTGTTGATGCACACCCTATCTTTATCAACCTTGCTAAGAAATGGCACACTAGTTGCACCTATTAGGTGCATCCAAGGTTAAAATCAAGTTTCTTCATGTTTTTGAAGCAATTAGGTTTTTAGGGTTTTGATTGTGTCACCTCTAGGATATCATTAATCCATTTTTCTTCAATTCCAAGCTAATGGACATGCTCTTTGTGTAGATTTGATGGCATCTTCATCATCATCCCTTGTTGAGAAAATGGTCCCAAAGCTAGTAGTTTTCAAATTTTAGGGTGTACTAACAAAATCAAGATTTCAAGATGAGTACTCAGAGATCTGGGATACTGAACTAGGTCACACTGATTTGGGAGAATTCTTGACACTATGCAAAAAACTAATAGAAAGGTCTTTGATTATTTCTACATTGATCCAATCAGAGCTTGTTAATGCAGTGTTGAACCTAGTTTTAGTGTAGTCCTCAAATTTAATCATGATGCTCGCAAAGAAATATGTTCTGGAACAAAGGGTCATGAAAAGCATAACTAGAGAGATCATCTTGGATCTCTGACCTAACAACATAGAGAAGGTATTTAATCTACCAAGGGTAGATTAGTTTATCATATTAACCTACCACCAAGCTAAGAGATTGTTAGGGAACAATTGGAGGAAGCCTCTGAAACCATACAGTCTTCATACCTTATTGAGAAGACTCCTCTAGGGCGGAAGGCAGGAAAGGTAGATATGAAAGGAGGCTATATGAAGGAAAATATTGGATATTCAATCATTCTTTTAAGTAGAGTCATGGGTTTACCCGCTTCTGGGAATTTGAACATATGAATGGTCAATTTCATTGAGACTATCAAAACAACAAAGATGCCAATTGACTGGGTGTTAGAAATAGAAAATATTGAGAGGGGGGTGAATCAATATTTTTAATCTTTTTTCCCACAACTAGATATTATTAATTACTTTGATACATGCATAAGGAATTAAACCAATAATGTTGAATAGTATAAACAACCATACATAAAGAGAGCTCATAACACCATTTTTTTTTAACTAGGGAAATCCTGGCCAAGGGAAAATGCCAGTGGGGATGAAACCCACAAGATGGTTCACTATATAAAGAATCTAGTTAAGGATATTGACCCTATTAGGAGTCTATGAAGAACATATAGTGTTTCAAGTCCTTGTTAGAAGCCTCAACCCTATTAGGAGTTGCTTCAACCTTATCAGGAGTTGGTGGATCATATAAAAATGTGTGCAAGAAGAGCCCACTACCCTAACATGCAACTATACAATTGAGTTCTTCAAGGGAATAGATATACATACAAAATTGGATCACTTGTTGTACTTCACAATTCTTTTGATTGTCAGTTCTTCATACAAGCCTTTGGTAGACTATAGACAATCTTCCTTCTTGTTTACTCAATTTCATAAGTAAGGAGTTATTGAGCATATATAAATTCACATCACATCACTCACATTTATATTTGCATATATATTTCTCACATCTAACCTCACTAATAATGTCCTTCTTTAATAAATCCTTCCTTAGTCAACTCCCATATTATCCTTCGAGTCAACTCATCAAGATTTAGTTATCAAAATAACTATGTAAGTCGTACAACTCTATTTACTAGCATGCTCTATTCTGCATAGTGAAGTATAGTATATGCAACAATATTTCCTCCATAACTTGAACTCGATTGACTGTACAGACATGTGCACTTGTCTACATCATTAGGATGACATTATGAATTTGTAGTTAATTGTGCAAGAGGATATTCCAAAGGAATATTCCATTATTAGTAAATCTCATCATGTTGTTGTAACATTGTCCAATACTTAGACAATTTTCCATTACAAGCAATCATAGCTATACTATAAAACATATGTTGCCATAAATGACAACCACATATCTCGTCTTATTTGACTAATTGACCATATTGCCAAAAATATCCCCCTTTGGCATTGATGGCAACATTTTGGGAAAATTGGCTAAGTCCCAAAAATGTTTTCATACCAATCAAAGTAAATAACCATACATAACATAGTAAAAACATTACATTCATGTTTTGAAAAATATTGCATTCCTTATAACTCTAATTACAAAGCTTGCTTAAAGCAAAGCTTACTACTATATGTCAAAGTACAACTATATAACTTACAATTACAATTTTTCTTATTTCTCCCCCTTTGACATCAATGATAAAGGTGTCAACAAAAAGAAAATCCTGTGAAAATTTGAAAATTTGTATCAAAATCTAGGAAAAAAATCACTAAAGTTAGTCTTCAATTGCACAAGATGTTTCTTCCAACTTTCTTTCAGTGCATCTGACACAATTATTAGTGCACATAGGGCATATGTGGCAAACTCTGTTGCATTCAAGTCCATAGCCACAAACTTGGCACATGAAGTTTTAGCTGCCAAGTATTCCTCCAACTAATTTTGTAAACATGTAATCTATGGCGATAAGTGATCTTTTAAAAGAGTAAATCTTTTTAGGGCTTTCTCTTTTTCTACTTGAATATCCCAGATGCTATCATGGATTGCTTCCATTGAATGCTTAAAGCTTTCTAACTTCTAATCTTTTTTTAGAAAGTTATCAACAAGTGTATGTAGCTTAGTTACCTTTTCTTTGATATTTTCATCAAAACTGTGAAGATGAAGGTATGCCATGTTGCACTTAGCATATATCACTTCCCTTCCTCTATACTCTACCTTAATACCTTGATGCATATATTTAATGTTTCTATATCATTTTTTATATTTTTACATAATATTAAGAAGTTTACCATCATGCTCAGTCTGTGCTTGAATTGTAGCAACATTGGTAAGTGTTGTAAACTCATTATCAAAGGTTTTGCTTAGAATTGTTGCTCTCTGTTGAATGTTTGTAGATGTAACAATAGAACTTACTGTCTTCTTCAATCTATCCAAAACTGAAGTTAAAGTCTTCTCAATTAACTTAACTAATTTCTTCTTTTCAAGGAATTTACTTAAAGAAGATATAAGATTGTGTGCTTCATCTTCATCATCTGACTGTACTACTAAGGTGACCACTGCCACTTGTGTAGGTGGTGTAGAGAGTTTCACTGTAGCTTTTGCTAAGGGTGCACTTTTAGTAGTTGCCTTAGTGCTAGTTGACATAGTTTCAAATTTCTTTTCAAAAAATACATCTTCTTTCTTTTGATCCTACTCTTCTTCTTCATCAAAAGAGCTACCATAGTCAATAATATTACCAACAATAACAGAGCCAAAATCTTTGAATAGATCCTCAATTCTATCCACTATTATATTTGTGTTATCTACTTGCATCGATTCACTATAAATGGTAATTTGTAGTGAATAACTTGGAATTAAAGTTTTAGCTGGTTACTCAAAACTATGAGGTGAATTGACTACTGCCATAGTAAGACTTGTCTTCTTTGACTGCGCACTTTCCTTAGACTCCTTAGGAATAGTAGACATGTATGTGACTATTTCCTTTTGAGTTTCCACATTCACCTCTTCATAATTTCCTCCCATATGAAGAATAGATCTCTTCTTATTCCTTAGCAAGGGTGCTATTCCTTTTAGAATTTCCTTTAACTCTTCCTCATTATTTACTATGCATAGCTTTTTCACCATATTTATCCTTATTTTCTTATCTTCCTCAATTACTCTACTCTTTTTGTTTCTTAGTCTATTATACAAATCTTTAGGGATCTGACCTTTTATGCTATCAAACCTTTTATCTTTCAGAGTTATGTTTCTAACTACAACATTCACTAGCTATCTTCTATCCATATTATTATACAAGTCAGAATAATTATTCAATTTCACAAAAAAAATTTCATTAATAATTTTCATATTAAGATTTTCTACCTTAGGCTTCCATGCTTTCCTTCCTACTGAATTCTTTACTTCCTAATCTGCAGGCTCTACTAGTTTGTCACCAGTTTCTTCTCTAGATTCTAAGGAATTGATCTGCAAGGTTTTCCTTCTCTTACTTGGTCCACTTGTTTTTTTCTTAACTCTCTTCTTAGGAGTGGGGATTCACGCGAGCTTTGTTTTCTCAAACCTTGTAGATTTTCTTGGCACTAATGCTTCCTTTGTTTTCTCTTGATTCCTCAAAGGTTGCTATTGTGAAACTACTACATATGGCACTATAGATGCTTGTGCACTTGTCTGTGCAACTATGACCTCTGCAGTAGGTTTGGCCATTGCAATATGTGTAGGCATTAATAGTTCAATTTGACCACTAGCCTTCATTTTTTAGGCTATCCATTTCACCTCTTCGAATTCTTTTCTAGATATCCCTAATTCTTTTAAGATGGAATCAATTACTTTGTCTACTTTCTTCTTGATATCCTTGTCCATTAGATTTGTATTGACTTCTTTCATCTTTTTGGCATATGTACCCCATCTAGGGCATCTAGAATCAACTTTAGAGTGTAGAATTATTTACACATAGCCTTCAATTAGTTTAGCACTCATTTCATAACCCATAGGTTCAATGAACTTCACTCGAGGAACTATTGCCTCCATGCATGTGAAATATGTTTCTACCATGAAACATAATTCATCCTTATATTTTTCTATCAGCATAGGAGGTATCCTATACCTTTGCTTCATTTTAGCTTGGAATGATTTCATCATTCTATCAATATCATTATCCCTGACTATTTTTTATTTAGATCTGTAAGCATGAGTGATAGTTTGCATTACACATTTACTTCCATCCCAATTTGAAATACCAAGAAACTTCTTTGCTACATAGAAGAATATATGAGTCAGTATGGATTCAAACCTAAAGAATGTGCTCCTAGACTTCTTGATTTTTGATATGTTATCCAACAACTGAGTTCAGATAACATTACATAGATTGACCTTTTCACCCTTTACTACCATCACATAAGCTATGTGAAGAAATCTAGCAGGGATTGAATCTATCCTAAATCCATGGTTGAATTTATAACCCAAAATTTTTCTTGGGAGTCTTACTCCACCATCTAGAATGGTGTTAATCTTCATGTTTTTGCCATCAAAAATTGCATTGAGATTTATTTAAACTAATCTGTGCACATTCTTTATGTTCATGAGATTGCATCCTTCATTGCTCAAACATGTGACCTTGTGAATTAGGTCATTATCAATGCATATAATTGAATCTCCCAACCATAGAAGATCATTTTGAATTCTACTCAAAATGATTCATCCATTCATGGTTATCAAAGTCTATATAGAACATATGCTTAACTAGGTTAAGTTGTTCTAGGTATGCATGTTCTGGTTTCAATGATAAATTATTGTTACACATTTTCTCCAACTCTTTATGGATCTCAATATCTCCTATGCTTTCTATCTTACAGTGAATGTAACTTCTTATGTCCTCAACATGAAGGAAATTTTTTGGTACTTGCAAAAATGCTCTAATGGGGTCATCAAATAAAGAAATAAATGGGTGTTTCTTGAAGTTATGTCTAGGTCTATTACTGATATCAAACACTCCTTGTGTTGTCATTACTAAAAATATGCTCAAAAAATTCAAAAAATACCTCAATTTTTTGTTTTAAGGTTTTCAACAATCACACGTATCTACAAACTTCTTCATTACTTCAAATCTATCTTCAATCTTGCACTTAAGATTTCATACAAGAAAATGATGTTCATAAATCAATTTGCATCCTTTAAATCTATTACAATCTATACCTTTTATTAAATGTGTATCTTCCACAGATTAAAATATTGTCTCTATCTAACAAAGAGATCATTTTTTGTATATCCTCATAATTATCATATCAAGCAATGCACACCTCATTGTAGACTTTTCCCAGTGTCTAGTGTATACTACTAAGTATGCAATTTGTGGTATTGCCTCTAACATTATTTTTTATTAACTGACACATTGTTTTACTAAGAATGCTTAATGCAAGTAGGATGGGTCACAAACAATAAGTGACTTTAGTATCTTATCAAGTACATTAGGATGTGCTTCTTCCTAAACTATATGAAACCTTCCAATTTCTTTTGCCTTAACAAATGTTTCCTTAAATTCTTTTATTAGCTCCTTCATTTCTTCCTCCAAACTGTCATCATTTCTTTTGTTATTCCTTCTATAGTTCCAATTCCTGTTAAGGTTTCTTCTATCCATTCTATAGAACATTTCTATGTGTCCAAATTTATTACATAACTAACATATAGGTACATTCCTTCTTTGTTCATTATTCTGGTTGTCAAGTGCTCTAAAATTCCTTGCGATGTGTCCAAGATTGTCACATCTATAACAAAAAATTTGTTTTCTTTCTCCACCATTGTTGTGAGATCTTCTTCTATTGCCTGCACAGTTAGTGTATATAAGCATTCTACTATTTGCATTATCATTATCAATTTTAGGTTTCTTACAATCTACTGCATGACATCCATATCCATCACAATTATGACAATAAAAATTTGAAATAGGTTTAAAAGAATTACCTTTGCAATCATCTCCAGTATGTTTAGGTTCATTACACATGGCATGAGATTCATTTCTTCTATTATCCTCATCTTGATCAAATTCTTTAGATTTCTCAGAGTGAGTAACATTCTCTTTATCTTTAGATGTATCATATATTTTTCTTATGTTTAGATCCTTTTTGACTTTAGGAGTATCAGGTTCCTTTCTCTGAATAAATTTCTTCGTAGATTGTCCAAGGAAGAATCCAAGTCTAGTCTTATCATAACTAGGTCTTTGTACAAATATTTTTTCTTCAATCTTTTCTCTACTAGTATATAATTTCTCAAATTGTTGTTTGGTTTACACCAATTCACCTTTCACAATAGTGTTGTATTTCTCTAATTTTTCATGCTCCAACTTGATAGATTCTAATTCATATGTTACTTTGCTTAACTAGGATCTTAGATCTACATTTTCAGCTTTTATTTCATATTCATTTTTTCCTCCATTTTTATTAAGACTTAGCTTGAGTTCAACTATTTTTAACTCATGTTTTAAGATCTCATTTTCTTTCTTTAGATCTTCAATATCATCATCACTGGTTTTCTCACTAGGTCCTTTTTTCTTCAGATTATCTATCTTGTCCTTTAGTTCACCAATATAAGCTTTTGCATCTTTATATATGTCTTTTAGGCCATCTCTTTCATCAGTAAGGAGATTAATTTGTTCAAGAGCTTCTTCAAGATTCTTCTTTCACTATTCCATATCCATAGGGATCTTATTCAAGTTGTTAAGCCTCTTTTGAATAACTAAGCTTTGATATCAATTGTTAGAAATAGATAATACTAAGGAGGGGGGTGAATCAGTATTTTCAATCTTTTTTCCCACAACTAGATATTATTAATTACTTTGATACATGCATAAGGAAGTAAACCAATAATGCTAAATAGTATAAACAACCATACATAAAGAGAGCTCATAACACCATTTTTTTTAAATAGGGAAATCCTGGGCAAGGGAAAACCCCGGTGGGGATGAAACCCACAAAATGATTCACTATATAAAGAATTTGGTTAAGGATATTGACCCTGTTAGGAGTCTATGAAGAATGTATAGTGTCTTGAGTCCCTGTTAGGAGACTAGGCCTTGTTAGAAGCCTCAACCCTATTAGGAGTTGCTTCAACCCTATCAAGATTTGGTGGATCATATACAAATGTGTGCAAGAAAAGCCCACTACCCTAACATGCAACTATACAATTGTGTTCTTCAAGGGAAGAGATATACATACAAATTTGGATCACTTGTTGTACTTTAGAATTCTTCTAACTATCAATTTTTCATACAAGCCTTTGGTAGAGTATAAAAAATCTTCCTTCCTATTTACTCAATGTCATAAGCAAGGAGTTGCTGCGCATATATCAATTTGCATCATATCACTCACATTTATATTTGCACACATATTCCTCACATCTAACCTTGCTAATGATGCCCTTGACTTATATTAGTCATATTAATAAATCCTTCCTTGGTCAACTCCCATATTATCCTTAGAGTTGGCTAATCAAGATTTAGTAATCAAAATAATTTTGTAAGTCATACAACTCAATTTACTGACATGCTTTGTTTTGTGCAGTGAAGTATCTGCCTCCATAACTTGAACTCAGTTGATTGTACAGACATGCACACTTGTGTACATCATCAAGATGATGTCATGAATTAATAGTTAACTGCATAAGAGGATATTCCATTATTAGTAAATCTCATTTTGCTACTATAACATTGTCCAATACCTAGATAGTTTTCCATCACAAGCAATCATAGCTATACTGTAAAACATATGTTGCCCTAAATGACAACCACATATCTCATCTTATTTGATTCATCAACCATATTCCCAACACCAGGCCTCCATTCTTAGTGAGAACATGGGAGAGTAATTGATGGTAGTTAGGAATAACCATAGATTTTATATGACTTCATATTTGGTATACTTGCTAGCTACAAGAGCAACAGATTACGTTGGGCTCTATAAGAAAGGTAGCATGCAAGATGCAAATGCATGCCCTTACATTGTGTATCCTTAGCTAGTTAAGAAGAAGCTTTCAAAGAAAAGAAAAGAATACAGGATTATAAATGATGCTTTCATATTCATGATAATCTAGTTTATATAGGGGGATTATGCGAAGAGGATGTCCAAAGAGGTAGAGGATGAAGATGTCATATTTGAAGATCACTAGATGAATGCAAAAAATGACTACAATGTCTACATAAGGGATTATTATAGGATGACTTTGTATCTAGTAGAGATGGATTTGAAGATAAAGATTCCATTGAAGATTATGCAACAAAATATAGAGGATCTTCTTGACCCATTTTTCAATAGGGATAAGATTGGGGATAGACCTATAATGAATGTCGAGGTTGATAAAGAAGAAAACTCAGACATTAATCACAAGGCAAGGCACATCATTAAATTTTAAAATGAATGGATCAAGAGACCTTTCAAACTTGATCCAATTCCTAAGATAGTGATCTTCCATGCTCAAGCCTACCCAACTAAAGGTGGAGGAGAAAAGGTCATAGTGCCTACATTTACAACCTAGTCACTAGTAAAACTAGAAATGGTGCACCAACTTGATAGAATAGTTGGGTATCATCAGGTGAAAAAAGGTAAAGGTAAGGGTAAAAGGAAGAATAATTCTCCTCAACAAGCCAAGCCAAAAGAGGGATAAATTAAAGAACCTCCATAGCAGGGAGAAGAAAATGTACAAGGGTCAGAAAATGTTCAAACCATAGAGACCCAAGACAATCCTCAACTACCACCAAGTGAGGAAGGGCAAGGAGGAGATGAAGTGGAAATACAAGAAATACCTCAATAGTAGGTACAAGCTTCCCCCTCCATGCCTAAGAAGAGAAGAAAGATTAAGACTCTAGTAAAGAGGAGGCAAAAAGTGATCATGAAAGTGATTCCTTTCCCATCAGTCCCTAAACCTATTCTAAAAGAAGTAGAAGAAGAGGATGATGAGGATGAAGAGGATAATATACCTTTGAACTGGAGGACTCATCTTGCAAGAGCTACAAAGTCAAAAAGGATAAGGAGCTCCACCATCACACCTCCATCTATTCCTAAGAAACCCATCCAGACTACAACCTCAAAAGATGAGATGAAAAAATGTATAGATGAGTAGGATGTGAAAGGAACTAATGTCTTCAAGATATCAGATTTTGATTTTGTGTTGGTGGGTATTGAATTGGTGGGAGACAAGATAGTAGATGCTCAAACTAATCAACCTCAACAAGAGGATTGGAGTTAGTTACCACCTTAGATATAAGGACCTAAAATAATTCCATCATCTCCACATCATGTTACATTCTATGTAGACAAGGGATCAGCTGCCCCTTTGCCTCCTAACAATGAAGAAGAACAAGTTCAAACAGAACAACAAGAAGAGCCACAACAAGTATCCATCGAGGAAGTGTTAAAAGAAGGGAAAATAAGTGAACAACCTCAACAAACTTCCTAAGACACTGAGGTGAGACTATGAGCTCTACAGATATAGAGATTCATGGTGCAGATCTTTCATAAAAGGAGAAGACTCCAGAAAGGAGTGATAAAGGGAAGAGTATAGTTAAGCAGACTCCTTCATCCTTGAAAGGAAAATCTCCATTGGATCATATCCCAAGGTGGCTGAGAAAATAAGTAACAAGAAATAAGAGGTAGCAATTCACCACTAAAGAGGAGGATAGAATGGAATTGATTGAAGTGTTGACAAAACTTGAATCACCTCCAAAGGATGCACAGGCCTTAGCCTTCATTATGAGTGATTAGAGCTAGGACTTATTTGTGCATGTGGTTATCCCTCCTCTGCATTCAAATGTTGAAGAATTGATGCCACAATATTATCAGATCAGGGAGGTCATGCTTGAGAAGCCTACCTTGGATACCACCAAGCTAATGATTACAACAAGAATGAAGGAGGTATTTCGTAGCTTAGAATAAGATGGGGAAAAATTAATAATACTTCGGTGAAAAAATGAAACCCTAAAGGGATATCTAAGAAAAGTTTTTGTTCCCTTGGATCCCACAAAACCCAAGGAAACTTTGAATGCAACAATTAAAAGAAGAGATAGGGGGTGGTACAGTTCGACCCATTTTTGAGAGCTTGTCAGCAATGGTGAGAAACTTTTGAGGAAAAGGGTGTCCAAATAATTTAGGGAAATAAAAAGTTGTTACACATCATGTAGGAAAGTGTGGATAGGTTAGTAGCCATTTTGAATCAATATTTTGGTCTGATGGACGAGATACATACTTGGGACAAGGATTTGCAAGCATTACAGGAAATTAAAGGTCAAAGGTATCAGATGTTGATGGGTGTATATATAGCCAAAGAGTTAGATAAAATTGATGATTGGATTGAAAAGATTACGGATGGGAATAAAGTAATGGAGACATTACATGTGAAGATTCACAAGCTCAAGGACCAAGCCCAAGAGTGAATTTTAGAAGCTAAGAAGCATTATAGTGATGCTTGTTTTGATATTTTTGAGGATGATGCATGGGAGAAATTAATACTAGTAGAGGTAGTAATGGAGAAATTTTGGAGAAATTTTCAAGAGGCTGATAATGATGATGATATCAAGCAAGAGTTTAGAATAGAAGAGGCTTTACTAGAACTTGATGTGAAATTAGGAGATTTTGTGGAGACTTAAATTGAAGTTGACAACTATAGGGAGAAGGTGAAAGATAAATATGAAGCCTTAGATTTTCTAAATGCAGCTCAAGGCACTGAGATCATTGAGAAATTCAAGGGAAAATGCCTAGACATAGCTTTAGTATAAAGGGGAACAAAACCCAGAAGCCAGAATTTCAATTTTAACACTTATTGCAATATTGTATTTTTTGGAGCCTGCTTCCAAGGTGCACTCCTACACTAGTTGTGCAGGTGAGCCAAGTGCACTAGTGCATAGGTCCACTTTTTCAGTAGTGTCATTGGAAGATTTTGAAGAATTCATAGGTGTGCTAATAATTAACTGCCAATTCTAAATTTAGAGCTTTCCATGCATTGGAAATGCATTTTGACAACAATTTAACTCCTGTGAATGCCTAGTGAAGCTAGAATTTCTATTTTTGGCACTTCTAGACACTTCTACATCAATTAAATATTTTCTCTTTCTTATTCTCTCATGCTTTCTTTCTTTTATGACATGTAAAGGCTCATACATCCAATTAATTATATAAATATGGATGGATTCCTACTTAACACCAGTTAGATAGTCAATTTGTACATAATTAGATTTGTTCTATTAATTTAGAAGCATATGATTGCATAAATATATCTCTCACTCTCAACACAAATTGAGGAGAAGATTTCTTAGAAATATGGGAATGTAATATGTATTCAAGGCTATTGTTATTTTGCAATAATATATGCTTTTGGTGCTCACATATAGAGTATAGTGATTCTTGCCTAAGTGTGTTATATTTTGTGGATGTATGTTCATCGAATGTAATTGAGCCAAAATTTTATTGTGTTATTTTTGGTTGTGTGATCTTTTAATTTTGGTGTTTGCTATGGGTTTACAAATTTTACTGACATACTTAGTTTGAGAAGAGATGATCATATTATTCCTGCATAACTTTTCATCTCACATGAGCACACTTTTTGTGGCCTTGCGATTTGATGAAAATTGAAACATCTTATAGCTACTGAATACTCATCGACAATTGCATCAGTGGAATTAAGGAAGCACTGCTCCTATTTTAATTGGTTATCCACCGATCTTTTCAAAATCTTAACTTGCAAATGCATTATTTATGTGGCTTATGTCCGTTAGGATTTTACTTTCATGTTATTTTCTTAAAATTCTTGTAATCCTATCTTCATTATTTTCTTTACTAACCCCCTGGTTAAATTAGGAATTCATATAGTTACATTGTTAGATTGCATTCATCTTAAAATAGAAAAATACAAAAAAAATGTATTCTTTTTGTGTGGTTATTCATTTTGAGACAACAAAAAAATTCTATATCTTATCTAAATCAATTTAAAACTAGCAAAGGCCTCCTTGTGAACATTCACATTTATCTTCAACTAAGTGGATTCCAATAGGTTGAAAGATCACCTAGAACCTTGGAGTTAATCCTTGAATTAGCTTTTCAAGAGAGGAGTTTGAAAGGATTCTTGCCATTAAGAATCGTGCAAAATGACAGCTCAACGATTTTGAAAGACCCGAGTCACAATTAGTAGCTACTGAGCTAATGCTAGAGAAAACTGAGTCAGAAGGACCCGAGGCACAAATAGTGGGACACAAGCTTGAAGATCATACTGAGTCGAGTGAAAAAAGCTCTAAATCCAAAGTACCTATATTGGCAAGATATGTTAGAAGGTGTCATGCACATAAGTAGATCATTAGAGACAAGTCTAATGTAACAATGACAAAAAACAAATTGAAAGGTACATGTTTGCTTGCTGAATTTGGACCTAGAAATGTTAAAGATGCTTTGGATAATGAAAGTTGGATTGAAATGATTGAAGAAATAGAATAGATAGAAAATAATAATACTGGGACTCTTGTTCCTAGACCAAAGGATTAAAATGTGATTGGCACAAAGAGGGTTTCATAAATAAGTTGAATGAAGATAGAGAAGTTTCAAGAAATAAAGCAAGGTTAGTTTGCAAATATTACACTTAAGAGGAAGGTATTGACTATGGTTTTTCTTTTTCTCCTGTTGCAAGATTGGAAGGTGTTAGAACTTCACTAGCTTATGTAGGACATAAAGGTTTTAAATTTTATCAAATGGATGTGAAATCTATATTCCTGAATGGAATTCTTGAGGAAGAAGTTTACATTGAGCAACCAAAAGGTTTTGTATCCTAGAAAAAGGGATATGGTATGTAAACTACACAAAGAATTATGTGGACTCAAGAAAGCTCCTAGAGCCTTGTACGAAAGACTTCACAACTACTTGATAAAGATTGGTTTTCAAAGAACAAATAATAATAGCAATCTATATATCAAAGATGGACTAGACAAGAATATTGTATTGGCAAAAATATTTTGTTAATGACATATTGTTCATAGGAAATAATGACTTGTGCAAAGCTTTTTCAGAAGAGATGATTAAATAATTTGAGATGCCTACGCTTGGTGAGATAAAATTCTTTGTTGCATTACAAATTCAATAGAAGAAAGATGGTATCTTCATTACTCAATCTAAATATATCAACGAGATTCTAAAGAAATTTGGAATGGAGAATTCAAAGCCATTTGGAACACCTATGTCTACTAGACATAAGCTTTCCAAAGATGATGATTCCAAGGAGGTAGATTAGACCACATATAGATCAATGATTGGTAAATTATAGTTTGTTGGACATACTATGCCTAACATTGCTCTTTCAGTTGGTATGCTGGCAAGATTCTTAGCTAATCCAAAAGAAAATTATATGATGGCAATCAAGAGAATCATGAGGTATCTAAATAGTATTGAAGAATATAGATAATGGTATAAGAAAGGAAAAATCTTAGAGCTAAAAACCTTCACTAATGTTGATTGGGCAGGAAGTGTTGATGATAGAAAGAGCACCAATGGTGGGGCATTCTTTCTCGATAAAATACTAGTGTTTGGATAAGCAAAAAGTAGAATTGTATCTCCCAGTCAAGAGTAGAGGCAGAATATGTTGTAGTAGAAGTCAATTATTCCAATATTGTTTGATTCAAGCAATTGTTGGCAAGTTTGAAGATGGAAATCAAGGATCCAGTGGTTATCTTCTATGATAACACTAGTGTAATCAATATATCAAAGAATCCAATAATGCATACCAAGACCAAACAAATTGCAATAAAATATCATTTCTTGAGAGAATTGGAGCAAAACAAGGAAGTAAGGTTGGAATATGTGAATACTAAAGAGCATATTGCAGACATATTCACCAAGCCATTACCTAAGGATGTCTTTTTGTATCTAAGAGGTAAGCTAGGGGTCATTCCCCAATCTGAAGCTCACTAGATAAAGTTTAGTGATGCATCAGCTAGAGCATGTTGAAGATTAGTCAAGTTGATGTAGTAATGGAAGAGCATATTGCATATGAATCGGTACTTAAGTTACATTGGAAACTATATTGTTCATGATCTTTGGCATAAGATTTCAAAGAGGGAGAGTTTGATGTTATAATTCTATATAAATTAGGGAGAGTTTGATGTTATATAATTCTATGGAGAAAGAGGGAAAACTTCATAGAGGGAGAACTTCATTGAAGTTGTTTGAAGTTTTTTGAAGTTGTTTGTAGTCAAAGAACTTGGTTAGAAATTTTCAAAGTTGATAATCAGAAGAAGATGTAATTAGAAGTAGATGTTGTAGACAAAGTTTTGCTAAGAAGACTAAAGATAGAGGGAGCTCTCATGGATGAGAATCAAAATGAAACTAAGGATAATTTCCAAATTTTATCTTTCTTTGTAAATTCATTATTGATGAAGGATGCTCCCCTTAATACCATAAACCATAATAGAAAACAAAGAAATAGCAGAAAATGTGAGAACAAAATATGGACTTCTTATTTGCACCATAAATGTGGAATTATAGAATTCACAAGTACAATATGCTAACCCACATGGGTGCCTTCATTACAATAATTTGCAAGACAAGCTATGAACTATCACCCAGAGTTGTCCTAGACAATGTTCGGGCCCTTCTTAAATAGGCAATTTTATGCTACCTAGGAAGGTTCTAGACAATGAAAATTGATACCTAGGGCCGACAAACCCTAACAATACATATAGAGCTGGCTAAATAAATCTTTGAAAATTATTTTAGATATTTTGGGTAGCCAAACTTCGTAAGGCCATAACTCTCAAACCATTGCTCCAATTAGCTATTATAAACACTTTTTGGAAATGTCAGCTCTAAATCTATAGCCTTAGAACCATGCAAGAGCTCTACTGTCAAGTTTTCCAACCTCATTCAAGCACTCTAAGGCCTCCAATAGTGAGCCTAAAAAAATTTCTACAAATGTTTCCACCAAAAATCCGCAATAACTTCTCGGATACTTAAGTTGGAGCAATGAGATTTTTTATGGTAGGCTTATAACTCTAAAATGAACCTTCCTGTAGAAAATGTGAACATTCTAAGATCATATCAAAAACTTACTAAAAATAGCAAGTTCTCATAAATAATAACCACCCTATCTACTAGTCCTTATTAAAATAGAAAAGATTAAAAAGAAAATATTTTTGGGTGATGCAAGATTTCTCTTACACTAATTTGAGAAGTGACTCCATTATATCTTAGGTGTTCAAAGGAAAACCAAGATAGTTAACATCCTCCCTTGCTAGCCATGATGAATCCTCTATTGGCCTCCCTTTCCATTTGACTAGGTATTTCTCATAAGTTTTGTTCTTGGTACTTTTACCAACATGATTCTCTATTATCTCCTCAATCTCCTTTGTAGCCAAACTAGTTGCTGGAATACTCCATTGTACTTATACAACTTCCTCTCCATCAGTTCCTTCATAATACTCTGTCAAATCTGAAATGTTTAATTATGGTTAAATATTAAATTCAACAAACAACTTCACTTCATTAGCATTTAAAGAGTCATGCCTTTTCACTATCTTGCATGGTCCAAACTTCTTCATCTTCAGCTTATTATATGTACCCACTAGGAAATGCTCCTTCCTCAAATGAACCATGACATCATCTCCAATTTGAAATTCCTTATACCTCCTTTTTAAATCTTCCTTAGCCTTATACTATGTATTCATCTTTATGATGTGCTTCCTCACCTCCTCATGGATATTCTTCAAGTGTTCAACAAATTCTTCTACTTCAGCACTACTTATCTCTCATTTATCCAACTGCCTCAATTCAGAAGCATATTTGGGACTACTCCCATATACAATCTGGGATGGTGATTTACCAATACTTTTATTAATAGAATTATTATATGCAAATGCTTGTGGTAAAATCATATCCCATCTTTTTGGCTTGTCTCCAAGCAAACATCTCAGAAAGTTTCCAAAATTATGATTCACAACTTCTATTTGTCCATCAATCTATGGATGATGTGATGAACTAAACTTCAAATTTTTCTTCAACTTCTTCCATGATGTACACTAGAAATACCCAAGAAATTTGGTATCTCAATCTAAAACTATACTCTTAGGCAAACCATATAGTCTCACCACTTCTCTGAAAAATAACTCTGCCACATGAACAACATCACTAGTCTTCTTGCAAGGAATTAAATTTGTCATCTTTGAAAACCTGTCAACCACCAAAGAATAGAATCATGCCCATGTTGTGTCCTCGGTAATCCAAGAACAAAATCCATGATGACATCTTCCCAAGGCTTCTCTAGTATAGGTAATGGCTAATACAACCCTATATTTTGCTTCACTCCTTTTGTCATCTGACATGCTCTACAACTTTGTACAAACTTCTTCACATCTTCTTGCGCCTAATCCAAAATTTAAATAATGGGCACCCACTTTTTTTAAAATCGAGTACCCATTTTTTATTTTCAAAAAATGGGTTCCTATTTTTGAAAACATAAAAAAATTATATTTTTTATAAATGAGTACATGTTTTTGAAAAGTAAAAAATGGGTACCATTTCTAAAAATTGAAAATTTTGTGTTTTTTTTTTTTTTGTGGCGGGGGGGGGGCGATTTTATATGCCAATTTGACTTTTTCAAAATGGGTAGCTATTTTTTAAATTTCAAATAACCGGTGCTCATTCCTTACAACATGGGGTGAGATTTTTTCTCCTACCTTAGACTTTGGTTCAGGATAGGCTTGGTGAAACCAAGCCTATGCCTTAACCTCTCAAGATTTGGCTAAGGCATTGAACTGAACAAATTCACGCCTTTCTAGAATTTTTAGAGGGTCTTCCTAATCAAAATTTTTTATCAAACAAAAATCCATTAGAGCTCTCACTATCCTAATTTCAAAAATATAAATTTTATAGTACTATGATTTTATTTACTATTTTTGCATTATTTTTTAATAAAAGGTGGTACCTAAATGTAAAATAGTGAAGTTTACTAAAACTTTATTAACTTTTTTATTTTATATTTTTTGTTAAATTAATTTATATGCCATCAATCTACATACAATTCTTTTGAAGTTAAAAAAATTGAAAAAAGTAAAATTTTGATCAAATTATGGTGTCTGTACACAAGAGGTTTTAAAATTTACCTTTATAGCCAATTAATAATTAATAATAAAAAATTAAGGAAAAATATTATCATCAATCTTAGGTGTATTAGGTAACTCCCTTTAAGAGGATTTACAAAAATTCATTTATTTGTGTCAAATTATGGTGTCCATACACGAGTGTGGTATGGTCTTGAAATAGGTATTTTAAAAAAGTGGTTTTTAAAAATTCATACCAAAAATAAAATATATCATATGGGTACACAAATAAATTACATATTCAAAAACTATATTCTGAACACTAAAATTTTTATTTTTGAAAATTTTTTATATTCAATCTCTAAATCCCTCAAATTTTGACATCAATTGATAAGAAATTTCAAAAATAGGAAAAAAACATCTAGTTTTGCCCAAAAGGGAGACCCAACTTCTTGCACTTACCCATTAAGAGCATCTGCAACTTTGCTAGATTTCCCACTCCTATGTTTTAAAACAAATTCATAACTTTGCAATAACTCAACCCACTTTAAATGCCTTTGGTTTAATTTTTCTTGACTATTCAAATTTTGCAAAGCTTGATGATCAGTATACAAAACAAACTCCTTAGGAAGAAGATAGTGTCTCCACTTTTTCAATGTTTGAACTATAACATAAAATGCTTGATCATAAATAGAATATATTCCTTTTGCATCATTCAATTCCTCACTGAAATAAGCAACAAGTCTACCTTCTTGGCTCATAATAGCTCCTATTGCAGTACCACTAGCATCATAGTCTACTTGAAATGCATTGTTAAAATCAGGAAGTGCTAAAATAGGCTGCTTAGTAACTTTCTATTTCAATGAATTAAAAATCTTATTTTCTTTTATAGTCCACTTAAATTCTTTCCTATCTGCTCTCATTGTTTTAGTCAAGGGTCCACAAATACTACTAAAACCTGTTATGAATTTTCTATAAAAGCTACCCAATCTATGAAAAGATCTTAGCTCTGTTGCACTTTTTGGAGTAGCCCATTCAAGGATAGCTCTCACTTTCTCGGGTTCCATTTTTAGACCTTTTGCTGAGACTACAAAACCCAAGTACACCAACTCCTTTACAAAACTGCACTTCTCCAAGTTTATCGACAACTTTTCTTCCCTCAACTTATCAACACCTTATGAATATGAATCAAATTCTCCTCCAATGTCTTACTAAAGATCAATATATTATCTAGGTAAATAATGAAAAAATTAACCCAAAAGCTCCTTTGGTACCTCGTTCATGAACCTCATGAAAGTGCTTGGTGCATTGGTTATCCCAAAAGGCATGACAAACCACTTGAGCAGTCCTTCTTTGGTCATGAAAACAATCTTCCACTCATCATCTTCTCTGACATGAATCTAATGGTACCCACTCTCCAGATCTATCTTTTAAAAATACTCAGCTCCACTCAAATAGTCCATAATATCATCCATCCTTGGCAATGGAAATCTATACTTGATTGTGATCTTGTTGATCATGTGAGAATCTATACAAATCTTTCATTCTTCATTCTTCTTTGGTGCTAATATAGCTAGTATAGCACATGGACTTAGACCCGAATCAACCTCTTCTATAACAACTCATAAACATGTCTATTCAACTCTTTACTTTCTATTGGTGTCATTCTGTGTGTTGCCTTGTTTGGAAAATTGGCTTCTCAAACCAAATCCATTTGGTTACTGATCTTCCTCATTGGGGACAATCCATCAGGTACATTATCTAATACAATATCAAAAAATTCTCCCAACATATCTACAACATCTATAGGTACCTCCTCTACTTCTTCTTTAGTATCTTTTGGAATTATAGAAAAACACATATGCTCACACTTCATACCTTTGAGAAACTCCTTTCAATCAACAAAACATATTCTGACAACACTACATACCTTTTCTTCTTTCTCCTTCAATGGCTTCAACTTATGTTTCACTCCATCCTTGGTCAGAGTGTAGGTATTTTCTCACCCATCGTGTACAGTATGAATATTAAACTTTCACGACCTACCGAGCAACATATGAAATATGTCCATAGGTATGATATCACAAAGTACCTCATCCTAGTAGCTTCCAATCTTGAACTTCATTGTGCACTGCTCATTAACCATGACCTTGTGGTCATCTTGTACCCAAGTAGTACAGTACGGACATGGGTGTTTCTACCTCTTTAGCTTCCACTTTGTCACCATTATTTTTAAGACTAGATTATCAATAATTCCACCATTAATTATCACATCACAAAACTTATCTTCACATCTAAACCTTGTGTGAAACAAGCTCCTTCTTTGATTAGGTTCATTCTCATCACTCAGTAGGACTCTTCTATTAACTAGGACTTCTCCTCTTTTAGTATCTTTGGAATGTGAGGATCTAGCATCTTCATCAACATGTGCAACTCTGGCCTAGCCTTCTATTCTTCAATCTTTCCTTCCTTGGTGCTAGGAAAATTCAAATGCTCTATGCCCTTCTTCTCTACAATGAAAATATTTCCCACAAAAGCCTCCTCTTCCAAATCCTTTTCCTTTGCCTCTTCCTCTCTAATCTTTATTGTTCTGATCATGAAAATGGTTGGAATTTTTTTTTCTCTGGTTTTGAATACTACTTCTAGCCTCATCCTTGTTCTTCTAATCATAATTATGACCTCCATAAGATCGTCTGCTAGATCTTCCACTGCGACCTCTTCCACTATTCTTGTAATCAAACTTCTTGTTTAGTTTCTATTCAACCCTTAGGGAAAATTGGTATGCCTCCTCAATACTGGTCAGTTGAACAAGACTCATCTCATCTTGAATTCTTGGCCATAACCCATAAAGATAATGGGCAACTTTCTCCTTATCAACTTTTGCATGCCTGGTTCTAATGAGAACTCGGTAGAACTCTTCAATATACTCTTGAATAGATTTTTGTGCTTGCTTCAACCCTTGCATTTTCTTCAATAGATCAAGCTCATAATCTAGGTAAATGGATTTTCACTTCATTTTAGCTACCATCTGATCTCATCTAGTGATTTTTTCCTTTCCTCTTTTATTTCGATCCAACTGGATCTCCTACTACCAGATCTTTGGATGACCCTTTAGTTTTTCCTTCACAAACTTGACCCTATTTGGATCATTAATATCTTTATATTCAAAGTACTCTTTGAATTCATTGATCTAGTCGATCAATTCCTCTAGGTTGAGATTTCCCAAAGATGTGGGAACATCAAACTTAGGTCTTTTTCCAATACTAGAAATGGCTCTAAAAAGCTTCATCTCCTCTAGGTTTAGAACTTCCTTAACTGTGTCTAGGTTTATTTTTCCTCCTCCTTCTCTGTCATCCTCACTTTCATCATCTCCTCTAGCAAGATTCATTCCTCTATGAATATGTTCTTGTATCACTTTCATTTTCCTATGGAGAGTTCTAAAATCCTTAGCTGTAACACCTTTGACTCTTCCACCATGCTCTCTTCATGGAGGCATTTCCACACTTCCACTAAAACCCTAGTGAAAACTACCTCACAATCAACAATCTAACTACATGCTTAGCCTAAACCACTATCCTAGTGTGAACTACCTCACAGTCGATGATTTGTCCACACACTCAAGAACTCTAGCTCTAATACCACTTGATGAAGGGTGCTCCCCTTAATACCATAAACCATAACAAAAAACAAAGAAACAACAGCAAATGCAAGAACAAAATATGGAATTCTTATTTGTGTTGCAAATGTGGAATTATAGAATTCACTAGTACAATATGCCAACCCACATGGGTGCCTTCATTATAATAATTTGTAAGACAAACTGTGAACTATCACCAAGAGTTGTCCTAGACAATGTTAAGGCCCTTCATAAATAGGCAATTTTGTGTCGCTCGAGAAGGTTCTAGAAAATGAAACTTAATACCTAGGGCTGACAGCCCCTAACAATACATACAGAGTCAGCCAAATATATCTTTGACAATTATTTTAGATATTTTGTGTAGCCCAAGTTTGGAAGGCCATAACTCTCGAATCATTGCTTCAATTGGCTATTATAACCACTTTTCAAAAACACCAACTCTTGATCTACATGCTTGGAACTGTACAAGTGTCCTTCCTTCAAGTTTTTGGACCTCATCCAGGCAATCTAATGCCTCCAACGGTGAGCCTAAAGCTTTTTCTACAAAATCTTCCACTAAAAATTTGCAATAACTTCTCTAATACTTAAGTTGGACCAATGAGATTTTTAATGGTAGGCTTATAAGTCTAACATGAACCTTCCTATAGAAAACGAGAACATTCCAAGCTCATATGACAAACTTACTAAAAATAGAAGTTCCTGTTGTGGTGTCCACAACACATGCCCCATTCCTAGTGAGGAATGGGGACCCCCTACTTTTTTTGACTCTTGGACTCATAGTTCAAGAGTCGGGAGAAAATTTTTAAAGTTAGAAAGTTTTAGATTCGTTGAGAAAATTTAAAAAACACAAAAAAAAAATTTGAAAATTTGAAAAAACACAAAAACATTAGAAAATTTGAAAAAATGCAAAAAATCAAAAATTGAGAAAATAATAATAATAATAAATAAATAAATAAATAAAAAGGGATAAAGTGGAAAAATGAAAATAAATAAAATTCCCAAATGAGGCTTTTTTTTCTTTTTTTTCTTCTATTCTTTTTTTCAATTCATAGCTTTTATGTTGTATCTTTGACTAATAAATGTTTTTCTGCAATGTACAGGTAATCAAATGGCATCCACATCCAGAGTAGCACCCAAACCTTTCGTGTTTAAGTTCCAAGGTGTACCCTCGAAGTCAAGATTCCACGATGATCACATAGAGATTTGAGATACTAACCTAGGGCACACGAACTTAGGAACATCTGTAAATTGCATAGTGACAAGGTAACATATTGAGTTCAACCACTTCCATTTGAAATTTCATCATCTTCTCCAACTCCACCTCCACTCCAACCACCTAGTGGACCACCACATATTTCAATAGCTACTCCTCAACAACCATAGTTAGGTTTGCCAAACCCTCCAATGGTCTTTTTTGCAAACATCATGGACTCACAAATAAATTTGAGAGGTGCACTCCATGACCTCCCTAAGAGTTCTGAGAAGTTTTGCTCCAGATTCATCTATGGTGAGAGTCAAATTGTTGAAGATCATGTCAAGGTATTCAAGGAAATTTGCAATCGCAAGCAGGTTACTAATGAGGATGTGGTTCTTTGTTTATTTCCCTACTCTTTGGGAGAAATTTTCTACAATTGGTATGTTAATTTGCCACCGAGATAAATTTGACATTGGGATACATTCAAAAAATTGTTCTTGGAACAATTCAAAACATTCATCAATCCAGCTGTGATACATCAACAATTCATATCAATCAAAAGAGACCCAGCTAAGATAGTTTCTCACTTCAACCAAAATAACACTAGCCCCTACAACAATAATTTTGGTCAGAATTACAATAGGAACTTCAACGGGAACAATAACAACAACAATGCAGGAAACAACAATGGAGGAAACAACTTCAATCCGCCTGATCGCAACAATGGCTTCCAAAGGAAAAATTGACAATGGAACACTCAACCAAATAATAGAAGCATTCCTACTAATAACAACAACAACAACGTTCAATATGCTAATATCAATCAGTATGATGATAGCCACAATGTGCTTAACAATGATGGTTCTTACTATAATGGTAATCAAGAGATGAATCAAAATTCACAGGTAAATGGCAATCCTTCTCCTATACAATTCAATGTTATGCTATTGGAATCATATGATTGTACATAGAATATGCAAGTGGAACAACTAACAAGTGAAGAATTCTCATTCCCATTTAGTCAGGAACCTGATACTCAACATGATGAGATGTTTGCTTTTTGCAATGACAATCGAAACACATACAATCTCAGAAATAGAAAGGAACCTTTGACAGATGGGATTCCTCCAAGTTTACAACCAACTCCAGCTGATCCAAGAGCAAGTAACAATCTACATTAGTAAGACCAATGTATGGAGGACAACAAAATCAGAATCAAATGAATATACCAACAATACTGAAGAATCTTGCTTGGTCCATTGAAAAGTATAATGCAGTAGAGGATTTGAAAAGGACAAAGGCCAATATGTCCATGTTTGACATGTTACAAAATTTTCCTCAACAATGAGAAGCTCTTATGAAGATATTGGATCATACAAAAGGTTTCCCACAATACGAATATTGTTCCTCAAAAGATAGTATCTCAACAAGTAAATGCTACATAAGCAATGCCCACTATGTTCAAAGACAATGTTGAGGTACCCCCATTTTTGCTTGGCATTAGGATATATGGGAAGAATCTTCACAATTGCCTCATTGATTCAAGAGCTTCATGTAATATAATGCCATTATAAATAGCTCAAAGGCTAGGAGTTAGTCCTCAACCCTCTAATAAAGTGGTGATACAGTTGGATAAAACAAAGGTAAAAGTCATTGGTGTATTGAAAGATGTGCGGATACAGTTGACAGTTGACCCTTAGATTCAGGATGTTATCGACATACATGTGGTTGATATCTTGTAAACATATGGATTTCTCCTAAGCAAAGAATGAATGAAATGTCTGAGAGGATGGTTCTCTATAGACTTCACTCAATTGTGGTTTCCATGGAATGGATTGAACAGTCAAATCAAGATAGATGCTGAGACCAAATTGAAAATAATGATTACAAATTACAATGCCTTGAATGAGATAGCATTCTTGCAATTAGATTTGGGTTCATACAAGCTAATGGCATTTGATATGGTTCCAACCAATACACCTCAAGATTAGAATGAAGAACTTGAGGTGCTAGTACCCAAAAGTGAAACTGTGACACAATTCATAGACAGTATGGTGACTAATTTACAATGCTTAGGAGAGGAAGCTAATCCCAGCATCCTCCTCCTTCCAAGATTTTGTTAGTTACACAAAGTTAGTCAATCTGAGTTTGAATGCTCTTCATGCCAAGAAGTAGTAGCAAAGGTAATGACACACATAATGGGAAATAAGGATAAAAACACCTTAACAGATGAACTCACAGAAAGCCAAAATCCTATGAACTCATCCAACCTTGTTGAAAAGATCAAAGAAGAAATTTAAGGTTTAAATGTGTCATATAGTGATACATCCTCAAATGAGGGAGGTTTTTCTTCTCCTCCTCTAGGGATGATTAAAGTAAAAAGGAGAAGATGATATGTGAAAGGTAAAGGATGGACTTTAGTAGTCATTCATCCTTAACCTAAAGTTGAGGAAATCAAAGAACTAATAAGGTAAATTCACGATAAACAAGGAAAGTATACACTTTCTCTATCTATAGATTATGAAGGGGACTCATCAAGTCCTACACAAGGAAAGTTACAATGGGTTCCTAAGAAACAATCATTCAAGGCTCAAGTGAAAGAGAAGTTAAGGACGAATAAGCATAAAGTCAGAAAACCCAAGGAAAATGTAGTTTGGACACTCTGCTTTGATGGTTCTAGGTGCAAAATGGGAGCAAGTGCAAGTCTCGAATTGGTCAACCTGAAACGTAGGTTTTTCTATGCCACATATCAATTATATTTTAGATGCATTAACAATGTTGTAGAATAAAAAACGTTAATTTGAGGACTTCTCTTTACACTAGAGAAAGGATTTATAGCTCTCAAAATTGAAGGAGACTCTCAATTGGTTATACGGCAAGTAAAATCCATATACTCTTGCAACGATAAAAGATTACTTGCTTACAAAAAAAGGGTATGGGATATATTGGATGACTTTGAAGGCTTAAACATCAAATCCATTCCAAGAAGAAAGAACATGGTAGCAGATGCTCTCACCATTTTGGCAAGTGCTTTACAGCCAATTGAAAGGACCAAGTTGAAAAGATTTATAGTAGAATTGGTTGTTGTTCCATCCATTCCTAACAATATCACAAACTTTTAGGTCTTTCAAGATGATCAACATATACTTGATTTTATCATGTGTAGTCACCATTTTGAGGGAGAAGAGATTGATGACACACCAAATGATAGACCTGAAGATGATGGGCTTAAAGATGAAGATGGGATTCTGAATTTAAAAACCAACACTATTCCAAAAGGAATGGTTGAACTAGAATGCATCTTTGGTCATGATTGATCAGCACTCAATAGAAGGGTAACCCAAGAAAATGGAATTGAAGAATGTGACTCATACAATTTAGGTATTGATGAAGAACCAAAAATGGTATAGATAGAAAAAGCATGCAACTCGTAGGAAAGGGAAGATATGTTCAAATTACACATCAAGTATAAGGATCTTATTGCCTGGAGCTATGAAGAGTTAAAGAATTATGATCCTAAGATTATCATACACAAAATCTAGCTAAAACTCAATGCCAAACCATTCTAACAAAGATAAAGATTGATAAATCCTATACTGAACCACTGATCATGAAAGAAGTAAAGAATTTACTAGATGCTAAGATCATATTTCCTATCCGCCATTCCACATGGGTGGAAAAATTAGTTCTCGTGTGAAAGAATATTGGAAAGATTCATCTTTGTGTTGATTTTCGTAACTTGAACCTAGTATCTCAAAAGGACAATTACCCTCTACCCTCACTTGATGAGGTCCTACAAATTGTAAACAGTTCAAAAATGATGTCTTTCCTAGACAGATATTCAAGATATAATCAGGTGATGGTTGATGAACAAGATAGGCTAAAGATGGCTTTCACAACAAAATGGGAAACTTTTTCTTATAGAAGAATGCCCTTTGGACTTATTAATGCAGGAGCTACATTTCAATGAGTGATGGATGAAGCTTTCAAAGGATTGATTAATAGATGTATAGTCATCTACATGAATGACTTGACTATCTTTTCAAAAGATTGAAGTACCCACATTGCTAATCTGAGACAAGTACTCAATAGATGCCATAAATACGGCATATCTCTTAATCCCAAGAAATGGTCATTTGGCATCAGTAAAGGAAAGCTCCTGGGACATGTTATTTTTGAAGCTAGAATCTCCATTGATCTAGATAGAGTTGAATCTATTCTAAAATTAGCACCTCCACATAGTCAAAAGGTATTGAAGACTTTCTTCAAAAAGATAAACTTTGTGTGAAAATTCATAAATGGATATGCAGAGATATTTCATCCCCTTAATGATTTACTCAAAAAGGGAGCTAAGATTGAATGGATTCCATAAATAAAGAAGTCATTTGAAGATATCAAGGATTCCATTTTTAAGACCCCAATTTTGGTGAGTCCTGATTACGAGTTACCTTTTAAGATCTATTCCTTTGCTTTTGAACATTCTTGTGTAGGAATCCTGACATAGAAAAGGGAAAAAGAAGATGAAAGACCAATTGCTTTTATGAGTTGTCCTTTGAAGAATGCAAAATTGAATTATTCAAACCTTGATAAAAAATCCTTTGCATTGATCAAGGTAGCGAAGAAGTTTTTTCACTACATACTAAGAAGTAAGGTGTATGCAACTGTACCTGATCCAGCAGTAAAGATGCTCTTGATGTCGAATGAACTTGGTGAAAGGAGAGGAAAGTGGATGGCCATACTTCAAGAATTCAATCTATGAGATTAGTGAGAGGTCAAGGGTTGCCAAAGATGATAGTTGATAACCAAGATGGAAATGAAAAGGAATTCAAGTTTGATGATGAAACAGATAAGGATGATCAGAAGAAGATGGTTGTATCACAAGTAGACATTAATCAGAGAGTGGTGATAGATGTTTGGTATCAAGACATTTTTTATTATCTCCTACAAGACCAATGCCCAAAGTGGATGAATGGTTCACAATGTAGGGGACTTAAAATGAAGTTTGAATCTTACATGTTTCATGAAAACAAGTTGTACAAGAGAAACTATGAAGGGATTTATCTGAAGTGTTTAGGTCATGAGGAAGAAAAAGAATTCTTGGAACACTTTCATGATAAGTATGGTATAGGACATGGTTTGATAGAGGCAACAGCCCACATGATTTTAAGATCACGTTATTTTTGGCCCTCGATATTCAAAGACACTTTTGAGCATGTACACTCTTGCCATATCTGTCAAACTAATGCCAACAGAGAAAGGAATTTGATGATGCCTTTACAGCCTATGTAGGAGATATGTCCCTTCATAAAGTGGGAGTTGGATTTCATTGGTTTGGTTAACCCACCATCATCAACTGGACATGCATTTATTCTCATAGCTATGGATTATTGTACATGATGGACGAAAGTAGAAACATTCAAAAATTGCACTACTAAGGTGGTGACAAACTTTTTGGAAGAACACATTGTTACTAGATTTGGAATGCCATTTTCCCTTGTGTGTGATAATGGGTCTACTTTCACATCTGCATTCCTAACCCAGTGGGCATTCAAAAATCAAGTCATTATCAAGTTCTCTTCAAATTATTATCCACAAGGAAATGGGGTAGTGGAATCTACAAATAAGAATTTGATCACAGTAATAAGACGATTGTTGAAGGAGAATCTTAGGGCTTGGCATACACAACTCAAATATGCTTTATGGATAGATCAAGTGAGAGTCAAAAATGCTTTGGGAAATTCTCCCTACTTGCTCATTTATGGACAAGAACTAGTCTTCCCACTTGATCTCAAAATTCTTATTTTGAAGTTCATGAGTGGGTATGCTGAAGATACTGACAAAGTATAAATTAAATTGATGAATCTTTTAGAGATGGATGAGAAACAAACAGTTGCATTGGAGCACATGGCTAAACATCAAGCTATTGTGAAAGATGGTTTGATAAGAGGGCCATGATCAAATCATTCAAGATTCCCAGCCTTGTTCTACTCTAGGACAAAGTGAAAGAAAATCCGAGCAGCCACATCATGTTCCAATGCTTGTGGATGGGCCCTTATCAAATCATGGAAATTCTTGGAGAAAACACTTTTAGGCTTAGTTCCTTACAAGCAGAATTTCTTTCCTTTCCTGTAAACGGGCAGTTCTTGAAGCATTACTTTGAAGCCTAAAAGACACAAAAAAAAAAAATTAGTTAGATTTTATTTTTGCATTTAGCTTAGATTTTCATTCCTGCAAGCGTGTTTATTTATGCAAGTACATTTGCTTTCATGTTGTGTGTTTCCTTTCAGTCATGTGTTTCCTTTCAAAATTGTGTCAATCCTAGGGGGTAAGATGTACTTGAGATTTTCTCTTAAGTTTTCACTAACCACTCTTTGGTTCCAATTTCAAGAAGAGGTATTTATCCATCAAAACATTTGGATGATTGTGTGTCTTATACCAAGCAAGAAATTGACATTTCTTGTGGAAATAGGGGATTTTTAGTCAAGAAATAAGAAACCTAGACCAACAAGTTCTTAGCACATTGCAAAATTAAAATTTGATTGTTTTGGGTGTTGTTGAATTGAAGTCAAAGATGATGAGAGATGATTCAAACTTCAACTGGTTCAAACAGGAGGGTTCTTCTCGAGAGGTTGCTAAGATAATTTTTTGGCGTGAGAGTTTTGAAAAGTTCTAAAAAAGGAATGCAAGGAATGTTCATAAGAGATTGAATCCAAGAAATGACACTAATGTCTTGGCTACACAGTTTAAGCATAGTCAGGATACAGGAAAAAAAATTAAAGAGAAAGATGGAAAAAAAATATGGTGTTAAGACCAAAGGATTTTGAAGGTCTGAAATGGTAAAAGATACACTCTCAAAATAGAGTATCTTGTATTCAAATTATTGCTTCATCAAAATTAACATTCTGAATGACATGGAGCAATTATTCAAATAGCCAAAAAAATTAAAAGAATATGGCATCCCACCAAGAGCCCTCGAATTGATTCTCTCATCTAGTCAAGTAAGTGATCGATCAATAGCCTTTGTGGAGATTTCGAATGAATGAGCTAGGAGGAATGGAAGATTGTTTCAAGTTGTCAAAAAAATTTGATAGACTGCATTCTGAGATGTCAAAATAGAATGAATACACAATGCACACACTGAGTTTGAAGGTTTCAAATTTTGATATTTTGATTGTAAAGTCATCTAAAAGATGCTCAAGATGTTCAAAGTTTGGTTGGTGTTTGACACACGTTGGAGGAATATTTTCTGATGAAGAAATACCTTGGTCATTTCTTCCTTTTTTTGGGGCTATTTGTTGTGGTGTCCACAACACATACCCCATTCCTAGTGAGGAATGGGGACCCCCTACTTTTTTTGACTCCTAAACTCACAGCTCGAGAGTCAAGAGAAAATTGCTAAAGTTAGAAAGTTTTAGAGTCGTCGAGAAAATTTAAAAAACACAAAGAAAATTTTTAATTTTGAAAAAACACAAAAACATTAGAAATTTTGAAAAAATGCAAAAAATAAAAAATTGAAAATAATAATAATAATAATAAAATAAATAATAAATAATAAATAAAAAGGGATAAAGTGGAAAAATGAAAATAAATAAAATGCCCAAATGAGGCATTTTTCTTTCTTTTTTTTCTTCTATGTTTTTTTTCAATTCATATTTTTTACGTTGTATCTTTGACTAATAAATGTTGTTCTCACAATGTGCAGGTAATCAAATGGTGTCCACATCCAGAGTAGCACCCAAACCTATCATGTTTAAGTTCCAAGGTGTACACTCGAAGTTGAGATTCTACAATGATCACATAGAGATTCAAGATACTGACCTAGGGCACACTAACTTAGGAGAATTCCTAAGAGTTTGTAACAAGCCAACAGAGAGATCAGCCTTGGTATCTGCATTGATCCATTATGGGTTAGTGAGTGTTGCATCGTATCCCATGTCAATACAATCGACTGAGCTAATTGTGGCCCTATCACAGCATTTTGTTCTTGGTGAAAGGGTTGTCAAGAGTTTCACTGGAGAGGTGGTGTTGGATTTGTGACCTGACAACATTAAGAGGGTCTTCCATCTTCCCAGAGAAAACTAGTTCATTTGACTCTCATATGAAGCAACTAAGAGATGGTATAGGGACCATCAGCAGGAAGCCATTGACATCATACAATCCTCTTACCTCATTAAGAAGCTTACTTGGAGAAGGATAACTGAAAAAGTGGATATGACTCAAGGGTACATGAAAGAAGACATTGGATACTCTATCATTCTCCTCAGCAAAGTCATGGGCTTACCTTTAGCAAGTCACCTCAGCACCTTCATGGTCAACTTAATTGATATCATTAGACAGGCGAAGATACCACTAGACTAGGCCACCACACTAAGTGAAAACTGGTGTGAATAGTTGAGGATGATGAAGGACAAGAAGAAGTTTTACATGACTTCTTACATGGTATACCTACTTGCAGCAAGGGCTACAAACTATCCCAGTTTATATAGGAGAGGCAGTATGCAAGACCCTAATGTCTGGCCCTATATAGTTTACCCTCAGTTGGTGAAGAAGAAGCTCTTAGTGCAAAGTAAAGAGTACAAAATCATGAATGATTCATTCATTTTTGGGATCATTTGATTCATTGAGCGAGACTATGGGTAGAGGTTATCCGATGAAGCCAAATCATAGATAAAGCTCTTAGAGCCTACTTCATCTATTTTAAGACATTCACATATCTACGAGTAGCTGGTACATCCATTAATCCTAAGAAGTTCCTAAGATACCCAAGTGACAAACTGGTACTGTTGGAGATCTCCTAGAAAATTGAGTCAGCCTATGAGAAGATAAAGAGGCAATAGATACTTTTCTAGGCATGGCCATTGGTCATTGGACTATATTAGGTGAAGAGGAAACAAGATATTTTGTCCTTTGAGTGGGAGTGGGAGAACTATCCTCTTAAAGAATACAACTCTCCCCGGCCATATTTTGACAATGTTAGGAAATTAGAGAGTTTGGCAAGAAGAGACTTCCATCATGAAGATGTTGTTGAAGATCACTAGATGAATGCCACAAATAAATACGATATCCGTATTAGGGACTATTGTAGGATGACTTTGTATCTAGTAAAAAAGGTTCTCCGGTTGAACATCCTAGAGGAGATAAAGCAACAGGATTCTAAGGAGTTACTGGACCACTTGTTCAATGCAGACAAAAATTTTGAAAGTCCCATTATGAATGTCGTGGTTGACAAGGAGAAGCCTAATAATATTAATCATAGAGTGAGGCATGTTATTAGAATGACAAAGGATTGGATCAAGAAACCTTTTCCACTTGATCCAATTCCTGATACTATAATCTTCCATGCACATGCTCATCTAGAAAGAGGTAGAGGAAGGAAAGTAACAATTCCTACCTTCGCAGCTTAGTCTCCTATCAAACCAAAAATAGTGTACCAGCTTGATCACCTGATTGGATATTATCACCCTCCTAAAAGGAAGGGAAAGAAAAAAAGAAAGAGGACTTCTCCTCAGAGGATTCAGATAGAACAAGCCCTTCCTTAGTAGCAGGAATAGAGCCCACTAGGGTCCCAAGATACTAGAGCTACCCAAGACCAGGATGAACCATAGTTGCCTCTTGTTGTGTCTAGCCAACCAGAAGAGGGAGAGATTTTGCAAGTATTCATTCCTCATATGCAAGATGAGCCAGCTTCTCCTTCTACCTCTAAGAAATAGAAGAAAACAATTAAGATTCGAATGAAGAAAAGGCAAAGGATCAATATAAGATTAGTGCCCAATCCATCTATTCCCAAAAGTATTCTGGAGCGAGATGAAGAAGAAGAAGAAGAAGAATTAGAAGAGGAAGAGGAACAAGTGCCCCTTTAGGGAAGAACTCAGCTAGCTAGAGCCACAAAGTTGCAAAGGAGAAAGAGTGCCATAGGTACCCTACCATCCACTTAAGTAGAACCCTTAGAACTCTCTTCTTTAGAAGATGAAGTATAGCAGTGGGTAGATGAGCAGAGTGAAGAGACCAATGATGTTTTCTTAATGTCAATTTTTGATTTCATGCTCATAGGTACAAATTTGATTAGGGATAATATCAAGGACACCCCTATAGGTGAACCTCAATAGGAAGATTAGATGCAAATACCACTAGATACACAGGGTCCTAATCTTAATCCTCCATCTCCACCATGAGTTGCAATGGTAGAACAGGGCTTGGTGACTCCTCCATCTCAAAGTATAGAGGAAGAACAAGTTCATAAGGATTCATTATCAAAGGAGAGACTAGAACAAATGGTGACTAGTGAAGTGTTAGAAGGACAAATGGTGGAATATTCTCAACCACTTTCCCAAGACACTGAGGTTCAAGCTACAGGGTCTACTAAGACTGAGGCTATGGAAGAAGCGCCCTCCCAATAGGATATAACTCCTAGCAAGAGTGAAAAAGGGAAGGAAGTAGTTGAACACACCCCTTCGTCATCAAGAGCTAGGTCTTTAGTAGGATGCATCCCTAGTTGAACACAGCCAACTAGCATTTTTACAAATAGTTGGTATGCAAACTAACTAGCTAATAAATAATGATATTGAATTGCTTAAATGACACCAGCAACTATTATCTTCTTAATTGCAATGAAATTTCTAATACAATGCTCATGAAATATGGCCAAGACTTTGGCATTTACGTGGATTACAAAATGATAATGCTAGTATAATGCACACTTACAGCTGAAACTTATAATACCCTAAAAAATAATACTAATAAGGGAACCTGGTTGTAGATGGTTGTAATAATTTCCTTCAATGCTGCCCCTTCTGCTTTGCTTTTCTGATTTGCTTTCTTGAACTGCTTTTTGGGATCGGCTTTTTGAACTACTTTTATGGACTGCTTTTTTGGTTTCAATTTTTTGGACTGCTTTTACGAACTGCTTTTTCAGCTTGCTTTTTTTATTCCACTTTTTCGGACTGCTTTTTTGTATCTATTTTTTCGAACTACTACCATGTTAAATCTCAAGACCATATCTTTCAATGGCATCAAGATTTCAAGCTTGAAGAGATTTCATCCTTCAAACTATTGAGACATAATCTCTAGAAAATTTCCCAATTTCTTTGATATTTCCAAGTATACTAAAAAGAAGCTCTTCCCTTTCTTTTATAGTGTTCTCACAAGAGCTCAATCCTTTATTTTCTCCATGTGAGATTAAACATCACTCCCTTTATGTAACTTATGTCTCCAATGTGTTATAAAATAAAGGGGACTCTTTTAATTTAAATATTTCCCACAAACTATAGTCTATGCATTAATAAAGTTAAATATTTAAATTTAACTTTATAAAATAGCTTTATCAATGCATAAAAAATCTTATCAATGATAAACAAGTCTTCTTGTCGATTTTAAACAATTACCATCGACATACTGCTGCCACTGGATGTCTGACCATATCTAAGATGACTTACTATAATTAGTAAGTATGCCCAAAGTTGCCTCAAAACCCCACAGAAAGACCTACAGTTGAAACTATCTAGGCCAAATGGCCTCTAAGTCCCTTTAATATCCTAGTTAGCCTACGGGACCATGGGTAAATAGGCTAACAACAACATCATGCTATAAATGCTAAAAAGGGGACATTACACCTGTAGAGATAGTAGTGGAAAATTTCATGAAGATTTTTATGGAGGTTGTTGATGATGAGGACATTCAACAAGCCTTTAGGACAGAAGAAGTCCGGTTAGGGTTAGATACCAAACTCAAATATTTTGTAGAGACTCAAATTGAGGTGGACAACTATAGATAGAAGGTCAAGGATAAATATGAGGCTTTAGATCTTCTAGATGTGGCTAAGATTACTAAGATGATAGAGAAATTCAAGGGAAAACATCCAAACATAGCTTTGGGATGAAGAAGAACAAAACCTAGATGCCAAAATTTCAATTTTGACATTTAGTAAAATTTTGAGATTTTGACCCTATCAAGGTTTGTAGCTCTGCAAGTGCACAGGTTTGCAGGTACGTACATCCACAACTCTACAATTCAGAGGTGTGTCAATAGTTAACTACTAGTTCCAAAAATAGCTCTTTCCATGCATCAGGAATGCATTCTAACAATAGTTTAACTTTGACACACACCTAGTGAAGGACCAGCTTCTATTTTTGGCACCTCCAAACACTCCTACTTTGACTAATGGCTTCCTCCTATGTTTTCTCTCATGCTTTCTCTATTTTTGACATGTAAAGGGCTCATGCATCCAATTAATGAATAAAATATGGATGGAGTCCCTCTAAGCACCAAATTAATTGTTAGTCTATATATATTTAGTTTGTTTTAATGTTTTAAAAGTATTTTATTGGATGAAAATATCTCTCACTCTCAAAACAAATTGAGGAGATGATTTCTTATAAATACCCCATTGTAATATGTAACAAGGGTGGCCATTATTATGCAATAAAATTATGCATTTGGTGCTCACATTCAGAGTGTAGTTATTCTTGCCTGAATGTGTCACTGTTTTGTGAATTTTGTTCATGACATTATGATTGAGCCAAAGGTTTATTGCATTGTTTCTGGTTGTGTGATCTTTTAGTTCTAGTGTTTGTTATAGATTTATGAATTTTGATAATGTAACAAGCTTGAGAAGATATCATTAAATTGTGCCTGCATAGCCTTTTGTCTCACATGAGCACACTTTTTGAAGCCTTGTGATTTTATGAAAGGTGAAATATCATAAGATTGTTAAATTTTCTCACTGATGATTGCATCAATGGATTCTAGGAAGTGATGCTCCTATTTTCATTGGTTTCCTACCAATTACTTTGAAAGTTTAACTCACAACATGTTGTTTTCTATAGCTTATGTCTATTTAGGATTTCAATTTCAAGTTATTTCAATTTTCATGTTATTTGCTTTCAGTTTCATTATTTTATTTGCTAACCCCTTGTTAGAATAGGAACTCATTTTAGTTGCGTTATTAGAATTGTATTCACTAAAAAAACTAGAAAATACAAAAATAATATTCTTTTGTGTGTTATTTTGAGACAGAAAATAGATTTACTTCATTTTGAGATCATAATAGAACTAGCAAAGGCCTCCTCGTGAACAATCACATTTATCTTCACCTGACCAGATTTTGGTACGTCGCAAGACAAATACTAAACCTTAGATTTGATCCCAAAAAGATTAACTTTTCAAAAGAGGAATTATGCAATGGATTCTTGTCATTGACCTCGTGTAAAATGATTGCCCAATAGTTCCCATAAATAGTAACCACCATGTCTACTGATCCTTATTAAAATATAAAATATTGAAAAGAAAATATTTTTGGGTCATGAAAGATTGCTCTTACACCTAGGATGCTCCTGCATCAATTATATTATGACATGTTGTGTTGCCATCAATGCAAAAGAGGGAGATTGTTGAAAATAATTGGTCAATTGTATATTGTTGTTGATGTTATACAAAATTTCATGCATTCATCAATTGACATCTGTCAAGCTCACTCAGGCAATGAAGATAGTTTTATGTGGCTTTCAAGCATTCCTATTATTGCCAAGTTCAAATGACAGTGTCTACTAAGTTCACTTGAGAGACAAACAAAACTTAAAAGGTGACAACTGTTAGTCAAGCTCACTTGGTTACCAAAGTGAATTCACTAAAGATAGTGTATGCCAAGTTCACTCAGGAGACAAAGAGAGTTGGCATGAAAACCAATGTTAACTAAGCTCACTTGGTTAAGAATGAAAAATCACTTTTGAGCTAGTGTCTACTGAACAAGGTCAGCCATTGAAAGAAATTTTTTTTTTGGTTTTACTGAGTTGAATGAATTTGCTTAATGGTTTTAGCTGACTAATAAGATAAATATTATTTATTATAAGTTGCATTCAAGCTGACTTGACAATTACTAAGATATATATGTAAGGTTAAGTTTTGGGATTTGAATGTGAGAGTGTGTGTGAAAAATAAGAATGCTTAGAGGAAGTGAATTTGAAGGATAAGTAGAATATCCTTATGGAGCTGCAAAGATACATTTGATCAAGAAGGACCAATTATTGAAGGTATAATTGAGATCTATAATTAGCAATTAAATTGCATCAAAAATTAGGTCATTCTCATTGTTACTTTCTAAATATTGCAATGATCTAAATCTTCTAATAAAGTTGGCTTAATAGCTATTTGTAAATCCTCTAACAAGGGGGCATTTCTAGATTGAAGTGTCTAAAATCCTCTAACAAGGCCACTTCTAACAAGGTGATTAAATCCTCTAACAAGGTCACACCTAATAGTATATTTTTTAACCTTTAACAGGGTTGGGTCCTAATAGGGCTCACTTCAGAAGAGTGAAAAATAGTAACTAGTTGCAATTGGTGGTTTTTCCCAAATTGGGTTTCTACGTTAAATCTTGGTGTCACTTGTGTTCATGCTATTTTGATGTAGGAGCATCCTAGGTGTGAGGGTAATCTTGCGTCACCCAAAACTATTTTTACTTTTAGCTTGTATCTTTTTAGTTTCATGCTTTTCTATTTTAATCAAAACTAGTAGATAGGGGGTTACTATTTTTTGGGAGCTTTCTATTTTTATTAAGTTTTTCATATGAGCTTAGAATGTTCTAAATTTTTTTAGGAAGGTTCATTTAAAAATTATGAGCCTACCATAAAAAGAATATGGCTCCAGCTTCCATATCAGAGAAGTTATTGCAGATTTTTGGTGGAATTTTTTACGAAACTATATTTGAACTCATTTTTGAAGCCTTTAGAGGCCTTCAAATGGGGTCAGACATTAGTTCAATGAAACTTTGCATCTAAGGTGTTGTAGTTTAGGATCTGCTCTTTCCAAAATGTGGTTATAATAGTCAATCAAAGCTACGGTTAGTGAGTTATGGTCTTCGGAGTTTGGTTACCTTACTCATGGTAATAAAGATTAAGTCTATAATTCTTTGAGCTGACTCTAATGTAATAAATATAATTTATGTAATTTAGGTGTTTTTTTGGCCTCGATGGTTAATTTCTAGAACCTTCTTGGGTAGGATAAAATTTCTTATTTAAGAAAGGCCCGTAGGATTGTTTAGGATAGTTCTAGATAGCTCTGGGTGTCAATTCATAGTTTTGTCTTATAGATTTCTGTAATGAAGGTGCCTATGTAGGTTAGCATATTGTAATCCTAAATTCTAGAATTTTGCATTTACAGTAATAATAGAAGGCCCATAATTCATTCTCACAAATTATTTTTGTTTCTTTTCTTTCTATTATGTGTTTGTGGTTTTAGGGGAGCACCCTTCATCAAGTGGTATTAAAGCTAGAGTTCTTGAGTGTGTGGATAGATCGATGACTGTAAGGCAATTTGCACTAGGACCATGGTTTGGGCTAATTGTGTAGATAGATCACCAATTGTGATGTAGTTTACACTAAGATTTTAGCAAAAGCACAAAAATGCCTCCATGAAGAAAGTGTAGCTAAAGATATGTAGATATTACACCTAAGGGTTTTACAGCCCTCTAAAGAAAAATGCAAGCATTGGAAGAACAAATGAGTATAGGAATAAATCTTGACATAATAGAATAAAGCAAGGATGAGGACAAAGTAGAAAAAAATTTTGAAGCAAAGGCAGTTCTAAACCAAAAAGAAGAGAAGCCTTTTAAGGCCATCTCCAAGATTGGAAAAAGACCTAAGTTTGAGGTTTCCACGTTTTTGGGAAATCTTAACCCAGAGGAGTTGATCAATTCAATTAATGAATTGGAGGAACACTTTGAGTATAAAGATATTGAGGATTCTAATAGGGTCAAGATTGTGAAGGTGAAATTGATGGGACATGCAAAGATATAGTGACAAGAGGTTCAGTTGGAGCAAAATAGAAAGGGAAATGAAAAAATCACCAAATGGGATCGGATGATAGATAAACTAAAGTGGCACTTCATTCTTGTGGATTATAAGCTTGATCTATTCCATAAAATGCAAGGGCTGAAGTAGTGGGAAAATCTCTTCAAGAGTATATCGAAGAGTTCTACTATTTTTTCATTAGAATTAGCCATGTAGAAGTCGACAAGGAGAAAGTGGCTCATTATCTTAATGGGTTAAGACCAAGTATTTAGGATGAGTTAAGTCTAGTTTGAATGAACAATATTTAGTAGGCATAACAATTTTTCTTAAGATTTTAGGAGAAACTAAGAAAGAAGTTTGACAACAAAAATAGTGGAAGAGGTCACGGTGGAAGATCTGGCAGATGATCCTGTGGCGACTAAAATGATGATCAAAAGAACAAGGATGAAGCTAAAAGTAGTAGTCAGAACTAGGGGGGAAATAATTCCAATCATTTCTATAATCAGAACAATAGATATTAAAGAGGAAGAGGTAGAGGACAAGGATCTAAAAGAGGAGGCTTCCTTGGGAAATGATTTCACTGTGGAGAAGAAGGGCATAAAGCATTTGAATGTTCCTAATGCCAAGGAAGAATAGATCAAAGAATAGAAGGCCAGGCTAGAGTTGCACATATTGATGAAGATGCCAAAACATCACATTCTAAAGATGTTGAAAGAGGAGAAGTCCTAGTTAAAAGAAGAGTCCTACTGAGCGGTGAGAATGAACTAGATCAACTAAGGAGCTTGTTTTATACTAGGTGAAAATGTGTAGATAAGTGATGTGATGTAATCATTAATTAGGGAAGATGACCATAAGGTCATGGTCAATGAGCATTTTTTAATTTTTTTAGCAATCCTCTACAACAAGGACTCACGGTTTAGTGGGAGTAATGGCAGACTAGGGTAAGCTAAGGCTTGACAATTTTAATGGGTAGAACTTTTAGTTATGAAAAATGCAAATGGAGGACTGTCTTTATTAAAAGGATTTATGGAAGCTATTGGAAGGAAAAACTAAGAATCAAGGATCTATGAGATATGATGATTGGGATATTTTGGACAAAAAGGAACTTGGAAGAATTCGATTATGCCTAGCACCATTGGTGGCATTTAATATTACAAAAGTGAAGACAACAGAAGAGTTGATGCAAACCCTAGCAAAACTGTATGAAAAGCCCTCTAGTTCAAACAAAGTATTTCTCATGAAGTGTTTATTTAATAGGAAATGACAGAAAATGGATCTATTGTGGATCATTTAAATGATTTTAATACTATTTATAGTTAGTTATCTTCTGTGGGTATCAATTTTGATAAAGAAATTAGGACTCTTGATTTTGTGTTCTTTGCCTAAAAGCTAGAATGGCTTGGTAATGGTTGTGAGTAATTTTGTTTTTGGATCTAGTACCCTAAAATATGATGATGTGATCAGTGTTATTTTGAGTGAGGAAACTCGTAGGAAAACCTCATGTGGATCTATATCAAAAAGTGCTTTGAACACACAAAGAAAATTTAGAATGACTGAGAGAGGAAATAATCTCAAAAATCATGCAAAATCAAGAGGAAAGTCAAAGGCAAAGAGTCAATCTAGAGGATTGAGAGATTGTTGATACTGTAGGAAATCAAGGTATAAGAAGAAAGATTGTTGGACTTGAAAGAACAATGAAGGAGATAAACCAAAAGGGAACAAGGAGGAAAATGTGGTAAGTAACAAATCCAAAGAGGATGCTTTGCTTCTATCTTTAGAAAGTGTTGATGATTCATGTGTTTTAGATTCTAGTGCTTCATTTCATGCCACACCTCATAGAGGTTATTTTATTGATTATGTCCAAGGGGATTTTGGGCTTGTTTATTTGTGGGATAATGAACCTTGTCAAATTGTTGGAAAGGGAAAAGTTAAGATTAAGTTGTAGAATGGGAATAATTGGCTACTACATGAGGTAAGACATGTTCTAAGGCTGAGTAAGAATTTAATTTCAGTAGGGAAACTCAGTGATGAGGGTTTTATAGTTACTTTTAATGATAAAAATTGGAAGGTTTCAAAAGGTTCCCTTGTAGTAGAAAAATTTGTGAAAGTAAGCACCTTATATCTTTGTACAAATCATATTGTTCCTCCTACTTTGATTGTTTCAGAGAAAAATGAATGTTTAGAATAGTTTCTATAGTTGAGCAAGAAGAAAAAATAGCGACTATAGATTCTAATACAATATTGTGGCACAAAAGACTTGGGAAAATAAGTGAGAAAGGTATAAAAATACTTTATTCAAAGAAAGTTTTACCAGGTCTGAAATGTGTTACTATAAATTTTTGTGAAAGTTGTGTGTATGGAAAAAAAAAGAGACTGAGTTTTGTGAAGATTGGGAAGGAAAACAAAAGTGAAAAATTAAAGCTTATGCATACAAATGTATGGGGACCAGATCAGGTATCTTCCCTTGGTGGCTCTTATTATTATGTTACATTTATTGATGATGCAACTAGAAAAAGTATGGGTTTATGTCCTTAGAAAAAAAATCTGATGTATTTCAAACTTTTAAGAAATGGAAATGCTTTGTTGAAAATGAGCCTTGAAAGAAATTAAAAAATCTCAGATCTGATAATGGTGGTGAGTATTGTAGTCATGAATTTGAAGATTATTGCTCCACTAATGGTATTTGTAGATAGAAAATTGTTCCAAGGACTCCACAAGAAAATAGAGTGGTTGAACGCATGAACAAGACTATAATGGAGCATGCAAGGAGCATGAGGCTACATGTTGGGTTGCCCTTAAACATGTGGGTGGAGGCTATCAATACCGATGTATATTTGATTAATAGAGGTCCCTCTACTCCTTTAGGTTGTGGTATTCCAGAGGAAGCATGGACTGGTAAGAAGCTCAATTATTCTTTTCTCAGAACCTTTGGTTGTGAAGCATTTCCTCATATAGATTTTGAAAATGGAACCAAGCTAGAAGCTAAGTCAAAGAAATATGTATTTTTTGGATATGGCATTAATGAATGTGGTTATAGGCTTTGGGATTTTGAAATCATAAAATTGTAAGAAGTAGAGATGTCATATTCAATGAGAAAGTGTTGTATAAAGATATGTTGCAGCAACATGAGAAGAAAGAAAATGATTATGTAGTGTTGGATGAGACTCTAAAAGCTAATGTTCCAGCAATTACTCATGATGTGCAACAAAAAATACCACACACCCCAGTGAATGTTAGATGGACAACAAGGATGAGTAGACCTCTAGAAATATTTTCTCCTTCCTTGTATTCTATTTTACTTACTGATGCTGGTGAACCTAAATGTTATGATAAAGTTATGCAGGTGGATACAAAGCTTCAATGGGAGTCTACAATGAAAGAAGAAATGGACTCTTTGCTAAAAAATAAGACATGAAATTTATGCAAGTTGCCTACAGGTAAAAAGATTTTATAGAATAAGTGAGTTTACAAGTTGAAAGAAGAGGGTGGACGTAAGAAAAGATTTAAATCCAAGTTAGTTGCAAAAGGATTTGCACAGACAAAAGGTATTGATTTTGATGAGATATTCTGTCATGTTGTTAAAATGACTTCTATTCACACTGTTTTAAGTATTGTGGCTATTGAAGATTTGCATTTGGAGTAGCTTGATGTTAAAATAGCCTTCCTTCATGGTGATTTGGATGAAGAGATATATATGGATCAACCATAGGTATTTGAGGTCAAATGTAAGGAGAACTTAGTGTGTAGATTGAAGAAAACTTTATATGGCTTGAAGCAAGCACATTGGTAATGGTATCTAAAGTTTGACAATTTTATACATGAACATGGATATTGTAGGTGTCATTCAGGTCATTGTATTTATTTTAAGAGATTGGATGATGATATGCTTATAGTTGGGTCTAACATGGACCATATTAAGAGGTTGAAATGTCAGTTAGCACATGCATTTTCTATGAAGGATTTGGAGAAAGAAAAACAAATCCTTGGTATGAAGATTCATAGAGATAGGATGAACAAGAAATTGACATTATCTCATGCTAATTATATTGAGAAGGTGTTGCAATGTTTTTCTATGGAGAATGCTAAAGCTATCAGCATACCTTTACCTGGTCATTTGAAGTTGACTAAGGAGATGTGTCTCAAGACACAAGAAGTAGAGAACAAGATGTCTAAGATACCTTATGCTTTAGCTGTAGGAAGCTTAATGTATATTATGGTAAGTACTAGGCTAGATATTGCACATGCAATGGGAGTTGTTAGGAGGTATATGAGTCATCTAGGGTTTGAGCATTGGAATGAAGTTAAATGGATTCTCACATATTTGAGAGGAACATCTAGTAAGTGTTTACACTTTAGGGGCTCTACTCCAATTTATAGGGCTATGTTGACTCAGATTTGGTAGGGGATATTGATACCAAGTGGAGTACTATAGGTTATGAATTTACTATTGGTGGGGTAGCTATGAGCTAGGTTTGTAGGTTACATAAGGTTAATGCTTTATCCACTACAGAGGCAGAGTATGTTTTTGCTACAAAGGAAACTAAGGAGATGATATGGCTTTAGTTCTTCTTGGAAGAATTGGGACACCCTTAGAAGGATAATTATTTCTTTACAGATAGTCAAAGTGTCATTCATCTTACGAATAATTCAGCTCTCCATTCAAAGAAAAAACACATACAGTTGCAATACCATTTCATTTGGTTAGTTTTGGATGATGGACAATTAAAGTTAGAGAAGATACATACAAATGAAAATCTCACATATATGTTTATAATGGTAGTGACATGGAAGAAGCTAAACTCCTCTTCAGCTTTAGTTTATCTTCTCAACTAAATAGAATAAAAGAATAGTAGATTTCAGGATGGTTTGATATATTCCACTAGGAGCTACAGTTTTAGCAATGCTATGGTCAATCTCCAAGTGGGAGGTTATTGTTATAGAGTTTGATTAGTCTCTAGGTGGGATATTGTTGTGATGTGGAGCCTAATCAAACTTAGAGGTTTATTTAGCATGATTTCCCTCTAGATTATTTCTATGGGTGTTTGGGGGATCAAGGGGCAATGCCCTAAGTGTGCTCCTTGTCATAGTACAGGGTGGGGTTGATGAGAAATGCCCCAAAGGGGTGTTTTTCAGGGTAGTGCCTCCGAAGCCAAAAATGCCCTTATATTGTTAAAGGCATTGGCTACTATTTTTCTATCATTCTAGCCCTAATTTTGTAAGTACAAAAAGCTTGTATAAAAAGGGTTATGGTTAGGGATTTCATTATGAATTGTGATATTGTAGCTTCTTATGGTGGTATTGAGCTGTAAGGGATTACAAATTGTAATCAAGTTGTGATCACTAGATAATAATAATATTAGACTTGTTTTTGGTGGACGTAGCCCAGGGATTAGGTGAACCACATTAAATTTTGGCATCTTGTGTTCTATTTTATGCGATCTACTATTTTCTAGTATTTGTTATATTTGCATGTAACTGTTATTTTTGTTTGAGGTTAATCCTAACAATAGTTTCACAAGCATGTTGTACACAATGGCAAGCAAATACCCACACTCTAACCAAGGATGGAGTGAAACATAAGTTGAAGTCGTTAAAGGAGAAAGAATAAAATGTATGTAGTGCTCCAAGAATATGTTTTGTTGATGGAAAGGAGTTTCTCTAAGGTATGAAGCATGAGCATATTTGTTTTTCTATATTTCCAAAAGATAGTAAACAAGAAGTAGAGGAGGTACCTACAAAAGTTGTAGATATGTTAGGAGAGTTTTTTGATATTGTATCAGATAATGTGCCTAATGGATTGCCCCCAATGAGGAAGATCAATTGCCAAATGGATTTGGTTTGAGGAGTCAATTTTTTAAACAAGGTAGCAAACAAAATGACACTGAAAGAAAGTGAAGAGTTGAACAAACAAGTTCATGAGTTGTTGCAGAAAGGCTTGATTTGAGAGAGTCTAAGCCCATGTGTTGTACCAATAGTATTAGCACCAAAGAAGAATGAAGAGTAGAGGATATGCATAGATTCTTGCACTATTAACAAGATTACAATCAAGTACAGATTTATGTTGCTAAGGATGGATGATATTATGGACTATTTGAGTGGGGTTGGGTATTTCACAAAGATAGATCTGAAGAGTGGGTACCATCAAATTTTCATCAGAGAAGGAGATGAATGGAAAATTGTTTTCAAGACCAAGGAAGGATTGTCTGAGTGGTTAATCATGCCTTTTGGGCTAACCAATGCACCAAGTACTTTCCATCACCCTTCAAGGTGTGTGCCAATGATGATCTTTCCGCATCCTTCATCCACTCACTCACAAGTCTTCCAACCTAGCACCCATCAACCATATCTTCCTCCCACCCATTCATGAGCCATTTTCTTCCATTCACTATCCTACCAACATCTATGAGAAAATAATCAAAATTCTTTGAAAATAAAAAATAAAAGAATAACAAATCAAGGGATACTATCTATATATCTAGATTCTTGAGTCTTCCCTTCATTCTCCTATCATGTATCCGTTGTCTTCCAATTCCACTTATCCCTCCATTCACTTTTCCTCTTCCACTTGCACTCTATACTAGGGGCAAGTTCCAGCCATAATACACTTACATAGCTTCCATGCTTTCATCTACCATTCATCCACTTCCACTTTAATCCTGACTTTCACTTTCCTTTCATCCATCCACATGCACTTTCCATATCCTTTGTGCATTATCCATACACCATCCTACATACTTCCATTTACCATTCCTTATCCTTTTCCATCTTTGATCTTGACTTTCACTTTCCTTTCATCCATCCACATGCTTACTTTCCATATCCCTTGCACATTATCCATACATTATCCTATATACTTCCATAATCCTTCCATACATTTGATCTTGACATACTATCCATCTCTTGCATTCCATACTCCTTGTCATGTTCATTTCATCCATTTTCCATCCATACTCCTACGTATTTCCATCCCCCTTTCATATGTCCTTGATCTCGGTTATCCCGTACCTTTCCTCCACTTCATATCACACTTTTTATCCATATCATTATCCCTTTTTCATACCCTACCTCCCATATCCCTTATTCATTCCACTTTCATCCCATGCTCGTGATCACTACTAGAGGCACAATAACAAAATGTTCATACATGCTTTGGAAGAGCACATGCCTTCTTTTCCTCCACATGCTAGCCTTCATTCCATCTTTCCATTTTCATGCATCCTTTCCCACCATATTTCCCTCCATTTTCATATCCTTGGTATGGGGCATTTGGACTCCATCAAAACATTGTCCTTGGTTTCGCACTTTTCGACACCATATCATTTGGCCCCTCATATCCTTTCACCATTCCTTGCATCGACCAACATCACGTTGCTTTTCCTCCATTTACCATACCTTGACCCTCCCTTGTCATTGGTTCCATTCGATTCATTCTCTCTCACATTCATTCAATCCATTCATTTTATCCATTCTCTCACACATTTGTCTAATCAATTCATTTCTATCCATTCTATTCATTCTATATCACATTCAATCTACTTCTTCCAACTCACTTCAATCAAATTCATACTTCAATCAAATTTCCCTTCTTCTAATTCTTTCAAATCAATATCGATCCTACTCTCATCATTTTTCATCTTATCAATATCTATTCTTCCAATCTCATCCATGTTCATTCTTCTATCCTCCATAAAATCAAACAATCAAAAAACATATCAACTATGCAATCAATACTAATTCAATCAATCTAATCTTGCAATCTTGTACATCAATCCTAATCAATTCATCAATTTGACCTGATCAGCTGATAATCTATTGACCATATTCAAACATCATTATCATGGGATGAATCCTTCCCAATCCTTGGATGTGCATTACACTTAGCATTAGCTTTGCCATCCTTAATCAATCATCATCAATCGATCCATTAAAGGGTTTTCAGCTTGACTAGGGGCAAAATGGTGGTTTGTTTTTGGTCTTTTGTGCATGGTTGCTTGATTACTTGTATGCATTAGCATTTTTTACATGTATCATGGTCTTTGCATCCTATTATCCCAGGAATCATGATCTTCCATATCATGGTTTCATAAGGCATATGGTTGTATTAGACCCCTTTTTATCACGTACTTGACACATGGTCATCTTGGTTCCTCATACCTTGGTGCATAGTGTCAAATACAATATCAAACTTAGGTTGTTCACACCATTGCAGCATAACTCCCTTCCATTTCGAGAGAACATCCATGTTCTCCTAACCCGCATGTCCTCTCGAGGCGGCATACCCTTCCACCCTCGTCATCCTTCCTCATCCTTTCATGACTAGGGCATCACGCTACTAGTCTTATCCTCCTAGCCACTATATTTTATTCTTCTTTGATATAACATTACTAATGCTATATCAAAGAAGGGCAAAATGTAGACACCTAAATTTGTCCAAATACCCTTAACCTGACCAATTAAATAAATATTCATTCTTTATTTAATTCCCCTACCTTAATTAAATAAATTTTACATTTATTTAATTATGTTTGCCTTACCTTGATTTAAATAAGCTAAGGTTTATTTAAATCCTAACCCATTCACTTTAATTAAGTACTTCGTTTACTTAATTAATTCCTTGCCTAAACCCCCTAGGAATTAAATATTACATTTAATCCTATTTGAGCACATGGCTCCTACTTTTAACCCTCACCTAACCTCACTAGCCTAACTAACCCATCATGCTAAACCTACCCACTTCCTTAATCATGCTTGCTTTGCATAATCATCCTAGCTAATCACCTCTTAATCCTAAGTGTGTGCTCACACATGTGTGAGAGATGTTCACACTTTCCTCATCCCTCATATCTTGCATGTCTCTTGCACACTTGTCCTCTTGCATGAGAGTCAAGGTGTCTCACACATGTGTGAGAAGCCATGCCTTCTCAAATCTCTTGCACACTTGTCCTCTTGCATGAGAATCAAGTTGTCTCACACTTGTGTGAGAAGCCATGCTTCTCACACCTCATTGATCATGTCACCATCAAAGGTTGCTCACACATATGTGAGCATATTGCCCCTTTTGAATGGTCAAAACCCTAATCCATGTGGAGTCTACTTGGCCTCCACCTCATGGACACCTCATTGATCCTGAGAGATCCTAGCCCTCCATCTTGCATTCAATCTTAACCGTCCGTTGCATCCATTTTCCTATAAATGGAGAGTCCTCTCCTTATTTTCACAAGCATTATCTACCTCATTGTTATGTTGCAGGAATTGTGAGCAACCACATCTCATGAGCAAGGAAATCATCTACACTTGATGGTTTCATGACGTTTCCATATGTGTTATTTTGATTTCATTAATACTCTTGTTTGTTTCATGTTGTTCATTTACATGTCTTCTTTCATATTTTGAAGTTTTGCATGATAATGTAGGAATGTGCATTAGTTGCTTAGTGTTATTCCTTTATTACATTTTTATGCAACACACTTTTAGATTGAGATACCAAGTTCATTTGGTATTTTTAGCATACATTATGGAAGAAATTAAAGATAGATTTGAAGTTCAATTCATTGCATCATCCATAGACTAATGGACTGATAGAAGTTGTTAATAGGAGTTTGGGAAATTTGCTAAGGTGTTTGGTTGGAGACAAGCCAAAAGGATGGGATATGATTTTACCATAGGCAGATTCTACATATAATAACTCTATCAATAGGAGTACTAGTAAATCACCATTCTAGAATTTATATAGGAGTATTCTCATAAATGCTTCTAAATTGAGGTAGTTGGATAAAGGAGAAATAAGTAGTCCTGAAGAAGAAGAATTTCTTGAACATTCGAAGAACATCCATGAAGAGGTGAGGAAGCACATTATAAAGATGAATACACAGTATAAAGCTAAGGCTAATGTCAAAATGAGGTATAAAGAATTTTAGATTGGAAATGAAGTCATGGTTCATTTGAGGAAGGAGAATTTTCCAGTGGGTACATATAATAAGCTCAAAATGAAGAGTTTGGATTGTACAAGATAGTGAAAAGGCATGATTCTAGAAATGCCTATGAAGTAGAGTTTCCTACTAAATTGAATATTTCACCAGTATTTAACATTTCAGATTTGATGGAGTTTGATGAAGGAGATGACAGAGATGTAGTTGCAGAAGAACAATGGAGTATTCTAGTAGCTACTTCAGATGTAAAGGAGATTGAAGAGATATCAGATAATCATATTGGTAGTACAAGGAACAAAACCTATGAAGAGTACCTAGTCAAATGGAAAGGATGACCTATCAAAGATTCATCATGACTAGTAAGGGAGGAGGTTGACCACCTTTGTTTTCCTCTAAACATTTGAGACATGATAGAGTCACTTCTCAAATTACCCTAAGTGTTTGATGCAGGGGCATCCTAGGTGTGAGGGCAATCTTGCATCACCGAAAAAATATTTTTACTTTTAGCTTGTATCTTTTTAGTTTCAGGCTTTTCTATTTTAATTAGGACTAGTAGAAAGGGGAGTTACTATTTTTGGGAACTTGCTATTTTTAGTAAGTTTTTCATACGAGCTTGGAATGTTTTGATTTTTTTAAAGAAGGTTTGTTTTAAAATTAAAAGCCTACCATAAAAATCTTATGGCTCTAGCTTCCATATCAGAGAAGTTATTGCAGATTTTTGGTAGAAAATTTTGCAGAAATATCTTTGAACTCATTTTTCAAGACTTTAGAGGCCACAAAATGGGGCCAGATGTCAACCAAGTGGCACTTTGCATCTTAGGCATTGTAGTTTAGGATCTATCCTTTCTAAAAAGTGGTTATAATAGTCAATCAGAGCTACAATTTGTGAGTTATGGTCTCTAAAAGTTTGGTTACCTTACTCATGGTCATAAAGATTAAGTTTGCAATTCTTTGAGATGAATCTAATGTAATAAATGTAATTTATGTAATTTGGGGTTTATTGTTAACAATTGGCTAATTGAGATATGTAGTTTTTATCATTAATAGAAACACATGATGTACATATTGAAAGCAAACCTCAAAAATAAAGATACCTAGTGTTTGGTAATCAGAAAATTGTCTAAGTATAGAATTTGGTTTATAGCAATGTATTGTTTTGTTGATAATATGTTGCAGATGTCATATTATGACTAGCAAAGTTACATGGAGATAGTATACATGTTGGTGATGATGTGTATAACCTCAAAAGTTTGTACAAACTTATGGAACAGAGATAATCATGTTTTGATGATGCAGGATAGTGGAATTAAAGGAAATAATTATTTTGTTTACAAAAAAATTACTTGTCCAATTAGGGCCGATATCCTAGATGTTTACTCTAATGTGGAAAAGTGAATTGTGGTCTTAACTAACCCAACAATAATTTTTGTAAAGGCATGGTATTTATACAAAGGAATTCTTGCAATAAGAAGTGTGCTATCTTGATATGATATGTAAGCAAAGTGCAAGCATGAATTGTGAATTATGACTATATGCAAAGTTTCATATGAGAAATTTGGTGATCTAAGATTGATTTGAAGATTAGAGATTAGTTAAGGAAAGAAGAAAATAATAGTAAACTATTTGTTTGAGTAGTGAGCTCTTCTTGTAGTTGAAATTGCATGTTTGGGCAGTGGCCTCTTCTTACATACATCATCCTACAACTCCTAATAGGGTTGGAATCTCCTAATAGGGATTCAAAGACTTTTAACAAGGACTACTTATACTGAATTTTTCATTGACTCCTAATAAGGTCCATCCTCTAACAAGAAACATATATATCAGTATATTATCTAGTGGATATCATTCCCACTAGGGTTTCCCTTGGCCAAGGTTTCCCTAGTTAACAAAATATGGTGTTATGCATTATCTTTGTCCATTTCTATTGTTACTATTTAGCATTACTTTATTTCTTCGTTATGCATGGTTTAAAGTAAGTAATAATATCTAGTTGGCAACTAAAGTTTGTAGATTATTGATTCAAACAAACCCCCCCCCCAGTAATCCCTATTTCTAACAATTGGTATCAAAGCATAGTTACTTTGAAGAGGCTTAATAGCTTAAGTAAGATCCCTATGGATATGGAATAGTTCATGAAGAAACTCGAAGAAGCTCTTGAACAAATTGATCTCCTTACTGAAGAAAGAGATATGTTGAAGGACAAATATAAAGACTCCAAAGTATACATTGGTCAATTGAAGGAAAGCAATGAACATCCAAAATCCAAGCCTAAATCTATTGAATCTAGAACTAGTGATGATGACTATTCAAAGTTGAAGATAGAGTACAAGATCTTGAAGCATGAATTGAAGATTACAAATCTGAAGTTGACTTTAAGAAATGATCATAGCAAAGTTGAATCTAATTTGAAGACTGAAAATACAGATCTGAGAGCAAGTTTGGAAAAGAAAACATCTGAACTTGAAACATTGAAAGAAGATCAAGAAGAACTCCTTAAGTACAATACTATTGTGAAAGGTGAATTGACACAGTGTAATAGCAGGTTGAGAAACTTTATTCTAGTAGAGAAAATCTTGATGATCCAACGTCTATACAGAGACCTTCATACGATAAGACTAGTCTTGGCTATCTAATTAACATGTCTACAAAGAAACCTAAGATTAGATAAAATTTGAAAGAAAAAGATAAATATAATGATAAGATTGAATCAAGTCAATCTTCTAAGAAACCTAAATAAGTTGAGGAAAACAAGCAAGTTGAAATCTTGGATGAACCAAAGCATGTGGAAACTCCTAAGGAAACTAGGTATCAATTTAGAGGTAAGTGTTTTTTATGTAATGAAATAGGTCATGTGAAAAGAGATTGTACAAATAAGTCATTTAATCATGTTAAGGAATTTTATTGTCATAATTTTCATGGTATGGGTCATAATGCAATTGATTGTAGGAAACCTTAGTATGATAATGATAGAAGAAATAGTAGAATGTCTAAATATACTAACCCTATAGATAGAAGAAGATCTAATGAAAGGACATCGAGAGAAGGAAGATCTTATGAAGATGAAAAACAAATCATGTGTTATAAGTGTAAAAAATTAGGACATATTTCTTAGAATTTTCATGCACCTAATGATCAATAGAATCCTAGAATTAGAGCACCTATATGTTAGTTATGCAACATTTTCAAACACATAGCGAAGTACTATAGAATGGGCAGAATCTTCACACATAGAAGGAACAATGGAAGAAACCTTAGGAATAGAAGGAATGATAGAAGAAACCATGAAAGGAACTCTAGAACTAGCAAAGACAATGAAGAACAAAGAAACATTATGAGTGAACTTTGAGAAGAACTTAATGAAGCATTTATGAAAGGAACAAATATCTCAAAAGAAAATTTAGATAATGATGAAACAAGAAGATCGAAGTCAATTGTTGAGTTTGATTCAATTAAGTTGAATTAAGCTTGTTCACAGCATTAGAATTTAAGAACTTCAGTTAGAGATAGAATTAGAGGTAGTGAAGTTGGGAAAAGGTGTACCTTGTTATGTTTAGATGGTATCTAAGATCTCTTGTGATTTGGATCTCATCTAAAGAAGTTATGATGGAATTCAAAGTTATTGGTGTTACAGTAAAGGCTAATTCTATAACAGAAGATGAAAAGTAAGCTTTTGCAAAGAATTTCATGATACAAAGTCTTGAGGATATTTTTCATGATGGAAGGAGGCTATAGTAAACCTCAGGTGACATCCAAATATCAGATAGATGATCTAGAGCAATTAAATAATGGTAGAACACAAGTAATAGCTTTTTCATATTTGTGAAGTATGCAATTAATGCAAGTTCAAGTTGAGGGATAAATGAAGTACAAAATTGATTTTACTTCATTGTGAACACATTCAAAGAAAAGAGCATTCAAAAGTGACTTGTTAGAGAAATTTTGAAGCAAACCGTATTTTTGAAAAGAAGTATTTTATCATTTTTCCACAAAATTTGTTTAGTAAAAGTTCATATTTATAAATATCATGGATATGTCATTTGTACACAGTATTGAGAATGAGGATACCTAAGTTTAAGATAGTTTCTATAAAACCTAATGAAGGAAACCCTAACTATGCACTATCTATCACTCTGAACAATGTAGTTTACCTTGAAGATGTAGAAAGCTATTTTGAATTGCAAGTTTGATCCAATTGGTAGTGAATATATGAATAAGGATATGGATAAAGTCTTTAACCTCAACATGACTATGAAGCTCGGATTTGAACACTTAAAGGAACTTGACTTGTTTAAGTATCATTTATACTATGAGTTAGATACAAATGAATGGACTCAAATCATATTGAGTAGGATACATGATGGAAAACTATGGACACAAGATAATTTAGTAGACATTTATGCCAAGTTTATACATGAGGTAATTGGTCTTAGCAAATAAGGTAGTGTACCCACAAGTCAAAAGATGGTTAAGAAGAAAGTGGAAAGCTATACTAACGTAGTGTATAATGGAAAAGCTATGATAATCATCTCCATCAAGTAAGATGATGTAAGATTCCTTAGTAGAATTATTGCTTATTCAGTTTGTGCAAGTTCTAAGATAGATGAATTTTCAATAGGTTTCATGTATGCAACTTATAAGATATATGTTAAGAAAGAGCAAGTGAATCTAACTGAAATATTAAGAATGCAACTCTTGGAAAACCTTGAAAAGATTAAGAGGACAAAGAATGGTGTGTTTAGATTCCAACCATTGATAAATCACATATTCTTCCATGTACTAAAAATATTTCCCTACTTATCAGCAACAGATATAATAAGTAGTGATAGATGCACTATGGAGAAGATCATAGGGGTATGTAGAAGGCACCCTATAGACAAGATATTGGACAGTGGAAACTTAATTATGAGAACCTTTTAGAATGAGATAAAATAGAGATTTAAGATTTCACCAAAAATTGTGGACAGATTCAATAAGGATATATATATTCTAGTTGATATAGATTATACTTATACTCAACCAATGGAATCTCAGGAGACATTTTTAGATCCTTTGAGCTATGAATTGAATGATGATGTCACAATTGGTTACATTGATTTATTGTTAAATTCAGAGAAAGACAAAGTAGAATATAGATTTGGCACCTATGATGAGAACACATAGCATGCTCATAAAGCAACCTTGGAGAAGGCATCTCATAAGAAGGTTGAATCTATTATGAAGAAGGCATTATCAGAGGTTGGAATGATAGAGAGTGAATCTGAGGCCATGAGACAAACATTGAAGCAAGGTTTATTGAACATACAACCCTTGTCAATATCATTTGTTGAGACAACTTTGGAGAAGAGCATACCATATACGGCATTATTTGATGTTCACCCTAGTGAGTACAAAAGAAAATTAGAGAGATTAGTGGAAGCAATATCTTCAAAGACTAAGAGAGTCAAATAGCTAGCTACCGAACTGGGTAAGAGGCAAAAAACATTGTTGACAATTGATTCTAGTGATGAAGAAGAGGAGGAATAGGAAATCAAAAAAGTTCAAAAGGTGACTGCACCTAAGAAAATAGAAAGAAAAGCTCGGCAACCATGGAAGCCAAGGATTGAGAAGATTAACATAGTGATTGCCAATGAGGGAAACTTTTCCCAGATGAACAAGTTTTATGATTTATATAGTAATTTTTAGAAGAATTAGATTGATATATCTACTATGAGGTATATCATAGAAAATGATATAAGTTTTAAATATATTGAAGGAGTAGTGAACAATAAATTCTATGAGAGACTTATAAATAAGAAGACTCCTGCAACAAAAGAAGACCTTGAACTTTAGAAGTCTATGCTGAGAACTATTTGCAAGACTAATGATGAAAGTGAAATAAAAGGACTATTGAATAACCTCACACCATATATGAGGAATAAATTGAGGCTATTTTATTCATGGTTGGAGAAAAGGATAAGTTGAGAAAGGAGACTACAACAGCTATCAGTAAGATGTTGACAAAGTCACAAGCAACATTGCCTCTAGCTCCTAGAACCTTGAAAGTGTTAGTAAGTGGTGACACTATGCAGATCAATTAAACCAATATTACTATTAACATTGATGACACTAATCTATTTGGTGGTTCTAAGCCAAATGAGCTAGATACTGAAGATATTGAAGAAAAGCTAAAACAAATTGAGGAAGAAAAGATATTACTAGAAGAAGAAAAGAAGAAGATAGAAGAAGCCAAGTAGCAATTGCTTGAGGAAGAAAGAAAAAGAAACGAAGATGAAGATAAAAGAGGGATTGTAGAAGAAGAAACGAAAAAGAAAACTACAAAAGAAGAGAAGAAAATATCAGAAGAGAAGAGAGAAAGAGGAAAAAAAGAAAGGAAAGAAGAGGACAAGAACTAGCAAAGAAACAGAGGGAGGATGAGACTAAACCATCTAGTTCATCTACTCTACTCTCTCTTACAAGTTTGATTACCGATGATGATGATCAAATAGATCTGATCTCATCCATAACCAAGCTAATTGAGAAAAATAGGAAAGTGAAGAGCTTACAAAGATCATTAATGGAAGTGATTGATAGATTACATAACACTTTGATAGTTCAACATACTAAGTCAAATCCTGAACAAAGAGCACAAGTAGTGCTAAAATACTTTGATGAAGAATTTAAAAATTTTTTGAATGTTGTAGAGGTGAAGGCTCAAATTTCCCATGATGCTAACATGTTTAGCACCATCTGCTAGAATATCAAGAATGACTTAGTCAACCTTGATACATGCATAAAAGAACTTCAAAAATGTCAACAAGAAGGGAAAACTCTATATGTTAATTGTACCTTATCATAAAAGCTAACTAAAGACTTGGAAAGTCAGATAGAGTCAAAGATGAGTGAGCTAGAAGCTCTATGTAGCCAAATCCAACATCTATCCAACAAAGTAGATGATTTTGAGAGCCAAATTGCTAGTGTTCACAGTGACATCAAGAAACTAGAACTCTGAAAAGATTAGATCTTGAAGAGAACATCTGATTTCAAAGAATCCATTCTTCTAAAGTTATCTTTTTTTGAGAAACATCTAAAGGAATGTGTCAAGGCCGAGGACACATATTCAAACTTTTTGTATTCTTCTATCAATGCAGTTGAGATTGCATCATATGCTTTATGTGCAATTCTCGCATTAGTTGAATCTACCAAAGAGACATGGAACAAAGGTTTGGAAAATCTAAAGACCATTTTTGATGATTGTATGAAGATAATATCAGCATAAGAAAAGACAAAAATTTGAGCAATTTTGAAAGTTTTTGGACAAAATCTTGACATTTTGACCTTTGTCATTGATGTCAAAGGGGGAGAGATGTAAAAATTGTATACATGACAAAAGGAGAGATTGTTGGGAGAGACACATGTGAAGATTGTAAAAGTATAAAGTATATTGTAAGGGGGAGCATATATGTAAAGTTGAACAAGTTGTAATAGATGTAATGTTTATATGTTGTTTATGTTAAGTTTTTCTCACTTAACAAGTTTTTCCTATTTTGTTGCCATCAATGCCAAAGGGGGAGATTTTTGACAATTGGCCAATTGTGATATGTAATTTTTGTCATTAATGGCAACACATGATGTACATGTTGATAGGAAACCTCAGAAATAAGGATACCTAGTGTTTGGTAATCAAAAAATTGTCTAAATATAGAATTTTTTTTATAGCAATGTAGTGTTTTGTTGATAACATGTTGCAAACGTCATATTATGACTAGTGACATTACATGGAGAGAGTATGCATGTTGGTGATGACATGTATAACCTTAGAAGTTTGTACAGACTATATGGAATAGAGATAATCATGTTTTGATGATGCAAGATAGTGGAATTGAAGGAAAGAATTGTTTTGTTTACAAAACAATTACTTGTCCAATTAGGGTCAACATCCTCGATGTTTGCTCTAACATGGAAAAGTGAATTGTAGTCTTAGTTGACCCAGCAGTAATTTTTGTAAAGGCATGGTATTTATGCAAAGGACTTCTTGCGATAAGAAGTGTGCTATCTTGATATGATGTCTAAGCAAAGTGAAAGTATGAATTATTACGAATTGTGACTATATGCAAAGTTTTATAGGAGCTATCTGGTGATCCAAGATTGAGTTCAAGATCAAAGATTAGTCAAGGAAAGAAGAAAATAACAGTAAACTATTTGTTTGAGTAGTGAGCTATTCTTGTAGTTGAAATTGCATGTCTAGGCAGTGGGCTCTTCTTGCATACATTGTACTACAACTCCTAATAGGGTTGGAATCTCCTAATAGGGATTCAAAGTCTTTTAACAGGGACTGCTTATATTAAATTTTCTCATTCACTCCTAACAGGGTCCATCCTCTAACAAGGAACATATATATTAGTATATTATCTAGTGGGTATCATTCCCACCTGAGTTTTCCCTTGGCCAGGGTTTCCCTAGTTAACAAAATATGGTGTTATGAGTTATCTTTGTGCATTGCTATTGTTATTGTTCAGCATTACTTTATTACTTTTTTATGCATGGTTTAAAGTAAGTAATAATATCCAGTTGGTAACTAAAGTTTGTAGATTACTGATTCACCCCCCCCCACCCCACCACCCCCCCCCCCCTCTCAATAATCCCTATTTCTAAAATTTTCAATCTTGATGGTTAATTTCTAAAACCTTCCTGAGTGGCATAAAATTGCCTATTTAAGAAAGGCTCGTGAGATTGTTTAGGATAATTTTGGATAGCTCTGGGCATTAGTTTGCAGTTTTGTCTTGTAGATTTCTATAATGAAGGTGTCCATGTAGGTTGGAATATTGTAATCTTGAATTCTATAATTCCACATTTGCAATGATAATAGAAAGCCCATATTTTGTTCTTGTAAATTATTGTTGTTTCTTTGCTTTTTGTTATGTGTTTGTGGTGTCAAGCAAGCACCCTTCATCATATTTGCTTTCATGTGTTTGCAACTAAATTTAATTAAGGTTAATCATAGTTAACATCTTAAAGATTAGTTATTGCCAAGTAACAATTTATTTTCAGTATTTATCAAGTTACAACATCTACTAGTGTTAATCAAGTGCCTGTGTATTTTCCAAGTTACAAAAAAAAAAAAATTATTAGAGTTTATGATTTAAATTGTGTTGACATCTAAGGGATCTAGGATTTATTTTTGTAGTAACTGATTCACCCCTCCCCTCTCAATTACTCCTCTTATATTTTCAATAGAATGGTCATCTTCTTTTGACAATATATTGAACCATCCCAAATTCCTTTCATACTACAATGATGAAGCAAGTATAGTAGTAGTATATAATTTAATTGATATGCTATACAAGTTAGAAGAAGAGATGTCAAAAGTAACTATAGAGGTCAAGGCCATAATAGATTCCAAATAGAGAAAATAGCTTGAAGAATTAAATATAGTTAGAGATGCCACCTAGCCTGATGTGGATACTAATATTGCTATTTGGGAATTTATAGCAAACATCAAAGTCATACCATCTGCTAAAGTGACTAGGCAGTTCAAGGGTGCAGTTAAAGGTAGAAGGAAAAAGAATGATAAAGAAAAGGCAAAGAAAACAATAGGCTATTGAAAATAAATAGAATTATGTGAAGACTCCTAAAGAGAGTGTCACCTACCAATTTTGAAACTATTTTCCCAAATTTTGATCAAAGTACAAAGAATGTCTATAATGTAACTATATGAAATATCTTTGTATTTTCTTTGCAATAAAATTTTGACAACTGTCCTCCCATCTGAATCTTTTTGTAATCCTTCCTATAAAAGGATTGCCAAGATGTGGAGTGAGGGTCTAAATTTTGTGTAATTTTTAGTGTTTATGTTATTTGCAGCCAGTCTGGTTTTTGTGTCAATTATATGTTATTTCAAATTTGCATACTAAGAATAAAAATGAATCAAGAATGGCTTGAGTTATTCTTGAGTTTATATCAGTGAGGTATTATTTTCAAGGAATATTAATACAAAGAGGGAATTCTAAATATTTGTGTCTCTAAATTTTGTCTCCAATTTCATATGCTTGTTAGTTTGGGATTGAATGAGAAAGGTTCATGCAAATTAACGCAGCTTTGATAGGTTGTAGGTCAATTTATTGTTGCTTTTAATTCAAGGAATTAAGTAAATTCTTCCATAAATTGATAGTGTTTCTAGGCATTTTGAAGGGGATATCATAAGAATGGGGTTTAGGGTTAACAGCTGATAATTTTAATTGCGAGGCAATTAAATAGGTTAAATTTTATTGGTTTGACTCTGCATAACAATGGATAAGGCATTGATCATCAATTTAGATGAAAATTTACAAGTTCATGTGGTTACACATAGCATTTTTAAATCAAATAAATATATAATTTATGTACTGAAGTTTTTAACTACCGATCATTACTTGTTTGTAGTATTTTTCCTTTGAATTATAGCTAGCTATTGTAATTAGGGAATTATTTGCAAATCTAAGAAGAATGTTGACCAATTGTTTTCTATAGGGGATAGATTTGAAGAATAGAGTGCGAGTGAAGGAATTTTGAAGAATAATATCAAATAACCAGTCATTTCCATCCCTAATGTGCACCTGCCTTGGCCCTGCAAAGCCTAAAGTGTAGAGAGTCCCTATATCTATTAATGTTGGTCCATATATGAGATGAATTTAGTTGAATAAAAGAAATAGCTAACCCTTAGACCGAGTTTCTATCTTTTGCATCCTAGTACTAGGTATTTTATAACTTGGTAGTTTTAAAACACCAACATGAGGTTCAAGAGGGAAAGAAAATCAAAGTATGATTTGGGTGTATTTTTTATTTTTTCTCTTGTTATGATTGTGTATTGGATGTCGAGTAATAATTCATATTTCAAATGGCATCAATTTTTTTTTTATGATGAGACTGAGTGGAAAAGGGATAGTGGTAGCTGGCACATGGTAACTAGATCGAGAAAAGATATGGGTATTCATGATTTTAAAGGAATTTATGGATTTTATTTTGTGCAACTTCATTTTTTGCATAAGAGCATTTTTAATTTTAGAATTTGACCTTGGCCTAAAATTTTGAACAGTATGAGTAGTGTTGCAAAGATTACTAAAATGGGGGCAACCTGTTGCATATTGAACCATCAAAGATTGAGGATGATGCTTGAAAACCCCTTACCTGATACATCTTAAAGGAGGAGGGCTGGTCTTGTTCATGGAGGAAATGAATGGTTATGACGAGATTTGTTCACTTCAATTTTTGAATTCCTGGGAGGACAAAAGGGTGACAGTAAATGGGATCTCATTCCAGGTTGCTAAGAAAGCTATTACTTTGGCAACAATCCTTATGCTGAAGGGTATAAAATGGCATAAAGTTATGAGAGTTGTGGACAAGGATAGTCTATGTTGCTTCTTCCAAGAGGGTGAGGAACCCATTCACCACCATGATGTGTTTCTTAGGGAAAATATTTTGAATCCTTGGAATGAGATGTGTCTAGTACTAATGAAGTATCTAACTCTCAAAGGGAGGTACAGAGTTTGCTATTACTATCATTTCCCCTCCTAAACCATTTAAGGTACCATTATATCCTTTCCATTCCTTTCTTTTTGTTGCATGAGTTGGTTGATACTATTGTGGATGTGAAGGAAAAAATGAAAAAAGGTGCTAATTACACTATCCTTCACCAAGGTTTAATGTTCCTCCTATAATATTTTCATTTCACCCTATTACCCCCTAGAATTATGGAGATTGATATCCCTGCTATCCATAACCCCCATCTCCTTCAAGTCCCTCTAAGAATTATTGGACCTAGGGCCCCCACCCCCCAACCCTCATCTAGTGGTTCCCCTAAGGAGAGAAAGAAGGCCCCACCTAGTAAAAAGGTGAATTTTAGGAAAGGGAAAGAGAAGGATCTAGTAGATTCAGAAAAGGAAGTCAAAGAGGGTAGAAAGAGGTTTAAGAGACTAACAAAAATGAATTCTAAATGGAAAATGAGAAAAACTACCTCATATTAGGAGGATGAATCAATTTCAGATGAAATGCTCCCCTAAACAATGGATGAAACAAAAGATGCTAAATTACAGAGGCAGAAGGATAACTCTAGGGATATGGAGGTAGAGGTTTTGGATTTGTCTACATGAGGCTCAAGAGGGGAGAAAAAGGAGGTTAAGGAGGTTACTCATGTCTTTGAGTCTATCATGATGAACATGGTAGCCCTCACATAGGATCAATTCCTAGAGACGGTGGAAAAGGCCCCCTCTCCTATGACGATGTCCTCCCCAACTCAAGTAACCCCTATTGGAAAAATTATTTCTGACTCTCTGATTTTGTAGGTTGATAGCATGGGTAGGGAGATAAACAAGTTGGGAGGAAAATTGGATGAAATGGTCAAGGCCCTAAATTTGGGGGTAAAGGATTTGAGAGACAAGGTGTAGGTCATGAAGGATAGGTTTGGCCTATTGACAAAGTTCACTATCAAGGTGACTCATGTAGTGGCTACTACCCTACATTTTTTGAAGGATAGCCAAGAGGAGGACCTAAACCATGAGGACACCAAGTTGTTGTTAGGGTCATGGTAGAATATTGGGCAAGAATCCTCCATAAAGGAAAAAATGAGGGAAATCCCTATTAGTGCCTTATTTCTTTATGGTTTTATGTTTCTAGTTTTGTTGGTATCTAGACTTGGTCAAGTTTAAGGCTATGTTGCCTTTGTTTAAAAACTCTTTGCTTTTTAGCAACTTGGTTACAAGTTATCTTAGTTGGATGTCTATTAGTTTCTTTACTTATTAGAGTATTGTAAATTTGTTGGTACTTGCTATTTTTGGTGTATTAAGCTATGTTAAGGGGTGATCCTTTCTATGGATGGTAATATGATGGTAGTCTACCAGTTTGTTTTGTAAGGGCTAGTCCCCTTGTTTTGACTACTTAATTTTTCAAAAACATTGGTTCATCCAATACGTCTATTTTTTGTAGGGTTAGTACCTCTAAACATTATATTATTATTACTATTATCAAATTTAGGCTTTCTAAAATTAACTTCTCTATAACCAAAACCATGACAATTATAACAATAACCACAAATAGGTTTAAATGACTTACCTATATAGTTTGTTTTCATATGACTAAATTTATTACATGCATATCATATATCTTTGAATTCATTCCTCACTTCTTTAGGTGATTCAACTTTCTCAAACTTCTTATGTACATCAACATGCTTAGGTTGATCAACTTGCTCAACTTTCTTAGGTACATCTTTAGATTGACTTGACTCACTCTTGTTTTGATTAAATTCATTATGTTCAGCCTAATGGATCACAAGACCTAGTTCTTTTCTAGGTTCAGACTCCCCAGTTGACATTTCCCTAAGGTATCCAAGACTTGTCTTATCATAAGAGAGTCTCTATATAAAGATATATTCATCAATATTTTCATCTCTAGAGTACAACTTATCAAGATATTTCTTAGAATGAGTTGACTCTCCTTTCACAATAGTATCATACTTCTCAAGTTTTTGATATTGCAAATTTTTTAACTCAAAATCAAATGTCACTTTGATAAGGTTGGATCTCAGATCTACATTCTTAGATTTTAAATATGACTCAACTTTACTGTCATCATCCTTCAAGCTCAACTAATTATAACATTCAAATATGAATTCATTAATTTTCCTTATGAAAGGGCACTAAAATTGTGGAGGAATAAATGCCAAAGAAGAGCTTTTGTAACATTTTAAACAATGAGATTACTAACTCAAGTAGTGGTACTGGTATAGGTAGCATTAATGTTGAAGTTGAGGATTAGGAAAGAAAAGGTATGCAAACTGGAGAAAACATGGATCGTGATGAAGGACTACTTGATCTTGATGGTGAGGAATCTAAAGATTTGGATGGTGAGATGTTGTGGCAAGTTCAACAATTATGGTATGATGTTTCAATTCTAAATTTATTAGGTATTAGTAATTACTACAGTCTACATTTTGGATTTTGGATTGTATTCTCTAAATATATCATACATAATAAGTTATATCATTTTCTAAATGTATAATGTCAAACAAACATGTACATTTTATATTAGATGATGCCATGAATAAAGATTCATTCAAATTTTACCATTACCATTATTTTTTATTTGCATTATTATGCTTATATGGTACACTATTATGGCACAATCCTTGATGATTTTTATAAAAATATAGAAATTCAAATAATAAAATGCATATTCATTCTCATAAAAAAAATTATACATGATAATTGATAAAACTCAATGAGTTCAACTTGCAGAAGTTAAATTTGAATACCCAATTTCATAATCATGAGTCAAAAGTACTAGACTTACAATCATTAAATTTAGCAAATGACCCTAAATTCCCTTCTTTATAAATATATAAATAAGGGAGAAATAATAGCTTCAGGTCATTTTGCCTCATGGGAAGAGTCTTAAAGTAGCATCAAATTCAGTAACAAAATCTTTTTTTTTCTTTGCATTTTATAGGCCTATTAAGAAAAATAACATTTGGATTTTGCTACATTTATCTTGTTCAAGAAAAAAAGTTCAAACTTTAAAATCATATCAAAAAATTACAAATAGAAATAAATTAAACACTAGAAAGATGATTAAAATCACTTTCCAAGTCTCACATTCTCTGATGGATGTCTTATAATATGATTGAAAATTCCGTCAAATTTTTTTAGGATGTTGAATTCTGATTGGTTTGGAGTTTGAACATTTGTTATGTTATATTACATAACCTTTAACTTTGTCAAACTTCCATATTTGGAAGATTTACTTGAAAGAAATGCTACATCTAATAGTGCATTCAGATTCTCCAATGGTTTGATGCATTTCAAACTACCTTCAGGAGTTGAATCCTAAGGAAACTTGACTTCTTCAAACATCATTTTGGCCTCCAACTATTTTTGGTAAGCTTCCCTTCCAATGAATGTTGTTGATGAATTACTAGAGAAAAGGTTAAGTAAATCAAGACTTGTGATTAATTTTTCTTTGTCATCCATCTTGGTGAGCTTTCTCCCATAATGGCTTTATTGATGCACTAATGTGATCATGAGCTCCTTGGCTGGCCAAATACCTGTCACTATGTGTGTTGATTATGTGTATAATTTGTCTTGTAGTTTTCTTAGGCCTACAAAAGATCTTTGTTCTTCTCAATTTTCTATTTGATACTCCCACAAACAACTTGAAAACTTTGATCCAATCTAAACCAATCACACAACCTATTGGTATTTGCCATAATTTCCCCCCACATTTTTTCTTTTATTAGTTTGACTAAATTTTTTTTTTTTCATTTGACTCAAACAAGTTGTTTTCATAGGTTGTGATTGTTTTATTTTCCTTATGTACCTCTTGCAGCATTTGTGACATGATTTTTACTTTATTTCTTTATTTCCTCTGCTTTCTTTTCCCACTATTTTGATTTTTCCCCTTGTTATCCAATTCTTTTTTTATGTTACTAATTGTATGTCCACTATACTCCAACTTTTTGAAAATATCTATTGTAGATGTTATTTCTTCCTCAAGTTATTTATTTGATTCTTGCAATTTGTCCCTGAGTTCTTTGAATTTTACATCTACATCTATATTGACATGATTCAGAGTAATACTAAGTTTCTTATTTCTTTGTTTCAATTTTTTCTTCAACTTCTTGAGTTCTACTTCTCTCTCTACATTTACATCACATAGCTTTATATTTCTTTCTTCTAGTTGTTCCCTCAAAATGTTCAATTCTGCCTACATATTTTCTAGCCGAGGATGTGCACTTCCTTCTTGAGAGGAAGTACTTTTAATCCTTTTCTCTATTTCTTTGCACCTTTTATCCATTCCTTTCTCCTTTTCCATTTCATTTTCTAGGTCTTCTTTTAACTTTTCAATTGCCTTCTCCAACAATTTTTTCTCTCTCTCTCCATCTTGAATAGTGAATTGTAGACCACAGATTTAGTCTTTTTTGCCACACTAACTTTGTCCAAAAATTTTACTTTGGGGAAATACATATATAGTGTGCTAACATGAAAATATGGTGGATTTATTTCACTCTTTGGTGGATTATTAACTAACTGTGGGGGAGAAATAATCATAAACTCCATCATTTATTTATATTTGTTAAATGTTAGAAAGATCCTACACAATGCAAGTTCCTAAGAACAAGCCACCTCACATACATCCTTCTTGAATTCCTTATTATTTTTTCTATTCGTTTTTGTGGTTTCTTGAAAAAAATTTACGAAATTATTGAATTCAAAATTTGGGTTTGTTGATACAATACGATGTTTGAAAGGAGAAAGAGCACTTGCAACATTGTACTTGTCTCCACCAATGCTTGAGGTTGTAATAATTGTATTTTGAGGATTACCAATGACATCACCCCTTCCTAATCCTACCCCACTACCACTAACAAGTAGATTTTTTGGAGTGTTTTAAATGTTTCATCCTGAGGGAATTGTAACTGGCATTATATCAGTATGAGTATCTAAAACATTTTGCTTCTTTGCATAGTGACCTTTAACTATAGTACTCTAGTCAAATTTTAGTTGCATCATACTTTTTAAAGATGAAACAAAATGGGACGTTAGAATTTCACTTTGGATGAATAATGGCATGAGTTCACTTTTTTTTGAAGAAATTGATGGGTCATCTGACTCATCTCTAATTATTGGTTTATGACAAGGTTTTTTTGGCTCTGGTATTGTAAGTGGATACCAATTTCCTTGACCTATTGTGCCCAGCCCATCATCACCTAGATAACCAATTTTTTCTATCATCTTTTCCCCTATGCCATATTTTTCCCTTGTCTTCTCATTAAGTACAATATATTGTCTAGTTGAATCAAATGTACTAGTAGTAGTAGTTGGAGCAATAGATTCAATGGAACCAATGGTAGTGCCTATGGCAATAGATATGGGATCCTTACAAACCTTATACTCATTGTCTTCATCATCTGCATCACATTGTGGGATTATTCAATTTTTGTTGACAACTACTATATTAAAATATTGTTTTCACTAGTGCATTTATCCATCTCTATTTTGACCTAGATTCTCATGAGTCCATGTCTTTTAATCTTTGAATCAATGGCATACTCTTGTGTTGACATTTTCTTGTAGAGTTCTCATTTTGTATAAGCTTTGTACCAATTATGTTTAGTGGATCATACTGCCAGTGTTGAACAACATAAAATTTAAAAATTGTAAGAAATTATTATACCACATTGAATCCTCTTCTCTATAATGTGAACCCTCCACATCCAACAAGAAAGTAAGGAAAATTGGTTTTCTTTTGCTGACCATGAAAGAGTACATCTATGCTTTCCATCTTTCATATATATTCCAATGCAAACACCCTCTATGTCACATGTATTGGAAGTTTGTAGGCTTCTATAGCTTAACTATAAAATCTTAATATAGTGTACTCTTCCGTAAAGTACCAGTCATCCAATTGAATTTGACTTCCCAATTGAATTAATTGTTTACAAGACACATGAAATATAGGCATTGAAGTGCCTGTAATTTTATGATAAGGTGATGCCAAAAAGAAGTCTACAAAGTGGTTGTAGTTCCATTTGGGATCACCCATCCTATTCATAGATTTCCATTCAAATATTGGTTTATCAAACTTATGTTGAAGCTTGTTTGTTTCAAAATTCTGACAATGCTTTGATAATAGAAGATAGCACAAGTAGGACATGTACCTAAATGTCTTTTGTGATAGAGGGTCTGGCTCTCTTTTAATCATTAACAAACATTTTCAGATGTGATGTACAATGTGCTTAATATAATTATCTCTTATTGACTATTTTAGACATTAAATATTGAAAATCATTTCGAGAATGTTGGAACCCACTTTCTTGTTACTTTCCAAACTAAAGCACATTAATAGTAGAGACAAGTATCCTAAACCCATTGTGAAAAATATATAATTCACAAGGAGGTTTATGATCAAAATGAAAATTAAATCCATTTTCTAACCCTCTAATATAACAATGTTTTTTTATCTGGTCCTAAGTTGTCATATATTTATGCTAATTTTTCTAGGTCAATTTTAGTTAGGCTTTCTGCTTCATACCCTAGGTCCAATAGTCTACCAAATTCACTCTGTATGTGTTAGAATTTCTTTTAGAATAACTGAGAGGGAGGGTGAATTAGTTATTCAAGGTCCAAATGTCCTATTCAAACTTTTTACTAAGTGTTGTGAACCAATTCAACCATTCATTCATCAAGCTTTAACTTACCTAATCAGCAAGTTACTGTAAACCAACATGCAAGTATAACACACAATAAATCAACACATGACACAATGATTTACATGGAAACCCAATTTGGGAAAAACCATCAGTAACATACTACTCAATTCTCACCCTTCTGAAGTGATGCCCTGTGAAAGGCTTGCCCTGTTAAAGTCTTACAACACACTATTAAATGTGACCTTGTTAGAGGATTTAACCACCCTATTAGAAGTGGGCCTGGTTAGAGGACTTTAGAACATTAACTTGGAATGCCACCCTGTTAAAGGATTTACAAATGGCTGTTAGGCCAACCTAAGTCCACAGGATTTTCAAATCTAATACAATTGCTAGAGAATATTAGAAAATCTTGACCTGACTACAACATACAACTTATCTTGTAGATCTCAAATCACTTCTTAGCTTATACCCTTTCTTGGCCTTCAATCTCTACAACTCTTAACAGCTTACCCTTTCTTTCAAGCTTAGTCTCCTTGAGTCTCCATACTCAATGTACCAATGCAATCATCTCTTCATGACCACTTGTAGAAGTAGAGCTTTTGTGATCTTCCTTCGCCTAGATGTCTCCTTCTTGACATCCTTTCAACCACTTTGCAGATTTGGCACTTCAACAACAACAGTATCAGTAGCTCTTTGCTTCTTGGTCAATGACTTCTTAAATAGAAATCTTGGAGTTCCTTTTCCTGCTCGATTCTTCCATTTTTCAATTTCAATTTTCATGGATTAGGTAGGATTCATTGTATCTAAACTTATTGAATAATCCTTTAAAATTTTCCCAAAAATGGTTTACATGATTCCATGCCAACAACTCATCATCCTTATCTTCTAACTCATTCACAAAATTCAATGCAATCACTATGTCAGCTTAGATTTGGTGAATCTTCATCTTTTGAAATAATGTAGAAGCTTGACACTATTGAAATACTGGTGCTTGACACATACTGAGTTGCTTGGCATCAACTATGTTTTTCTTGATGTTCGACATCTGAAGATCACTCAACACATACTAGAAAAAAAATTTATGCTTGGCACCTGATCTTCACTCGGCACATGAAGATCACTCGACACATGAAGATCACTCGCCACATAAAGATCACTCAGCACACACTAGAAATGTCTATTACTCGGCTTCTACTGAGAATTTTCTTGGCTTCAACTAACTTGATTGGCACCTAATTATGATCTTAGTTAAAGCTTTGCAGTCAACCTTGTTAAAACTTCTTCTTCCAATGTATCTAAGTATGACCAACCTCTGTATCTTTGAGTATGTCATCAATACATTACTTAACCATTGTCTTAACTAATCCTTTCACTTTATTACAACATAATAACTCAACCTTTCCTTTAGATGCTCTTGTTACATCTTTCTAATCAAATCCTCTTCATCAATCAACAAAGTGATAGTACTTGGATCTTATAAGAAAATATCATTGCTACAAATAGCAGGTTTGACATCAATGGAAAAGCAATGATTGAAAACATTCTTTTACAACAATCTCCCTCCTTGATCTTCAACAATAATGAGCTTTTCAATTAGATTTTCAACAGTATGATCAACAAAATTACCTCCTATGTATTTTGATTGACAAATCCATTTTTTTTTTCATTATAATTTTTGGCACAAACAATTACAAATTCTGGATAGGGAATACTTAAGGGAACTCCAAGTAGGCAATTCCCCCAATCCATGTTGTAAATTTATTTACAATGCACCATATCATATTGTTTGATGTAATATATTTTCACTCCTTTGGTGGATCACTCCACTTATCTTCAATTGCATATCTAATTGCCTTAATACTCCTTTCATAGATAATGGGATCCTAAATATCATGAAATTCACCAACAAAACCTAGCATTTTAACCAGTTTGTGCATGTCAAAATATAGTTTCCTAGTCCACTGTATTTTCTTTTGGGTTGCAATTCCACTACCAGTGTCAGTTTCACTCCTCTTGTATGTTTTTCTCATCATTGAAAATTCTACAAAACTATACACAGACATAAATTACAATTTACAAGCATGATTAGCATTAAAACCCTAAATTTTATTTCTAATATTTAACATTGCAAGTTATCTAGCCACTAGAAAGTAAACAATTTTGGCTTACAATGTATGATAAATTAAAAATTAAACCCTGAAATATACAGTCTAGTTACTAAACTTTCAATAAAAATTTATGTTTTCAAGATCTTACCCAAAAGTTAAAACTCAAATTGATAATTGTTTTCTTTGATGTTGTGAGCTATCTTGGAAGATTGGATTTGCATTGCAACTTGTAAGTTATGATTCGTAACCCCTTTTTGATGCTCCAATGCTTTTACTGAATCTTGGATTGGTAGTTTGTGTAGAGATCCAAGATTGAACAATGAAAACTAAACCTTATGGTCTACACAAAAGAAAATTGTACAAATTGTAGAATTAATAGAGTCAAGAATTTTTTTTATATTAATTCTTACGTACATTGTACAATGGATAGGTGGTATAATAATTATTTTTGAAATTATAAATCTACGACATTACATTATAATTCACGATTAACTCTAGTAATTATTTCTAATTTCTGAAGAGTCGGTGACTTCTTTCTCAAGACTTCTTTTCTAGGGAAATTTTGAAAAAAATATGAGGGTAGCCAAAATTGGCCTGAAATAAATCTTCAGTCGTCAATCTTTGATGCTCCAATGGCGGTAGTTGTCGATCTTTAAATGTTTGGTCACTGCACCACGGTCCATGTCAACGTTATATATCTTCTTTCTCACTCGATATGTGTATGGCATATGTCTTCATTCCACAGCATTTGAGAAAGCAAGACTACTCTTGTCAAAATCAGCCTGAAATACAACTAGGGTCATTCAATCTTTTTTATCAAATGGTGTGTAAAGGATGTTGATGCCTCAATAGATGTTATGTCAAGTATGTCACATCTCCTCTTTCTAGGGCATATAGGAAAACAAGTCAACTATTGCGAAATCGGCTCAAAATTTATTAGGAATCGTTGATCTAAGTTGATCAAATGGTGGTCGGCTTGTTTCTTTTTTTGTACAATGTAAATGATGTCCTCTCACTGAGTCACACATGTCACTATGATATTTACCATGGATCCACTCTCCACATTGAAATGAATAGTGAATAGTCATAGGTGATACATGTATGTCATGTGTCTTCTCTCTGGGGTGATTTGGGAAAACAAGTTGAGTGTTTCCCAAATTGGCCTAAAATACATCTCAAGTTGTTGATCCTTGCTCATCCAATGGTAGTTGGGGCATCCCTTTTATTATATTAGCACTTGCATCATCATATTAAATTATAATTATAATATTAATTATTATTCTATTATAATAATAACAACATTGTATTAACACTTGTTAAAGATAAAAATTACTAATTAAAAATAAATTGAATAAAGATGTTTTATGTTTTATTTTAAGAAATAAAATTTGACTTATGTGTATTATGTTTTTTAAAATTATTTTATGACTGAATAAGAAGATATTCATAACAAATATAGGAATCTATGTATTTGTGCATTCAATTTCAAACTGAATCATTTACATTAACAGAATAATTATCTTATTTTATATTTTTTATGATGATTAAAACATAATTAAGGACCTAATATAGTATAGTTAAATTATTCTATTTTATATAGCATACTTATTACTTAAAGTTTTAATTAAAACTTAAAATTCATTACAATATGAATAATTGAGTGCTCATAGCATAAAGTTTTTATATAGCATATTTATTAGTTATTAGAGACTAGAGTTGACATCTATCTTTTTTTTGGGTGCATTTATCGAAATTGTGGAGCGTTCCCCAAATTTGTTTGATTATCATCTTTGTTCATTGATCTAAGTTGATCAAATGGTGCTACAATGAGCATAGTGATTTCACACTTGATACATGTTTGTCACATGTCTTCTTTCTGGGGCATTTGGAAAATCTAGTTGATTGTTGTTGAATTCGGCCTGAAAATCTGCAGTCATTGATCTTTGTACATCCAACGATAATCATAGCATCACCTTTATAATATTACTAACATAGTTCTTAAATATATTAGAATATTTATAATTTTGTAAATAAAATCATTTTTCAATGATATTTTAAATTTGATTGTAAAAGTAACCTGTCCTGTTGGAACCAAACATTAAAGTAAGTGATTTATCAATTAAATTAATTGTTAAATGTTAAACCTCAATATATTAATTTTAATTTAATGTTAAATATTATATTTTGTTTCTTAACAATTTAATGGAAAAAATCAAAAAAGCCAAAACATAAAAATAAAATAAAATTTTATATGGAACTCCAAAACTTGCATTGATATTCCTTGAAAATAGAAATCTGAGGAAGATGCATGTACAATGATTGTAATTTGATTAAATGAAAGAGAAAGTGAAACTAAACTATAGGGGAAAACCCTAGTATTATTTTACTGCTCATTATAGAAAGTGCAAGACCTGACTAATGTTGTGAGTTCTTGTAGCCATGGTTTTTCCTATGCCAATTCACTCAGATTATACCATTTTCAAAGAAAATCCAAGCCAATTTGTGCCCATTTCTTATGGTGCTTCAATTGCCCAACAATCAAGCCCAATAGAAATGGTTGCAGGGCCACATTTTGGCTAGGTTCTAGAAGCTTGTGGATTTCACCTGCCCAAGGGATCCCCACCCCTAATACTGCATGAGAAACAATATCAATGTCATAACCTAGGTATTCTACTTTAAAAAATTTCCTCAAGAAAAGTAAAATTTCAACCCTTTCTTCTCCAAGGTCAAGCAAAGACATTAGAAAATGGGACATAATGTCCTTGTTGACACGATACCTATTCTCATTCTCTAAAAACTTGTACCTAAGAAAAATTTTCATAGCACGAATAATGAAATGCGTAGTGGGAATAACCTCATTGCAAATTAACAAGAGGTTTTCATTAGGGATGTTGCCTAAAAAGGCCTTTTGTTCCTCTTCCAATTTGCATGTCAGCAAATTGGAGTGTCCATCTTGATTCATAATTTATGAAATAATTAAGTATAGAAAAATGACTACAAACTAGTGACTATAGAGCAATGACTACCAGTCTACCACACCAAGTAAACTAGACCAGAATATAACAAGTAGTAAAAGTATACCTATTACTAGAATATTGACTACCGAAAATGAGATGAGAAATGATGAAAGAAGAAGCTCAATTTCCTATAAATAATTTGAGTGGTTGAGTGATGGTCCCTACACATTTATCTGTCTAGCTCCAAGTTCAATTAATTTAAATGATTGAATATTTGTAAATCTTCAAAATAAATATAAGTTTTTGCCAAAAAATTTGTAAAGCATGCAAAACCAATGGAAGAGGGAATTTCATTGACAATGACAAGACATCTATTTAATGTCCACTACAAGTGGTATAGGGCAGATGGAAATGTGTCACCATTCTAGAGACTTGAACAAGTTTGACGATTCATTTGAGACATTTGGCCAAAAATAAAGCTTCAATCATTGATATATTATCATTAGATGATATTTTGTAGATAGATATTACTAGTTATGCATGTATGTTGGAGATATGGCATGTTATTTGAAACATTTCCCAAAAAGCCATCACTTCTGACATCAATTCCTACTTGAATGAGGCATGTGTAGTATGTGTTGGAAATATAAGAGGAGTAACTAAAAGGGGAGGGGTGAATTAGTTACCACAAAAATAAATCCCAAATCTCTTAGATGTCAATACAAATCAAACCAAACTCTTATGAAACTAAAATACTGCTCTAACTCGATTAGCACTGAATCACTCGGCTAAAAATAAGAATTACTATTACTCAACAATCACTAAAAGAAATGCTTCTTAAGATGTTTAATGTGATTAATCTTAATTAACTTTGTTGAAAATTCACAAAAAAAAAACATGAACACATATGAAACCTTTATTTAATGTGGAAACCCAATTTGGGGAAAACCACCAATTGTAACTAGTTAATATTTTTAATTCTTCTAAATTGAGCCCTATTAAGAGCCAACCCTATTAAAGGTTACAAAAAACACTATTAGGTGTGACCTTGTCAAAGGATTTAATCACCCTATTAGGAGTGGCCTTATTAGAGGTCTTTAGACACTTCAATCTAGAAATGCCACCTTGTTAGAGGATTTGGCCAATAGTTGTTAACTCTATTAAGAGATTTGATACACTCCTACAATTATTAGAGAGTAACAATTATATGACCTGATTACTAATGGAATAGTATTACTAATTTCAAATCTCTATTCTAGATTGAATTCATGATCTTCCTTGATCGGATAAAACTTTTCATCTTGATCAACTCAAGATACTATGTTATCCTTCCAATTCATTTCCTTGATTTGTCTTTCCAATCCCATGCTTCTCACATTCAATCCCACAACTTGACCTCATATTTATATTATTTACCTTGTCAAGTTAGCTTGAATACACTTTCAAATATTCAATATTCATCCTTTAAGTTGGCTAGACTTAACAAATAAATTCATCAAACTAAATATGTTGATTCAAGAAAATCCTTCGTTAGCCGACCTAGCTCAGCCAACACTAACATGGATTAGACTTTATTTAGACTTCCTTTGTTAACCACGTGAACTTGGTTAACACTACATCCTAAACTCAATTCCCTTTGTTAACCAAGTGAGCTCGGTTCACATTGGTTCCTTGCCAACTTCTCTTTGGTGCCCGAGTGAACTTAGTAGACATTGTCTTCCTACAAACTTCCTTTGGTGCCTGAGTGAACTCAGTAGATATTGTCTTCCTACAAACTTCCTTTAGTTCCTGAGTGAACTTGATAGACAATGTCTTCCTACATAATTCCTTTGGTTCCTAAGTGAACTCGAAAGACACCGAAAACTATCTACATTGCTCGAGTGAGCTTGGCAGACACTGACTGGTAAAGACTTGACATTTTGTGTAACAAAGACAATATACAATTGTTTTCAAAAATCTCCCTCTTTGGAATTGATGGAAACACAACATGTCATAATACAATAAAATTTTAGAGAAATAAAAGTAAGGATAATATCCTTAGTTTCATTCTAATTCTTATCCATGAGAACTCCATCCATCTGTCAGTGTGAACTCCCTCTTTCATCAATCTCTAATTATAATGACTGCAATATCAAAGTCTCCCTCTTTGATATTAACTCAAGTTCATTCTCCCTCTCTGGCATCTCTAACATATATAAAAATATCTCTGATATATGATAGCAAACTCTCCCTATCAGACATAAAATTTCTCTGAATAAATTTCTCTAACATATGATAGCAAACTCTTCCTCTTTGACATCTAATGTCAAAGATAGCATTCAATGGTCTTTCTTGTACCTGATGTAATGATTCATATGCAATCTTCCCTTTACAATATTGCATCAACTTGACTGATCTTCAACATGCTTGGTTGATGCATCACTAAAATTTGGTTAGTGGGCTTTAGATAGGGGAATGAACCCTAGCTTACCTCTTAGATACAAAAATGCATCCTTGGGTAAAGTCTTGGCGAATATGTTTGCAATCTGTTCTTTTGTATTCACACATTCCAATCTTACTTCCTTTTCTTGTACCAATTCTCTCAAGAAATGATACTTAATTGCAATGTGCTTGGTTTTGGTACACATCACAAGATTCTTGGAAGTGTTACTTGCATTGGTGTTATCATAGGAAACAACAATTGGATCTTTGATTGCTTCTTTCATACATATCAATAGTTGTTTGAACCAAATAATATTTGAACAATTGACTACTATAGCAACATATTCTTCTTGTGATGTTGACTGAGAGATATAGTTCTACTTCTTGCTTGTCCAAGATACTAGCCTCTTTCCAAGAAAGAATGCTCCACCACTAGTGCATGCTCCACCACTAGTGCTCTTTCTATCATCAATTCAAAGTTGTCTCCTTTGTTATACCATAAAACATAATCTTTAGTACCCTTTATATACCTCATGATTCTTTTGATTTTCGTCATATTATTTTGTTTTGGATTAGTAGAGAATCTAGCCACCATTCCAATTGCTAATGCTATGTCAAGTCTTGTATGCACCACATACTAAAGTTTTCCAATCATTGATGTGTACATAGTCTAATCTACCTCTTTTGAATCATCATCTTTGGAAAGCTCATGTCTAGTAGACATAGGTGTTCCAATTGGTCTAGAATCCTCCATTCCAAACTTCTTCAGTATCTCCTTGATGTACTTAGATTGAGTAATGTAGATACATATTTCTTCTATTGAATTTGCAAGCCAACAAAAAATATGATCTCTCCAAACATTGAAATTTCAAATTCCTTACTCATTTCATTAGAAAAATATTTGCACAAATCATCATTTTCGATAAATAATGTATCATCCACAAAGAATTCTACCAACAAAATATTCTTATCTAGTCCTTCTTTGATGTATACATTGTTGTTGTCATTACTTCTTTGAAAACCAATCTTTATGACATAATTATGTAACCTTTCATACCATGCTCTAAGGGCTTGTTTGAGACCATACAAAGCTTTGTGTAATCTATAAACCATGTCACTTTTTCTAGGATCAATGAAACCTTATGGTTTCTATATTTAGCCTTCATCTTCTAAGATTCCATTTAGAAATGTTGATTTCACATCCATCTGATATACTTTGAATCCTTTGTGAGCTACACATGCAAGGAGTGTTCTAACACCTTCTAGTCTAGTAACAAGAGAAAAAGTTTCTCCATAGTCAATACCTTCCTCTTGAGCATAACCCTTGCAAACTAATCTTGCCTTTTTTCATAAAACTTCTCCATTCTCATTCAAATTATTTCTAAATACACATTTTGTGCCAATTACATTCTTATCCTTGGATCTAGGAACAAGAGTCCAAGTTTTGTTCATTTCTATTTGATCAATTTCTTCATTCATTGCTTCATTCTAGCTTTCATTCTATAATGCATATTTTATAGATCTAGGTTCAAATTCAATAAGAAAACATGTACCTTTCAATTTTTTTCTTGTCATTGTACCTATGAACTGATCTCCAATAATTTTCATGGGTGCATGATGACTTCTAACATATCTAGCAAGTCTAGGCTCCTTTTTGAATTCACTAGGTTCACCATGATCTTTTGAATCATGCTTAAGTCCCACTAACTATGAGTCAAGTCCATTAGACTATGACTCATTTTCCACTAGTTGAAACTTGGGTCCTTTTGATGACTCAGATCCCTCTAATAACTCAGGGTGCACTAGCTGCAACTTTCGTTAAACTAGAGATTTTGGGGACTTAGTTGGTGAAGACTGTTCATTGCCACTTGCATTAGATAATGTGTCAGGCTTATAGTAAACAAATTTTTTGTAGTCTTTTGGTTCATTACTGCTTTTTTCTTCAAACTTTTCTACAAACTCATTAATCTTCACATGTGCACTTTCTATAACTTTATGAGTAGATAGATTCAGACATTTATATGCTTTGCTCTTATTGGAGTGTCCCATATATATGTCTTCATCACTTTTCACATCAAATTTTCCTTTTCTAGACTCCTTCAGAAGATAACATTTACTACCAAATACTTTGAAGTAACACACATTAGGTGTATATACCATAGTTCAAAAGGTGTTTGATTTGAATCCTTCATCAACTAAACTCGCTTCCAGGTATGAATTGTAGTGTTGATTGCTTCCTTCCAGTATTTGATAGCAACATTCTCCAATATCATCAGAGTCCTTCCACAATCCATGATTGATCTATTCCTTCTTTTAGCAATACCATTCTGTCAAGGTGTATCAGGTGCAGACACTTGCCTTTTGATTCCTCTCTCATTGTAGAATTCATTGAATTCATTAAAAATGAATTCTCCTCCTCTGTCTAATCTTAAAAAATTTAGTTTCTTTCTTATTTCTTTCTCCACTCTAGCTAGATACCATTTGAGCTTTTGAAAAGCTTATGATTTATCCTTCAAGTACATTAATTTCATCATTCAAGAATAATCAGCAAAAAATAAAATGAAGTACTTATCTCCACAATAGTTTTTTGTGCCAATAGGTCCACAATGGTCTATATGAACCAACTCCAGCACTTCTTCAGAATGATAGTTTTTTCTTTTAAAATTCTTCTTTCCCATCTTACAAATTTGATAATTCCTGCACATGCCCATGATAGGTTTCTTGAGATTTGGAATGCCTCTAACCCTTTTCTTCTTTCTTATGTTTACAAGTTATCAAAGTTCACATGACATATCTACTTGAGAAATGAAACATGAACTTCCATTAAGATCTAGGTAGAATAGATTACCTTTAGTTTTCTTGCCAATCCCAACCAAATTTTATTTCCCATCCAATAGATTGGCCTTTCCATTCATGAATTCTACCTTGAATCCAATGTTATTCAATTGAGCCACACTAAGTAGATTAGGCTTCAGTCCTTCAACCCAATAAGCATTAACACATATGAGATCATTGATTAGTGCAATAAAATCTTTACATTTCACATAACATGGTTCATCATTTCCAAATCTAACACTTCCACGATCATAGTGTACCAAGTTCTTAAATTTAGATTTATCACCAGTCATATGGTGAGAATAATCACTATCAATAACCCATGTATCATTCTTACTACCATGTGAGATAAGTGTCATCTTATCATTCTCACCATCTGATTCATCCTTAATAACAATGTAGACCATTTCATCATCTTCTTCACTACTATCAAAATATTTAGCAATGTAATAATACTTCTTACCTCTGTGCATGTAATCCTTGTAGCTTTTGAAGTCCTTCTTTCCATTATATTTTCCATGTTTCTTTTCCTCTTTGCCTTCTTTGTTTGCACACCTTGCATCAATGTGACCAACTTCTTCACAAGAAAAGCAGATCAAAGGAATTTTTCCTTGGTACTTTCCTTTTCCCTTGTGAAATCTTCTTGCAAGTAATGCTTCGATGACTTCAAGATCTTCATCAAAACCATCTTCATCTTCATTATCAGATTGCAATTTAGATTTTGCAGCTTTCTTCCTGAGTGATAGCTTGGCTTGAAATGTAGACTTAAGGTTGCTAGAGTTAGGAACATAGTTATCATAGTTATCTAACTCAAATGATGTCAACCTTCCCACTAGTGCATCCAATGATATATTATTCTTGGGATTGCATCTCATCTCTTGAATTTTTGAATCTTTAATTACATATATAGGAAGAATTGTTCTAAGAACCTTTCTTACCACTGTTTCATCATATATCTTTCCTCCTGAGGCTCTGATTGTGCACACACTAGATTTGATCATTTCACTGTATTTTGAAATATTATCATCTTCTCTCATCCTCATTTGATCAAAATGCCTCTGAGACTTTCTACCTTAGCTCTCCTTATATTTTCATCTCCTCCATAGATGGCTTTCAGCTTGATCTACATCTCATAAGTAGTATTACAATATTTGACTTCATCAAATTTAGCATAGTTGGTAGTTGAAGCAATACCAATCATCATAATTTTATGATTCTTCTTTTTTGTAATTTCTTCAACAATCATAGTTCTAGTAGGTGCCACATACATGGTGTCTAGGTACTTTAGGCTTGAGCCTCCAATGGTTTCCAAATGCAGTCTCATGAGTTCCTACCATGCCTTGAATTTATCTTTGTTTAGCTTAGGGATCTCCCTTCTATAACACATCTTTATCTTTAGCTTAGGTCCTTGAAACCTTCTCTGCAAGCACCAAAAGCTATGATACCAATTGTTGGAAATATAAGAGGAGTAATTGAGAGAGGAGGGGTGAATTAGTTACCAAAAAAATAAATCCCAGATCCCTTAGATGTCAATACAAATCAAAACCAAACTCTTCTGAAACTAAAATATTGTTGTAACTTGATTAGCACTGAATCACTCGACAAACACTAAGAATTATTGTTACTCAGCAATCACTGAAATAAATTATTCTTAATATGTTTAATGTGATTAACCTTAATTAACTTAGTCATAGAACCATAAAGAAAATAACATGAACACATATGACACTAGAATTTAACGTGGAAACTCAATTTGTGAAAAACCACCAATTAAAACTAGTTACTATTTTTCACTCTTCTAAAGTGAGCCCTATTAACCTTGTTAAATGCTACAAAACACAGTGTTAGGTGTGACCCTATTAAAGGATTTAATCACCCTATTAGGAGTGGCCTTGTTAGAGATCTTTAGACACTTCAATCTAGAAATTTCACCTTGTTAGAAGATTTGGCAAATAGATGTTAAGCTAATTTTGTTAAGAGACTTGATACACTGCTACAATTATTAGAGAGTAACAATGATGTGACCTAATTATTGATGCAACTATATAGATGATTTTAGATCTTTGTCCTAGCTTGAATACTTCATCCTCCTTGAGTGGATAAAACTTTTCAGCTCAATTGACTCAGGATACTTTGTTTTCCTTCCAATTCACTTCCTTGATTTATCTTTTCAATCCCATGCTTCTCACATTCAATACCACAACTTGACCTTATATTTATATTATTTGCCTTGTCAAGTTGGATTGATTACACTTTCAAATATTCAATATTCATACTTTAAGTTGGCTAGACTTAACAAATAAATTCATCAAACTAAATATGTTGATTCAAGAAAATCCTTTGTTAGCTGAACCATCTTGGTCAACACTAACTCATATTAGACTTTCTTCATACTTCCTTTGTTAACTGTGTGAACTTGATTAACACTACATCCTGAACTAAATTCTCTTTATTAATGTTGTCACAAAATTTTGCATCCCTACCTAAATTTTTTACCTAAAGGTAGTCTTGTGAAACATGGAAACAACCTCCAAGTTGTGCGATTTGAACAATGAGGCTGAGTCTCTAGAGAAGATTAGCTTCCTTTACTATCAGGATGCACCTGACTACTCTTAGAGGGGGAAAGGGGAGAAGGAATGCATAGAACACTAACCTAATCTATCCTAAGGAGGTGATGCACCAAAAATAGAGTGTTCAATCTTAACTCTACTCAAGAATGCATAGTTCATTAACACAATCTCAAATATATAGATTCTAACTTTGTTTATCTCAACTATCACATGTAGATCAGAAAAATAGAGAATTCTACAAGGAATAACCTTCACACTATAACATTCAAAAGCCAAAAATAGATACAGTTATGCAATTAGAGAGAAAGAGACAATACATTAACAAGAGGCAAGGAATGTTTGCATAGTATATTAATGGAAAAAAGAGATACAAATAGAGATTATAATAATGCAAAGGTAGAGGAATCATAGAAGCAAAGCACTAGTTAATACTAGAGGATCAAAGAGAAGACTAAACCTAAGAAGGGTTAAAAAATATTCTTTTATAGTGCAAGCATAACTAGGATAACTTTGACTGAAATTCACCCTACAACTATTTCCATTAAGTCCTTATAGAATAATCACTACAAATTTGAGAGAGATCTGATCATGGTATACATTCAAATGCAAGAAATCAATATTTTGAAACCTCAATAAGATAGAAACAGTGGCCATCAATGCGGAATGGTGAAAAAGGAGAAACTAGATGGTTAGATAGAAGGCTTTAGCCATAACTATGCATGGGGGGAACCACGGAGTAGTTTTTATTGACCCAAAGATTATATTTTGCCATTATTTTCCCCTTTTCAAACCCTTTTGACATACCAAAACCCTAAAAATTGACAATTCAATGAGGAAGCTCATAGAATCCACCATGTGACCCAGTAGTTTATTTCCTTTTTCTAGCCAACAAGGTCTTCATGGGTTTGACCACTTTACTATATAACCTTCACCACCTTTTCAACTTAACCATGATTGCTTCATGAAATAGTAGACTTAACCATCATTAACTATTTTTGATACCTTTCAAACTAGGCCTACCATGTATACGTGTCAAACTCTTGCTTTGTTGCATGAATTAAATCCTCACTATTCTACATGGTGATAAAGCGATGGTCATGGATCTAACTCCATCAAACAGTATGAAGATTCATCAAACATGTCAGCACCTCATCCAATGAGAACGTTACCTTTTTCCAACCTGTCTGACACCTTTTCTACTTCACCCACGGCCCACAAAAGGAAAAGAACCCACCTACCATATGTCACACCATCGCTATCTCACTATGAAAGGACATACATTTTTGCATAGCAACAACCATCGATATACCAAGATCTGATGGTGGATTAAAACACTGAAGAAACAATAGCCCACGAAGAAAAATTGAATCAGAACCTACCATCTATACTCAGTTCTAACAATTCTACCGGCCACAAGAAGGAAAGCCCACCTCATATACACTTCATGTTGTCACTTTGTCACGTGAAATAAAGTGTATGCTTCTTCACAAAGAGACAAAGCAATGGTCATAGATTTTGGGAGATTGAACAGTGGTTGAAAAGACCCACTGGTGACTATGCTAACCAAGTAAAGGGACCCATGTGCTACGTGGCAAGTTGTCACTCTATTTCTCTAACAAAATGTCCTACAGTTTCTAACAACAACGAAGTGAGAACCATGGATTCCTTTTTATCAGATCATGAACAAGATCTGGGCCTACAAAAATATTAAACATGCAATTGTTTAAGAAATAATATATAACCTAAGGTCATAAAATGGTATTTTTTGTACCCTAATATATTTGAATATTCAACTATATGAAAGTTAAAGTGTTTTAATTAGAATCTTTCAGTTCTGGCAAGAAGGAAAAAATAACTAATAGTTAACCAAGTAAGCTCAGTTGACATGGGTTCCTTGCCAACTTCTCTTTGGTGCTTGAGTGAACTCGGTAGATAATGTCTTCCTACAAACTTCCTTTGGTGCATGAGTGAACTTAGCAGACACTATCTTCCTACAAACTTCCTTTGGTGCCCGAGTGAACTCAGTAGACAATGGCTTCCTACAAATTTCCTTTGGTGCTCGAGTGAACTCAGTAGACACTATAAACTGTCTTCATCACCCAAGTGAGCTCAAAAGATACTAACTAGTAAAGACTTGACATTTTGTGTTACATCAAAGACAATATACAATTGAACAATTATTTTCAATAGTATGTATTGTGTACTACTACTAACCAGTAAGTACTTACTATAAAATGAAATTACGATTCACACAAATTTGGAAAGTAATAATTAAATACTTCATCTGATTACTGTAAAATAATTAGAGCCCAAAAGAAAACACCATACCACTAAAATATCAAATATCAACAAAAAGGGGTTTACTTTGCATCATATTCTTTGAATCTGGTTCATATTTCATCTTCATATATATATATATATATATATATATATATATATATATATATATATATATATATATATATATATATATATATATATATATATATATATATATATATATATATATATATATATATATACCAAAAATGGTTATGGTTTCCCTCAAAAAGGGAAGTGACAAGCTTTGAACCATTACATTTCAAATTCAAACATTTTTTGATAATATGTTTTACGAAATAAACCCTAAATAAACTAATGGTTCTTTGTGTAATGCTTATTTTATCCTTCAAAACATCCCAAAAGCATTGAAGTTCCAGTTTTAGTATTCAACCCCATTTGCAATTTTTTCTTCAAAATTAGTAGGGTTGAGACCCATTTTAATGAACACTACTCAGAGGTCTTCCTTTTCCTGCTCCTTTTTGAGCTCTTTGATGGCATCCACGGGATTAGCAGAGAGAACATATGAAGGTGCAATAAGCCCAATAGTAAGATCACTTTGTTTCTCATCCTCCTCCATAGTGAAATCTGGGTTGACAATAGGACTTGGATTTTCATTCGACAATCCCTCTTCTACAAGAAATCCCATTTTTGGCAACCAACTACATTTCTGATAATGGCAACCACTAACCAAGATGATCGTAATTTAAAGAATGTTTTTTAACCAGAATCCACTCTTCCATAAATGCAATAGGACATTCCACATACATGTCATCCTATAGAAACCTCACTTTCTTATCACTCTTGATACCGAGGTAATATTTTGATAATCTAACAACTAATTTGAAAAATATATGATTAATTTCTAGTCATTGATTCATTTATAGCACATTTTCCAACGCATTACATATGTTTTTTCAGTAAACAGGAAAAATCGCCTAATCAAATATATGTTTTTTCCAATAAATGAGAAAATTTGCCTAATCAAATATATTTTTTCTCCAATGAATGGGATAAATTGCCTAATCAAATAAAAAAATTCCAAAAATAAGGAAAAAATTCCTTATACAATATATTTTTTTTTCTATCAAAAGGGACAAAATCGCCTCAATTTTATAAAATTTTGTAATGGTTGGGGAAATCATATCTAAAATTTAACTTTTTTTGACATCAAAAAAAAAATCACCAATAGAAATTATTCCTCGCCCATACTAATGTTTGATTCCCCATGAATTTATATATTTTATGGGAAGGGGTTTCTTAAAGTTATCCTTGTTTCCCAACTATCTATGTCTACCTTATTTGGGGTAGTACCAAGCATTAGTTCTACCTCACTGACACCACCAAGTGGCAACCCATCCAAACCCTTTTACAAGGCATTGCAACCTTCATCATCTCTCTACTTTTTTTTGTATTTGTAAGGATCATCTCACTCTGGCGTCATTTTGTTCTATTTTTGTCTCCTTATAGTGCCTATTCTACTTATTTGGAAAGAGGGGCATTATTTTTGGAATTATAAGGTGTGTGGTGGATTTTTTTGTCCCAAATTTATTCCTCCCATCGATTCCTTTCATAGATTCCTAGTTGTATTAGTCATCTTAAATATTCTTTTTAGATAGCATTTCTATCTTCTACTTCTACAAGCCTATGTTTCAATAACCTTAGAATACTCCCAAAGAGATCATGTGTCACTTTTTTCACCATGAGTTCATCTTATATTGCACCATTGGAAGAGCCCTTTACTCAACCTCTCATTGTACATTTAGGTCTACTATTATATCCCATGCATGAATGAGTCTTGTGTCAATTGATCATCTTGGTTCACTTCCTCCTTGACATCACTATCTATTATCACTACTTGTTGGTCAAAGGTACAACCCATTATACCCCCATCCTTGTCACCTTGACACTTGTAGTCTTGTACAATGAAATGACACGAGAAATTTTATATGCAAATTATGGAAGTGATGGTATGCCTAATATGAAAGTGATGTTATGCCACATATGCAAACTTATTTTTATCATGCTGATTATGAATTCATAGAAGAACATCGTAAATAATAGTGTCCTAGAAAACACAAAATAATGGAAGAATATTATTTTTATTGATTTTACTAAAGAATTAGATTACAACCATACCAACAACTCTTATAATGATACTCCATTTGGTTAAGAATACCAATCATCGTGACTTTGTACTTCTTATTTTATAATGAGTGTATTATTATTCACTAATTACTTATTACTATCCTCTCTCTCTCTCTCTCTCTCTCTCTCTCTCTCTCTCTCTCTCTCTCTCTCTACCCAATACGAAAAAATTAGAGTGTTAGGTTCAATAAAACTAGTGATAGTTTAGCCAAAGAAAATAATATGTATCTCATAACACATATGTGTTATGAAGAACTAAAAACGATATTTTAGTTCTTCAAAACACATATGCATTTTGAAAAACTTTAGGATCAATTTTTCCAAGTCCTAACCTGAGTTTTTTATTTCAAATTTTAAACATGTATGGGTTTTGTGGATTTTTTCTTTTTTTTTCATCATGTCTCCACTTTATTGACCAGCAAATTGGTGCACTTACCTGAGGCTTATTCCAATTTCTAGGGGCATTGTTATTAATCTAAATGTGCAGACAAAGGAAGAGATTGACCACAATATCATTTTATTTTTCTCTCATGATGTGATACCTATTTAGGGGGTTTGGTTAGCCTCCCTCAGCTACATGACTAGCTTTCTCATCATTGGGGACCTCTCTCTCTGGTAAATTACATATTTTACCTATATGGCTACGAGTTTTTATTGCAAAAATTGACATTGCTAAGGATAAAAATAAAATTTTGCATGATCATTTCTTTAGCTAGGAGGATAGGAATTTGTTAATGATTAATCCATGGCATTCACATTTTATTCCATCTTCTAAAAATTTTAATAATGATTAAGAAATCACATTCAAATTTAATAAGCTTCTTCCCTATCTCCCCCTTCATCTCTAAGTTGACTCTCTTTTTGAGGAAGTGGGAGAATCTCTTGGGAATTTTTTTTATGGTCGATAATGATTCATCTTATATTTATCACACTACATATGCTTGTGTCTTGGTTGATTTGGATGTTTCAAAGGATTCTCCTGTTGATTTCCTTATCAGGTCTTTGAAGGTAAGATGGGTTCAAAATTTGGACTATGAGGGTATTTCCTTTAGGTGTAGCAGATTTTTAAAACAAGTCATATAGATTCTCAATGTGATCTAGAGAAAAATAAATTGTGTGCACCATGGTGGGGTGGTTCGTTTGTTCATCTTTATACAATCTTTAAGAAATTTAAAACTCGAGAACTTCTCATAGGTAAATTTTATGGATTCTCAAGATCTTTTGGCTTCTTAATTTATTTTAGTTTCTAATGGGGGGTTAGTGAAGATGACCAAAATCTAGTGCCTCTGATGGACTCCCCAATTGTCTGTGACAATATGGTTTAGACTTTGATTTGTTGTGACATTGGTAACATCTCAGATGATTGTGCTTTGCATATTATGGGAACAACTGTGTTGGCTTTGTTTTGCAAGTTGATGGTGGCTCATATTTAGGTTTGTTGGCTTGGAAAGATGCAGTTGCAAAAGTATAAAAGGGTAAGATTAATGTCAAGGTTAAGAAGGTTAAGTCTTCTAAGCCCTTCTTTGATATGACTCTTAATTCCCACAAGAGTAGTAGTAAAGCTCTTGGAGGGTTGGGTTTGGATTGGGTTTTGGCTAGAGTTTTCTGGTCTTTTACTTGTTATTTAATTTGCCTTTAGTTTAATTTGTGGGAACTAACTAGTTTTCCACTAAGTTTTATTGTAGGCTCTTTTGGCTTTTATTGTTTGGCAATTATCTTCTTCCTTTCTTGAGATAATGTCTTACCAGCTCCATCCAAAATCTGATTGCAAAGGGGTTTGGATCCCTTCAAAACCTATTTTAGTTTTAACCATAATCATTTAAAAGACACTTTGAAGTCAATCTATAAAAGATAAAATAAGAGGTATTTTTTTAGAATTATATTTATATTTAAATAATCAATAAATGTATAACCAAAGGATATATAGTAAAAGGTTTTAATATATTCACTAACTACTTCTATTGTTTTTCATATAGATAATTTTCAATTGGGTTTTACATTATATGTATGAAACACATACATTGTTATGTGTTGAAGGCAAGACTATGTGAGATACATTAATATAATGAATATACTTCTGAAACATTAGAAAAAATAAGTAACATGTTATTTCTTATTATCTATAATTATTTAGATTGATCATTAGTTTCCTCATTTAGAAACATAATGTTTTATGGATTTTGTACCCATTTTCCCATCTATGTATATGTGTGTTATGTATATCTCTATGATGGTCCTATTTTAATGGTTCAATTTTATAACGTATACTTATTATTTTAATCTAATTTAGCAATTACAAAGATGGTTTGTTAATTGAACCAAAAAAGTTATAAACCATAATCTTTCACATCTGCTTCAAATTTTGTGAATCATAACTATAACAATGCAGAAACAAAATGATAGATTCTAATATATTTTTAAATAAATGTGTTTGAAGGCCCCACCCATTTCCACTAGAGTGTTTGCATTAGGTTTACGTTAATGGCCTCATCTAACTCGACAAAGAGAAATTTCTTTGTATTAAATGTAAGCTTCATAAATTTTGTAAATATTAATCTATTTTACAAATCTTTAGATGTAAGAATGAAAAGAGCTTAAACTTGTATTAGATGACTATATTCCTCATTTGGACTTAATTGACGACGCATGATGAGACTTGTTCTTCAAGCCATTTGTATGGATATCTCTAATGTTAAATTGTGTCAATGATCATTACCATCCATGAAATGACTTCAATTTAGAGTTTGAACAAATCTTTCTAGGAATCGCAGTAGCCTTGTCTTAAAAGCATGGCTATATTGACATGCTTATGAAAGCTTCACTTTTATCAACCAAGGTAGTTGTCTACAAGATAGAAATTAATCCTAATAAAGATTAAAACAAGGAAAATTAGAGCTATAAAATGAATAACATGAACCTAAATCAAGGATAAAAGAGGAAGTTAAACACTATCATGCGCTCCTAAACATTGTCCTTCATAGTACTTGGAGCTTTGCAAGGACAGAAAGTTACAATTCTAATAAAATGTCAAGCAACACACAAATTTATTAATGAAGATTTTTTTTCTAGAAGAGGATTGCAAGTAGAAGCTTTCAATGAATTTAATTCCATGGTAGGATGGTTCTACCATTCCATACACGTGGAAAATTCAACAATTGGAGATTGATCTTAGCAAATGCAAGATTCAAGCTGACCTTTGTGGTGGGCCCATAGGATAAATTGATATGGATTGAAGACTGAAAAGGTCTATACTCATTAGGAGAGTTTCCTCAAAAGTATTGAATCATGGAGCTAAAGTTCAAATGAGAAGTCAATGAAGTATTGATTCAAGGCACTATAAATGGAGCTCATAGAGTTGTATCAACAAACACCATAGAATGGTTGTTTGGAAGTGGTTAAGTAACATGGGAAAAATAATGTTTAATAACATCCACAACTACAACAAATAAGATAAGTTATCAATGTGGACATATAAACACTCTTCGACAAGGATGATCTGCTCTTTAATGACATTCCTTCAAAATTGTCAATCTTTTAGAGAATTTAAATATTTAGTTGAATGAAAAACTAATAACTACCCTTATATAAATCCAAGAAAATTTGAGAAAATTGAAAAATAAAAATAAAAAATTCTAGACGTGTGTTGTATCAAACAAAGTTTTGGCCTTTTAGCATCTTTAATCATCTTATTGAAAAAGAAAAGTTGGGACTATACAAATGTGAATAGATTCATAACTTCAAACAATAAAACTATAAAATAATGGTTCTAATTCCTAAAATTAATGTGCTAGTTGATGAATTTCAATGAAGAGTATATATCAAAAATTGACAACATCCTAGTATATCATCAAATGTGAATGAGAAAAAGATGTGCATAAAAAAAAATCATTTTAGACATTTAAGTTTTACTTATGCCCTTTGATTTATTTAATATAGTTGCTACCATTCAATCATAAATGAACCATGTGTTCAAAAATTAAGAAAGTTTCTCCTAGAATGATATTTTAACTACACCAAAATATGGAAGGAACATCAACAACATTTGGATGATGTTTTGAAATTGGACCAACATTCCTTTTTTCTAGGGAATCCAAAAGTGAGTTTAAATTAACAATTAAGTTTTGATTTGGATTAAATAGTGCAAGTAAATGAATAAAAGATGCAAGCTACATAAATTGGCCTTAATTTCTAGTTTAACATAATTGAGAGGGTTATTTAGGTTAATTTAGCTAAGATAGAATATGTGTTAAGAGATCATGTCAATTAGCCATCTCATCAATAGAATTGACCAAGGGACCATTTGTTTGCACAAAGACAACAAAATTTTGATAAACTTAAGAAAGCAGTAAGTATATCTCATGTACTACCTATTCTAGACCTCACAACATTGTTTTTCTACAATATGTTACCTTAGATGAAGGAAGTGAAGGAATGATAATGCTAAAAGGTCATCTAATAGCTTTTGAAAGTAGAAAGCTAACAAGCGAATTAAAATAACTATTCAATCTTGCCTTCCATAGCATATTCTCTTGAAAAATATAGGTAATATCGAGTTTGTGAAATCTCTATCATTGAAACAAATACTAAAATTTGATGTATTTTCTTAGTCAAAGAGAGCTAAACAACAAAGGAAAAAGGCAACTAAGTTCTAATACTACAAATTTGGTATCAGTAAGAATAGTGTAGCAATTGATGCTCTATTAAAGAAAACTCATGTTCATTATCAAAGTTTTCCCTTAACTAGAAAGTTGTCTTTAAAGATCCGAAATGACAGGCATTATTTAGGAGAAGATTTAACCTGTACAAAATCATAATTTATTTTACTCCAAGGTTAAAGGTAAAGAATAAAATTTTTAATTGAAATCACTTAAAGAAATCAACATCACATCAAGACCTACTAGAAATGAGGGAGACATTTTCATTTAAGAGTCTCAAAATTGTTATTCTTAGGAGTGTCTATGAATGCCCTACTAGCCAACCAAAAATTGTTTTCTTGAAAAATTATTAGAGCCTTCATCAATTCCAAAATAAATTAAGAAAGATATCGTGCCAAATTTTATTGTAAAAGGTGATTTATTTTCCATATGGACAAAGTTCAAGACATCTCAAGTGGCTAATTTATTTTTCAACAACATTTTTATTGCATGAATTTTTGAAAAGCATGGCAACTGATAAAAATGGTAGAATCCTCAACTTATTTTGAGAAGAAATTTTTTATTTAATAGAAGCTAAATAATCTCCAAGTACTAGTTATACCATAAATTGATAAACATGAAAGTAGTCAAAAAACAAATTTTGAATTGTTTAAAAATTATGTAACAAATCCTCAAATCAATAAAATAACTTTATTTGGGGAAACTTTATTATGACACATTTCATGTCTATTGGGATGATGTAATGATTTAAATACGTAGAAATAAAAATTACATGCAAATATGTTGAAAGCTATCCCCTCCCCGGAGGAAATCTTCCAAGCTCTCAACTCTCTTTTGGGGGACAAAGCTCCTGGCTCGGATGGTTTCCCGACTTTCTCTTTTCAGACTTACTGGGAGGTGGTCAAAAGGGACGTTACTAAGGCTATCCAAGAATTCTTTGGGGCCAAAAATCTTTTGAAAGAGCTCAACGCCACTTTCTTGGTTCTCATTCCTAAGATTTCGGAGGTTGATACGCTGGACAAGTTCAGGCCTATTAGTCTATGCAATTCTTTTTACAAAATCATCTCTAAGGTTCTTACCACTAGACTCCTTAGCATTCTCCCCCTGATCATCTCCCCTCAGCAGACTAGTTTTGGCCCTAGCAGGCAGATTCTTGACTCTATTGTCATGGTTCACGAGGTCATCCACTCTCTGGAAGTCAGTAAGAAGGAAGGCTTTCTGCTTAAGTTGGATATATCTAAAGCCTATGATAGGGTGGATTGGAATTTTCTCATGGCGATCCTTCAAGCATTTGGTTTTGATGCTTAGGTGTGCAAGATTATCTCTCAACTTGTCTCCTCACCTTCTTTATTTATTTTGGTTAATGGCTCCCCCTCTCATTTCTTCTTCCCCTTGAGAGGACTGAGGCAGGGTGACCCCATCTCCCCTATTCTCTTTATCATTCTGGCTAAATGTTTGGAAAGACTCATCCAGAGGAAACGTCAGGACAGGAGTCTGCAAGGTCTCAAGCCCTCTTCGGGCCCCTCAACCTTCACTCACCAGCAATTTGTGGATGACATCATCTTGGGGGGAGAAGCTACTATCCGTGAAGCCAGAGCTTTCAAGGGCATTCTGAACACCTACACTAGGGGTTCAAGCCAAGATATTAACTAGGAGAAGAGCTCGGTTTTCTTCATCAACACCCTGTAATACCCCAAAATTGGCTCATTGCCATGATACTAATTCTAGTCTAATCCTGATCAATCCTAAGACCTATTCTAATAGGCAATTCTCATTCTACTACTCGCTACTTGACTTAATTGTCAAATGCAGAAAACCTAAATCTGCATTCATCATGTTTATTATTTAATTCCTATAGTACGTACTCATATTAGTCACATTAAACCTACTTGATTTAATTATAATTTAATTATTAAGTATTTATACTTTAATTTAATTAAATTATATCCTAAGGCTAATGTACTATGGAATTAAATTTATTTAATTTGATAAATACGCTTATCTTGATTAATTAAATATAATTATTTAATTAAATGGGAAAGGTATTTCTAATTAATTAAACAAAACTATTTAATTAAATGGAGTACTTACTTCTAATTAATTAAACAAAGTTATTTAATTAAATGGGAAGCCATTCCTAATTAATTAAATGAAGTTATTTAATTAAATAAGAAAAGTGTCTATAATTAATTAAAGGTTATTTAATTAAATAGAAAAAGGTAATTATGAGACCATATCTCATTTTATTAAATTAAGTATTTTACCAAAATCTCTCTTCAGTTCAAAAAAGGGAAATTTTTAATTCACTATTGATCAAAAATGAGTTAAATTAATTAACTCCTTTTTCTACTCAAATTAAATCAGTTAACTCCTTATTTTACTCAAATTAAATCTGTTTACTCCCTTTAATTTGGAAATCTCCCTTTATGACTGAACCTCATCTTCAATCCTAACCGTTGATCCGAATTGATCTCAACCGTTGATGGATTTCAGGAAAGTCTATTTAAGAGACCCTCATCTCTTCATTTAGGAGGATGAATTTGGAGAATTTGCATCGAATCGCTGCTGGAATTCATACTCACATTTGCTCATATTTTTACATACATCTTGCATTCCTAGTTTAGATTCATCTAGCTTAATAATGCATACATTTTTAGTTTAATGTCTTTTATTTCTTAGATTAATTGCTTGTACTTCATCTAGATTACTTGCACATTCATATAGCTTAAATTGCATTCAAATCCTTCGTTCTTACAAGGTCTGGTTGCCTGCACCTTGATTCTGAGGATATTAACAGGCAAAATCCCTTTAGATAGAAGGCAACAGGTCGCTTTGCCGACTGATTTTCGAATGAACAATCCAATATTCATTTCGGGATGAATCTGCATACAATGATCGTGTTGAAGTGTGTGTGTTAGCAGAGGCCACATATTCACACATACATTTCTGGCACCCACCGTGGGGCACGAAAATCAATTTTTCTGGACTCTTTCTGTATTTTTTAATCATTTTTTTGTTCTTTGTTCATACTATTCATACAGATTCCAGAATCTTCGTGCGAGACTGTTCATTTTCGCACAAAGATTCTCTCCGGGTCACACGAGAAAGTTCCTGAGCGCATGAAATCTTGCACGGCACTTGTTTCTTCGCGCGAGCCGAAAACAGTTTCGCACAGGCTCCAAATAGTTTTGCGTGAGACAGAAATAACTTCGCGCGGCTCTGTCAGAAATTTCACGTGGCACTTGTTTCTTCACATGGGCCGAAAACAGTTTCGCATAGGCTCCAAATAGTTTCGCGCGAGATAGAAATAACTTCGTGCGGCTCTGTCAGAAATTTTGCATGAAACTCTGCTATTTTTTGCATTGATTTTCATGTTTTCTGGTTTTTCTGCTAACTGCTCACTGTTTCTGGTTTTTTCATGTTTTCTGTTTTTTTTGGAACAGCAATACAGAAGATAGCTTTTTTCCAATTTTTCAGATAAATAATGTAAACGAAAAAAAAAAAAAAAAAGAGTATAAAATGAATTTTGACTTTTGATGTTTTCATAGGTCTTAGCATTTTCTAAGCTTTTTTATGGGTATAAAAATGAACAAAAAAAGTTAAATTTTATTTTCCCATAGTTAAGCTTCAGTTTTCACTAACATGTTTTCTCCTAAGCATCTTTATTTCCACTTTTCTAATTTTTTTGCAGCATAACAGTGGTTTGTAGGACAATTGGAAAAGCGTGATAAAATTGCTAAAAATAGGTAAAACATCTACTAAGCGCGTTGCAAGGATTACCAGGTAATTCTCTTTGACTGATAACACTTCATTTGGATCTAAAACAAACATCTCTCATGTCAAGCTTGTGTGTGTTTCCTTCCATGATTCTCATTTTACAACACATACATAATTTGATACTAGGTTGTGATCTCCATTAGTTTTCATCTAGTAGGCTTAGTTACTAGTGATAGATCTAATTAGCTATCTGGGTTATTAGACTCGCTAATCTGTCGGCCCCTTGTTCCACCCTGTGGTTGCAAGATCAGCACCACATTAAAGGGGAGGGGTCTACAGGACATAAGCGTTAAATGCTCCACAAGGCAACCCTTTTGTGCTTTCTAGAACTCGCTAGTTTCTAAGTTGTGGACTCATTTTGGCTTATGTGAGGGGTTAAATGTTCCACATCTTTGGACTCACCTCACATTAGTTAAAGCGTTAAGTGTACCACCTTGTGCTTTTTGATTTCTTTTGGATAGATTTACTTTTGGAAATTAACATCTGTACACACATAGTAATTAGGCCCCCATGAACACTATTAGTGGATCTTGAGGGAGTGGGTTCCTAGTGAAACTCCTCTCTAAGACGAATTCCTTGTAGGTGGGGAGGATACTTTGAGCATCTCGTAGATAGATGAATCTTCAACTTGTTGATTGAGGCATCCTTTCTCCGAAGAGGTTGATAGATCATTAGGAGATGATATCATAGATCTTTAAGAGAGATACTCTTAGTTTAGCATGTCGGATTAATATTTCTGCTTTGATTGGGCTAAAAGTGAAAAGGTGTCAAAACCTTGGATCTGGAAGCTAAGTCCCCTTGTGGTATACTATTGTGAGTCGGTCACCTTTAGAGAGGGTTAACCATAGCAGACAATCCCTCTACAAGGAAAATTGCGTTGACGGAACCTCAAGCGGTAATAGCCATTTTCGCCATGGTAGTGACAATCACTATATAAATGTCCTTGTGGAATAAATCTCCATGGGTGTGGTTCATTGTGGGTTTTCAGATCTCCCTAGCAGCTCTTGAAGATTAAGTTCTCAGACTGTGTCAAAACCTCGGTGCACTGGGATTGGAGGTCACCCCTGTGAGTCATAAAAGTTTCAGAGTCAAACCATTACTAAAAAACCTTAGAGAGGCCAAATTTTATTTTCTAGGGATGTATGCGTGATTGCAAAACTCTTTGAAAACATACACAATTAGCTCTCTTAAGAATCAGCACGTACTAAGTCACTTGATTGTTCATGCACAAGGTTTCTTTTGCCCTTGCTCATTGTTTTCAGACATGCTTGATATCACTTGCTTGTTGTTCTACATTCTTGTTTATCTGCTTGCTTACTAAAACAATCAAATTTGTTGTCTGTTAAATTGAACTTGTCTAGAAAATCTGCCCAATCTATCTAAAAAGTCCAAAAATCTTGCCAAAATCAGTCGTTGTTCTGAAACTGATTTGCTTTCTCACGTGAAAACTTTTTCAGTCTCGCGCAAAATCATTTGGTCTTTGCACGAAATCATTTTTTCCTTGTGCAAAATTAAAATTCTGTCATGAGTCTTCGCGCGACCCTGTGAGCTTTCTCGTGGGAAATTAAAAACTGTCACTGAACTTTGCACGAGACAGAAACTTCTTTGCATGGCTTGTAAAACTTCTTCGCGCGACCCGTAAAGGTTTCTCACGTGAGATTTTGTGTCATCATTTCCACATTTGGTTTGATCTAGCTATATGTGATCTGTACGTTGCCCTTTTCTGCGTCCTTTTATCGCTCTCTATCTGCAAATAGTCCCAAACAGTGGCATCCTGCTTAGCTAATGACTTGCGATCCATACTTTAACTAGTCTTGTCTCTCAATTATCTTGCTCTTGTCCTTTAGTGCTTGTTGTACTCTGTGTCATGATAGTCATAATCTTTGGTTGTTCTAGCCTTCAAATCAGACTATTCATACCTTAGTATACTGCACTCTTATCTTGCTTTTCTGAGACTACGTTCTAGTGTGGTCCTTGTCTAAGCTTTTACTTTTTGTCATTGTCTATGACTGTGGAAACTTGACTTATGTTCAAAAACTTGGTTGTCACTACTTGAAACATAGTACATCAAAATGGCTAACAACAAATGCACCAAATCCAATATTCCTAGTGAGGAAGAAAAGCTACTTATTGCAAACATGAAGCAACAAATCCAATCAATGAGCACTCAACTTCAAAGACTAAAGGAGGAAGATGACACATCATCGAACAAATTCTCCGTGCAAGATTATTTACCTTCCTATAATGTTGAGTCCAAGCCATCTCAAAACATTTAGCAATTACCCAAGAAATCTAGAAATATTTTTGAAGAAAAACCTTGGGAACTTAAACCAAAGCGTGATTTCACACCTTTGGGAAAATCTTATGAATTAACCTTGGAAGAAATTCTTGAAGAGAAACTCATTGTATCACCTAAGGTCACTTTGGTGGGAGTTTCCTTTATGAGTAACTATTGTGCCTATCACAGACATAATTTACATAAAACTTCCTATTGTAAGGAGCTAAAAAATGAGATCCAAGATCTCTTTGACAATGGTATAATTCAAAAATCTAAGCTCTCAGCTACTAAAGATTCTACTCTCAAGAAGGATCAATCTCATGAAACCATGTCTAGTAACGGTTCAAACACAACTTATACTTCTTCCAACATACATCCACCTTCTAAATTGTCCAATCTTTCCAACACATATTCACCAAAAGAACCCACTACTCCCCCAGTTGACTATGTGTACCCTCAAGGACTACCTTTAAAGGAAACTCAAGCTAATCTTGACTTAGCTGCAAACCTCTCCCATACCACACAAAGAAAAGATCCAAAACCTCCATGTGTTACTCCTTCTATTATCCCCACTCCAACTATCCCTCCATTGTCTCTTCAAGAGCCTATTATGGAGACTCTAGAAATATATCTGAATACAGATTCAGATACTTCCTCATCCTTGGATTTGGTCGCATGTCAAGAGGACCACTTAAATGATGAAGTAACAAGTGTTGATCAAGACCAAGATTCCTTCATCCCCTTTCAAATCTTTCTAGATCTCGTGCCTCCATCTCAAGAGCCACATAGTCCTCCATCTCCCATGTCATGCACCTCTACCAAGCAAGATCAAGATATTCCTTCCACCATCCTTAAGGAGATTATAAAAGACCAAGAGAAGGATACTTTTCCTATGTTAACCAAAATTCCTTTTGAAGAGAAAAGTGTTCCCTCACTCTCTTGTTCTACCTCACTACATTCACTTCCAAACTATGCTCAAGCTTTAAACACTCCTGTCAAAGGTATTGCTCCTATAACAGTTACTCATAAATCTATTGATGACTTTGGTCATATTGCTCACTCTAAAGATGCTGATATCCATACTCATGGTTCGTTCACATCTTCTAAATCTATCCTTGGTCCCTACCCATCTAAGCTAAAACCTTCAAGTCTTCCATCCATATTGGGACCTTATGTTCCTCTATCTCCTACTTCCACTCTTAGCTCATTATACATTCCTCCTACCCTACCCCAAGATCAAAAAAGATACACATACTTGAACTCTTCACATCCACCTTTCCATCTAAACCAGTCATATTGGCCTCATTCATCCACAAGTCCTAAGTCCTTTGGAAGCAATTTGGATGATCAACTCAAACACAAGTGCATGAATCCATACTCAAAAGTTCACTATGTCTCCTCTAATTGACATGTGAATGTCAAGAAGGAAAATATGCAAAAGAGACCGCAAAGGTCCACTATTCAAAGAGCTCAACCAAAGAAAGTATGGGTTCTTAAATCTGTTATTGAAGAAATGTGTTCCAAAGCATCTAATGAAAAATCAAAAGCTATATGGATTCCCAAGTCTCTTTTGAAGGACTTGAATATTGAAAACAAATCAAAGTTGACATTCAAGCTTCCAAAGGCTTCCACTCCATCTTCTTCCCAACATCTTCCTAAAAAGGTTTCAAAATCTTCTACTCCACCCCTCTCCAAAATGGCTTTTCTACCTCATATATCTAAGCCTCAATCTATTTCATCCATATTTCCTCCATCATTCCACTACCCTTCAAGGTGTGTGTCAATGTTGATCTTGCCTAATATCTCATCCACCCTCATGAGATTCTCTAAATCTTATGTCTGCTTGCCATCCTTGCTTGTTTCAATCTTCCAAAACCAACAACCTTATCCTCCATCTACCTCTCATTTTCCTTTCATTTCCCTTCCATTACCTTATCAACATCTTTGAGTGTACCTTGCTATGGCCTTGGCTTATCATAGCTTATCTTTCTTATAGGAGCACTATTCAAATTGAAGAAGGCTTGAATTCTTTCCAAAAACTCTAAAAATCCAAAAAAGAAGGAAAAAAAAAAATGTGCCTCGGTGAAAACCTGGAAACAGGCGCCTTGGTAGCAAAAGTAAAGAAAAATAAATCCATCCTATGGTGAAAACCACTTCTTGTGGCACCTTGGACAAGTACCATGATGAAAACCTGATAAACAGGCATCATGCGTAATTCTTCCATCAATGACATCCTATCATGATCTTGCTTGTCCTTTAGATGTCCTCATCTCAATTCATTCACTCATGACCTCCATAACAAAGTTTGCTATCCTATTCAGTTAACCCTTTGGTCTTGATCAATGAAAGAAAGAAAAAAACTCAGTTCTTAGCAATCTCTTGACATGGTCATTTTTGTGGATTACTTACATGATACCCCTCATTACACCATGAGCTTATATTGTTATATCCTTTTCCCTAGCTTGGGTAATCTTGTGAAGGCTTTCCTTGAGGGTAACATTCATTACTTCATACTCCTTGCCTTTCCATCTCTGCTTATCCACTCGCTTGCTACTACATCTTGTCCTACACCTTGCTAGACACTAAAACAAAATCAAGGTAATCCTTCTTGAGAGCTAGTAATCTTTGACAAAGTTCTAAAAATTTGAAAAAAATCTAAAAATCAAAAAAAGTCCTGAAAAAAAATTGTTACCCTGGTGAAAACCTAGCAATAGGCGCCTTGGTAACACCAAAAAATTGAAAATCTCAAAAATACAAAAAAATCAAAAAGAGAAAAATACAAAAAAAATTGAAAAAAAAAGAAAAGTGCCATTGTTGAAAACCTGGAAATAGGCATCATGGTAGCAAAAAAAGGAAATCCTGCCAAGAAGGTAAAAACCTGGTAAACAAGTGCCTCTTGTTCCTAATGCTCCATCTTGCAGCGCATCTTCTGGCTATTCTGTATAGTTGCTTTCATGCTTTCACTTTCTTGCTTTTCCTACTTTCTGCTCATGTATCCATGGATTGAGTCTTGTCACAGCTTGGGGGCATCCCCTTAGTGTCACTCTTTTCGAGATTCTTCTCATAGAATCTCCTTCGCGATAGTCACCAGTGGTCCTCACTGTGTCTGCCTACTATCACTAGTGTCACTCTTTTCGAGATTCTCCTCATAGAATCTCCTTCATGACAGTCACCAGTGGTCCTCACTACGTCTGCCTACTGTCACCAGTGTCACTCTTTTTGAGATTCTCCTCATAGAATCTTCTACGCGACAGTCACCAGTGGTCCTCACTGCGTCTGCCTACTATCACCAGTGTCACTCTTTTTGAGATTCTCCTCATAGAATATCCTACGCGACAATCACCAGTGGTCCTCACTGTGTCTGCCTACTATCGCCAGTGTCACTATTTTCGAGATTCTCCTCATAGAATCTCCTACGCAACAGTCACCAATCATTCTGACTGCATCTGACTACTGTGGCCAGTGTCACTCTTTTCGAGATTCTTCTCATAGAATCTCCATCGCGACAGTCACCAGTCATTCTGACTGCGTCTGACTACTGTCACCAGTGTCACTCTTTTCAAGATTCTTCTCATAGAATCTCCATCGTGACAGTCACCAGTGGTCCTCACTGTGTCTGCCTAGTGTCGCTAGTGTCACTCTTTTTGATATTCTTCTCATAGAATCTCCATCATGACAGTCACCAGTCGTTCTGACTACATCTGCCTACTATCGCTAGTGTCACTCTTTTCGAGATTCTCCTCATAGAATCTCTTTTGCAATGATCACCAGTTGTTTCAGCTGTGTCTGCCTACCGTTGCTTGGGTCATGTCCCAAGATTCCTTTATGGAAGATCTCTTTTGCGTCAGTCACCAGTCGTCCTGGCTGTGTCTGTCTACTGTTGCTTAGTCCTTCTTAGGTTCTTCATCGTGAAGATTCCTCTTTGACCTCAGTCACCAGTCGTTCTGACTGCATCTGCCTCCTGTTGTCACCCTACTGAAGAGATTTCTTTCTTACATGTTCTGGACATTAGCACTTGACATCAATCCCGAAAACATTAAACTCAAAAAAATATATATATACTTGTTTGGATATGCTGAGCTTTTCTTTTGTTTGCTTTGTTTTTTTTTTTTTCTTTATCATATCTCCTCGAGCAACTCGATGATGTCATCTTCGACTAGAGAAGTATTGACTCGAGGCATGATCTTTTCTTTGCTTTCTGTTTGCGATTTAGTCCCAATAAGTTGATATATTCCTATAAGAGGGGTGTCCACTATAAGAGCCTCTATCTCATATTGGATGGTCGTGTGTACCTCGACTCCTTTTATACAGATACGTCAATGACATTGGTTCTTCTCCTTGTTTGTTGGGTGGAAATCTTTATGCTATAGTACATACTGATACTCGTCCTACTAAGTGAACGTACGGGTCACTACGAGTATATCTAGCACACTTCTGTCTCAGGTTACGAATGCAAGGGTCGTTGTGGACAGAATGAATACTGAATACTTAGCATAAGAGGAATCTCCCATGTGTTTGGTGTGCCTGTCATGCAAGCAACATTCAGGTCATCCTAGCATTTATGCTTTGATGCTTATGTTAACTTGGTACATTAAAAGGGACAAATGTTCTGGTCATTTTGGCTTCTTGTGCCTCGAATGCTTACATTTAATCTCGACAAACCAATAACGTATGTTATATTCATATTTCCATGATTGCAATGTCAGTGGGAATTGTATAATATACCAGCTTTATATCCGGTGATGATTAAATATTGAGGCTTGGTAACTAGACCTAGGGTTGCATTTAACATAGTCTTACATTACATACTTCACTTGCATAAGCATGCGATTCAATTGCAAATCTACTTTCACCTTCTTTGATGAGGGATTGTTGATCTCTTCAAAGTATCATGTTCTTTCATGAACTGCACAAATGATTGATTAATCACCCTCTTGGCTACTCTGGTTGCTCTGAACCCATTTTTCGGGATCGAATTCGAAATTTGACACACTTAAGTGGCTCGAAATGCATTTTAAATTTTTTTGTGCAATCCAAATCTTTCTGATACTTTGCAATTCTTGGAATCTTTTCAACTCAAACTTGGTCTTTTGGACCTCGAAATCACTTCGGGTCAACCTTCATATTTCTTCATATCATTCTAATCTCTTCATATTTCTTCAGATCATTCTGATCTCTTTATATTTCTTTTGATCATTCTGATCTCTTCATATTTCTTCAGATCGTTCTGATCTCTTCATATTTCTTCAGATCATTCTGATCTCTTTATATTTCTTCAGATCATTCTGATCTCTTCATATTTCTTCACATCATTCTGATCTCTTTATATTTCTTCAGATCATTCTGATCTCTTCATATTTCTTGTGATCATTCTGATCTCTTCATATTTCTTTAGATTGTTTTGATCTCTTCATATTTCTTCAAGATCATTCTGATCTCTTTATATTTCTTCAGATCATTCTGATCTCTTCATATTTCTTCTTATCGTTATGATGTCTTCTTTATTGTTCAGATTGTTCTGATCTCTTCTACATTCTGTTGAATCTCAGATTTCTTCTGTATCTATTGCTATATTGCTTCACATCATATTTCTGGTGTGTCATCTTTCGATTTCGCTCCCAAGGGGGCAGGATGACTACATCATTAAATACTTATTGCTCGGGGCATCTAGTTCCCATCTTATGTCCTAGTCACTTGGGGCATCTCATCACTTGGGGCATTTTGTTCCCTTCTATCTGGCATCTTTGCCATCTATCTTATCTTTTCATCAATTGATCAACTTTATAACAACTCTTCTTAGAGTTCGATGGACAGGTATTGGGACAGTCTAAACCCCGACTCCTGAGGATCAAGCCTCGTTCTAGGGATGATTCTATGACTCATGATTGGACCTTGTTATCTTTTATCAATCTCAAGTATCTAGGTGTTCTATCTGGATCCTTGAAGATTACGCTTTGTTCTGGAGATAGTCTTCTAAATGCTTTCAATCTTGGGTATCTAGATGTTCTATCTGGATGCTTAAAGGTTAAACTTTGTTCTGAAGAAACCTTTTAAATGCTTATCAATTTCAGGTATCTAGACGTTCTGTTTGGATCCTTAAAGATTATGCTCTGTTCTGGAGATAGTCTTTTGAATGCTACCAATCTTAGGTATCTAGGTGCTCTACTTGGTTTCCTCGGGATTAAGCTCTATTCTAGAGATAGTCCTTAAAAGCTTATCAATTGGTCTCTATGTCATCAACTTCAGAACCAATCTCATCTTCACATCATGCTTTCTGATTTTCTTTGAATTGAACGTGTTGCTCGCACATTCATTCAAAGAGGGGCAAAATGTAATACCCCAAAATTGGCTCATTGCCATGATACTAATTCTGGTCTATTTCTGATCAATCCTAAGACCTATTCTAATAGGCAATTCTCATTCTGTTACTCGCTACTTGACTTAATTGTCAAATGCAGAAAACCTAAATCTGCATTCATCATGTTTATTATTTAATTCCTATAGTACGTACTCATATTAGTCGCATTAAACCTACTTGATTTAATTATAATTTAATTATTAAGTATTTATACTTTAATTAAATTAAATTATATCCTAAGGCTAATGTACTATGGAATTAAATTTATTTAATTTAATAAATACGCCTATCTTGATTAATTAAATGTAATTATTTAATTAAATGAGAAAGGTATTTCTAATTAATTAAACAAAACTATTTAATTAAATGGAGTACTTACTTCTAATTAATTAAACAAAGTTATTTAAATAAATGGGAAGTCATTCCTAATTAATTAAATGAAGTTATTTAATTAAATAAGAAAAGTGTCTCTAATTAATTAAAGGTTATTTAATTAAATAGAAAAAGGTAATTATGAGAGCATATCTCATTTTATTAAATTAAATATTTCACCAAAATCTCTCTTCAGTTCAAAAAAGGGAAATTTTCAGTTCACTATTGATCAAAAATGAGTTAAATCAGTTAACTCCTTTTTCTACTCAAATTAAATTAGTTAACTCCTTATTTTACTCAAATTAAATCTGTTAATTCCCTTTAATTTGGGAATCTCCCTTTATGACTGAACCTCATCTTCAATCCTAACCGTTGATCCGAATTGAACTCAAACGTTGATGGATTTCAGGAAAGTCTATTTAAGAGACCCTCATCTCTTCATTTAGGAGGATGAATTTGAAGAATTTGCATCGAATCGCTGCTGGAATTCATACTCACATTTGCTCATATTTTTACATACATCTTGCATTCCTAGTTTAGATTCATCTAGCTTAATAATGCATACATTTTTAGTTTAATGTCTTTTATTTCTTAGATTAATTTTTTGTACTTCATCTAGATTACTTGCACATTCATATAGCTTAAGTTGCATTCAAATCCTTCGTTCTTACAGGGTCTGGTTGCCTGCACCTTGATTCTGAGGATATTAACAGGCAAAATCCCTTTAGATAGAAGGCAACAGGTCGCATTGCTAGCTGATTTTTGGATGAACAATCCAATGTTCATTTTGGGATAAATCCACATACAATGACCGTGTTGAAGTGTGTGTGTTAGCAGAGGCCACATATTCACGCATACACACCCCTTTGGAGAGACAGAGGAAAAGTGCTCAAATTCTGGGAAGCGGCATTGGCTCCCTTCCAGCCAACTATCTTGGCCTGCCCTTGGGCTCCAAACCCCTGGATTCCTTCTGGAATAGCATCGTTGATAGATTCAATAAGAAACTTGTTGGATGGAAAGGGGCCACCCTTAGCCAAGTTGGCAAGTGTACCCTGGTGAAATCCATTTTCCAGAACCTCCCCACTAATGCTTTAAGCCTCTTTGGAATCCCTGCCAAACATGCAGATATAATGGAGAAGATTCAAAGGGACTTCCTCTGGTCAGGGGCTGATGACCATAAGAGATATCACCTTGTTGCTTGGGACATCACTTGTCTCCCAAATTGCTATGGAGGTCTAGGCATCAGAAAGATTAAACACCTCAATAACACCCTTTTGGCCAAATAGTTATGGCATATCTTTCAAAGCATAGGTGTTTGGAGGGATATCGTGACAAAGAAATTTCTGAGAAGACAATCCTTTAACTTCCTGATAAAAGAGACCGAGATTCCCCAGGGGTCCTATATCTGGAATGGGATCTCAAAGGCTAGACCCCTAGCCAAGTCAAAGGCCAGACCCCTAGCCAAGTCAAAGGCCAAATGGAAAGTTGGCAAAGGGGATAATATCTTATTCTGGCAAGATAACTAAACTAGTTAAGGACCTCTTATCAACCACCCCATTTATGGAAGATGGGCATAACAGTGCATTGAAAGTTATGGTGCGCAAGTCAGTGATTACAGAATTGGTCAAGGTTGGCAGGACCTCTCTGAGTTTTCCCCAGACCTTATCACTCTTATGATTATGTTGAATGCCACCCCCCATCAACAACAACAGGGACTCTGTCATTTGGGGTGATAACTCGAATGGGCTTTTCTCTGTTGCCTCTGGCTATTTCTCTTTATGGGCCAGAATGGAGAAGCCATTATGGGCCAATGCTTGGATTTCTAGCCTCACTCCCAAAATTAATTTCTTTTTCTGGCTACTAGTACAAGACAAAATTCTTACCCTGGACAATCTAGCCAAGAAAGGCCAAATCATCCCCAATAGGTGCAGTCTTTGCAAGCTTAACCTGGAATCGGTAAATCACCTATTCATCCTCTGCCCCTATTCTTCTAAGGTGTGGAATCTTCTGGCCAGGGATCTTGGTTTTAGCTGGTGCCCCCCTGACAATATCCAGGACTTCTTTTGCCAGTGGAGAAGCCACCACTCTATTTTGAAAACTCAACTTTTGAGCTCCTGGATTCTCCCACACTTTTTCTAGGGAATCTGGAAAGAGTGCAACAACCGAATTTTCAAAGAAAGAGAGGCTCCTGAGTTCATAATTTCAAAGAAAATTGAAGGTCTCACCATGGAGAAATTTTCCATTACAAAGGGAGGAAATATCAAGGAAGGAGGGAATAGTAAAGCTAGGAAGAAAGACAAGGACAAGAGAAGGCAGGAAGCAAGATGGTCCTTCCCCCTAAGGACTGGCACAAAGCCAACTTTGATGGGGTGGCTAAGGGGAATCCCGGACCGGCCGGAAGTGGAGGCATCATTAGAAATAGTTCAGGAGGAGGAATTGTGGTTGTTTCTTTCCCTCTTGGTCACTAGACCAATCACTTTGCTAAAGCCAGTGCAGCCAAACAGATTGTTAAGCTGGCCCTGGTTGCTGGGATCGAGTGCCTATGGCTTGAGGGCAACTCCCTAAACATTATCAATTGCATCAAAGGACGTGCCATGCCCTCTTGGACGATTGCTAACGTCATTGAGGACCTTAGATCTAACTTAGGAAAGTTCAAAAGGACTTTCATCAGCCACACTTACCAAGAAGCCAACTCAGTTGCTGACTAGTTTGCCAATGATGCCGTTACCAAAAACTCGGTGATGACATGGAAGAACGGAGATGAAATCCCAGCGGTGGCGATTGAGTTACTCCGGCAAGATCAAATCCAAGGTACTAATATCAACCCTTTTTAATTATGGAAAGATACGTCAAATCGCACGTCGGAAGGGGAGTAATTAGAAGTCATGCAGAGCTCTTTTCAAGTCATAACCACGCGTACAGATGGCACGCTTTGAGGGCTAGCATGAATAGAACCACCAAAAATTGTAATTACGTTTTTATTTTCAGCGTCCCAAGGAAAATTGAGCTCAGCATTTCTACAAGAGGAATAGGGTTTACAGTGCCAAAGTCTGCCATGGTCAAGGAAAGGATCAGAAGAGAGCCTTGTGGAGAAACGAAGAAGTGGAAGGGGAAGGAGAAAGTTTGGCACAAGCTCAAAAAGGGGGTATAACCAGGTTCATGGAGAAGCTTCATGGCTTCGACGCTGGGGTTACCAAGGGGATGGTGGAAACATGGAACAATGAGAAAGTCAAAATTGATGGTGTCACCCACCAAATCACTGAGGGCTTGATTATGAAGGTGACGGAAATCCCTCAGGTTAGCATAACCTTCTTCAGGGATAAAAAGATGTTGGCCAATGCTATTAGCGAATTTATCAAGGATAATGCTGAGAGGAACAAACTTATCAAGATCGACACTTACTACGAGATGGAATCCATCAAAAAATTATGGAGGTATGTTCTCAAGATTCTCATTGAGTGTATCACTCTTGACTCCAGGTTTGACAAGATAAGAATGCACCATTTTGTGTTGCTAAACCACTTTAGGCATGCTGTTAAAATTTCCTTTCCTTTCTTTCTTTTCACCTCCATGTCTAAGAATATTGAGGGTTTCAAGAGAAAACCCATCACTAATCTTTCCCTCCATGAAGGCCTTCTTCTCTTGGTTTATGAGTTTCTGAAAGCTCAAACCAAGGGAAAATCCCTCAGTGACCCGAGTAATGCTTCGGAGGGCACTGCTAGTTTGGACTCTGAGGATGTTCAAGTTGTTAAATCTGAGGACGGGGATTCCTCAACCAAAGCCATCTCTACTGCCCAAAAACCCTGCTTTCCCTATAGAAAGAGCCCTATAGGTCTCCCCCCCATTCTTCCTAAGCCTGAGCCCTAGGAGGAGAAAGAAGACAGTGAAGAAGAAGAGGAGACTCTGACTGAGTCTGAGGATGAGGACAAGGTGAAGGGGAAGGACACTGTGAAGGATGAGGAAAAGGGGTGGGAGAGAGGCAAGGAGGAAGTTACCCTGGATACCCTCGATGCTCCCCCGGATAACCCTAGAAAAAGAAAAGTGGACCAAGCCCTGCTTCAAGAAGACCCCATAGCCCTGACCTTCGAGACCCCTGGTCCTGTGTTGCCCTCTTCCCTGCCTGAGGAGAAGACTATGGAAAAAAGTGGGGAGGTGATAAGAAAGGACAGGAGGAGGGCTTGGAGGAATTTTAACATGGACACTACTAGGTTGGGAATTGTCAAAGAGCTAATGAACATCCAGGTGATGAAGGACCTCGATGGCAGAACCCATTATGATGAGCTTATCGACCCCACTCTACTGGTCTTGTCTGATAACACGCAGGAATCTAGCTTCAACCTTCTGAACAACGCAAAGAACAGCGTGATAGATAAATTCTGATCTATCAAATGGTTGTTTCAAGAAATTGAGGCTCTTAAGGAAAAGAATATCCAGGATTGCAGCCAGAGCCCCCGCAGAGTCCAAGAGAACACTGGAAGGATGAATGACCACGATGATAGCCAAAAGCACTGCAGTGGCCAGGACTCCAAAAATGATCAGGAGAATAGATTTTCCCTGGTTGAACAGAAAGTCTAGAGGTTAGACAACATCATCCAGATTCTAACTAACCAAATTGTGGACACTCTACACACTTTGAACAAGAACATTATCAACCTAGGGTATACTCTAATGAGAGTTGGCATCGGTGGGAACACGGGGAAGCTGACCAGCCAGAATATTGGCAAGGAAGAGGTCAATCTGAATGCTGCCAGGGACCAGGTGGATCACTTGGACCAGGAGGAAGCCCAGAACATGAACCAAGAAGAAGCGAACAACCAGAAGGATAATGAAGCTGCAAAAACTCTTCAAGATCTGGATAAGGAGAACCATTAGGTTTGGTTTTCCTTGTTGGACTGGCTGTTGGCTTTTGCCTCCTGGCCTTTGGCCTTTTGTTTCTTTCTGGTTGTTTGTAGTTGTTTCATGTTTGCTGGACTTCAATGTCTTAATTTTTATGTTGTAAAACTTTCGGGTTTCAGGTCCCTGTAAAGCCTATTTTTCTTAATAAAAAATAATTACATGCAAATATAATCAATATCAAAAAATAATAAACCACACATAATAGAACACAAAACATAAAGATTTAGCATGGTTCACCCAAACCCTAAGCTACATCAACCAATAACGAGTCCAATTTATTTCTTATTATCTAATGATTACACCCTGATTATAGTTGGTAATCCCTTATAACTTAATATCACCAAAAGAAGTTATTGTCTCATCACACATTATGAAATCCCTAACCCTAAGCTATTTTATACAATATTTTATCACTTACAAATTTATGGCAAGAATTATCACATGTTGGTCCCAAAAAAAGTCAAGAAAATAACCCCAAAAAAATAAAGATACATGGAAAGTGTACAGTACTTACCTAGTCATTTACCACAAGCTAATAATCTCCCACTTGGGCATTGATCAGGCTCCACACTAAACAATAATCTTCAAGTTGGAGACCGGTCCTATAGAAAGACCACTACTACATGAGGCTCCCACTAGATAGAACCACCCTAGACTCAGTTGTTCATTTATTCTATTCAGTCTAGTAGATCAACTGAAGCTAAAGAGGAGTTCATCTTCTCCCTTGTCACCACCTTTGTAAACATATCTACTAGATTAACATTGGTCTATATCTTGTCCATCTTTTATTGTCCATCATCCAAAATTGACCAAATGAAATAGTATTGCAATTGTATGTGTTTTGTCTTTGAATGTAGAGAAGAATCATTGGCAAGATGAATGGCACTTTGGCTATTTGTATACAGATAATTATCCCTTTATAGATATCCTGATTCTTCCATGAAGAATTAAAGCCATATCAACTCCTTGGTTGTCTTTGTAGCAATAACATAATCTGCCTATGTAGTAGATAAAGCACTCACCTTTTGTAACTAGGAATCTCATCGCACTGTGTCCCACCAATAGTAAATACATATCCTATAGTGCTTCGTTTGGTATCTAGATCCCCTGCCAAATCAGAGTCAACATAGCCTTGTAAATCAGTTGTAGAGCCCCCAAAATGCAAATATTTACTAGATTTCCTCTCAAATATATGAGAATCCATTTAGTTGCATTTCAATGTTCAATCTCATGATGACTCATATACCTGTTAATGACTCCCACTACATGTGCAATATCTGGCATAGTACATACCATAGCATACATCAAACTTCCTACAACTGAAGCATAATGTACTTTAGACATTTTATCCTCCTCTTCCTATGCCTTTGGGCACATCTCCTTAGTCAATTTCAAATGACCAGGAAAAGGTGTGCTAATAGCTTTGGCATTCTCCATAGAGATACATTACAACACCATCTCAATATAATCAACTTGAGATGGAGTCAATTTCTTGTATTTTCTATCTCTACAAATTTGCATACCAAGGAATTTTTTTTCTACCCCAAAATCTTTCATAGCAAAAGAATGGGTTGATTGTTGTTTCAATTCCTTAATGTGATTCATAATAGACCAACTACACACATATCATCAACATATAAACATAAAATATTGTAGCTTTCATCATCCAGCCTCTTAAAATAAACACAATGGTCTGAATGACATCAAGTGTATCTGTGCTCATTCATAAAACTATGAAATTTAAGATATCATTGGCAAGGTGCTTATTTCAAGCCATATAAACTTTTATGCAATATCAACACTAAACTATCCTTACCTTTGACCTCAATCCTTGTGGTTGTTCCATACATATTTGTTCACCCTAATCACCATGAAGAAGAGTTGTTTTAACATCAAGATGCTCCAAATGCAAATCTTCATTAGCCACAATACTTAAAACAGTATGAATAGAAGTCATTTTAACAACTAGTGAAATTATCTCATCAAAACCAAATCACTTTTTCTATGCAAATCCTTCGACAACTAACCTGGCTTTAAATCTTTTCTTACCTCCATCCTCTTCTTTCATCCTATAAACCTATTTATTCTGTAAAACCCTTTTACCTACAACCAACATATATAAATCTCAAGTCTGATTTTTTAGCAAGGATTTCATTTCTTCTATCATTACAGACTCTCACTAAGCCTTTTTCTCCACCTACACAACTTTATCATAACAGTCTAGTTTACCTCTATCTATTAATAAAATAGAATGCAAAGAGGAAGAAAATATTTTTAGAGACCTACCTTAATCTTGTTGATCGTCTAACATTTATTGGGCTTCAGTGTTTGTTTTTCTTGTGGAGCATGAGGGACTACTAGAACATTTTCTTTTGTAATATTATCTAATACTGTATAACCATTTTCTTTCTTCTCATGTTGTCGCAACAAATCTTTGTACAACACTTTCTAATTGAATATGACATCCTTGCTTTTACAAATTTATGATTTTCAAAATCTCAAAGCCTGTACTCAGATTCATCAATGTCATATCCAAAAAATACATATTTCTTAGATTTAGCTTTTATCTTAGTTCTATTTTTAAACTCTATAAGTGCAAATGCCTCACCACCAAAGGTTTTGAGAAAAGAATAACTCACCTTCTTACCCATTCATGCTTCATCTAGAATAATACAAACCAAAGGAATAGAGGGACCTTTATTACTCAAATATACAACAGTATTGACAACCTCTATGCACATGTTTAAGGGAAGTCCAACATGCAACCTCATACTCCTTCCAGACTCTATTATTGTCAAGTTCATGTGTTCAACCACTCCAACTTTTGTGGAGTCTTTGGAACAATTTTCTATCTACAAATATCATTAGTCTAACAATGATCTTCAAATTTTTTGTTACAATACTCACCACCATTATCAGATCTAAGACATTTTAATCATTTACCAATCTCGTTCTCAATCAAGCATTTCCATTTCCCACTCTTCACAAAACTAACTCTTTTATTTTCAATAAACACAACTTTCATAGAAATCCATATTGACATATTTTAGACCAAGTAAAAATTTCTTTGAATTAAATAATTTCATACCTTTATCACTCATGTGTCCAAGCCTATTGTACCATAGTGTCATTTCAGAATCTCCAATGACTATTTTTTGATCTTCCTACTCAATTGCAGCAATTGTTCGTGAGAAACAATTAAAGTAGAAGGAACAATATGACATGTACAAGGTTTCTACATTCACACCTTTTTCTACTACTTAGGGACCTTTTGAAACCTTCCAATTTCTATCATTGAAAGTAACTGTGAAACCCTCATCACCCAGTTTCCCTACTGAAATTAAATTCCTACCTGGTCTCGGAACATGTCTTACATCTTGTAGTAGCCAATGATTCACATTTTGCAAGTCGATCTTAATTCTGGCCTGACATTTCCAACAATCTGACAGAGTTGATTATCTCCCAAATAAACTAGTCCAAAATTCCCTTGGATATAATCAAGAAAATAACCTGTATGAGGAGTATTATCAAATGAAGCCCTTAACTCTAAAACCCATGAATCATTAAACATTTATTAAAGAAAGAAGCAAAACATCATCTTTGGATTTATTACTTACCATATGTGCCTTCTTATTTCCTTCTTGTTTGTCTCCTTCATTGTTCTTCTAAGACCAACAATCTTTCTTCTTATGCCTTTGTTTCCCACAATACCAACAATATATTGGTCCCCTAGATTGAGACCTATTTTCCTTTGATTTTCCTCTTGATTTCCCACGACTTCTTGAATTTTTTCCTATCATTCATTTTTCCTCTACTTAGGTGCTCAAGAAATTTCCTAATGTAGATCCACCTAATCTTTTTCTACAAATTTCCTCACTCAAAATGGCACCAACATCATCATCAAATTTTAGGGAATTGGAACTAGAAACAGAGGTACTCACAGTCATTACCAAGTCATTACAGCTTTTAGGAAAATAACATAGAATCAAGAGAGCCCTAATTTCATTATCAAAATTAACATTTGCAAAAGATAACTAACTAGTAACCATATTAAACTTATTTATGATTTGCAACATATCCACCTTCTACCATCTTAGTATTAAATAAATGCTTTATAAGAAATGGCTTGTTTGAAGTGGAAGGCTTTTCATACAAGTTTGTTAGGATTTGCATCAACTCTTTCATTGTCTTTGCTTTCATAATATTAAATGCTAGTGATTGTACCAAACGCCAACAAATACTTCCAAGTGCCTTTATGTCCAAGATATCCTAGTCCTCATCTTTCATATTTGGGTCCTTGGATTTTACTTCCAATGGTCGCCATAAATCCTTATAATAAAGATAGTCCTCCATTTGTCTGTCGATTAAACTTCTCAACCTTCAGCTTACCCTCGTCCACCATTGCTCCCACTCAACAGTGAGACTCCTACTAAACTGTGAGACCTTCCTATAGAGGATAACTGAAACAAGCTCGCTTGGATACCACTTGTTAGGATTAATAAAATAGAAATAACAATTTTATGCAAATACAACCAATATCAAAAAATAATAAACCACACAAAAGATATCACAAGACACAAAGATTTAATGTGGTTCACCTAATCCTTGGGCTACATCCACCAACAGCGAGTCCAATTTCTTTCTTATTATCCAATGATTACAACCTAATTACAATGTGCAATCCCTTACAGCTCAATACCACCGCAAGAATCTACTATCTCATCACACATTATGAAATCCCTAATCCTAAGCCATTTTACACAAGTTTTTTGTCGCGAACAAAATCAGGGCAAGAATAATGAGAACATGGCAGCCCTCAAAAAAATAGCCCCAAAAATATTTATCCTTGGGGGCTATGCCTCAAAACCCCTACTCAAGGCCCAGGCTGTCGTTGAACGCCGACGAGGATACATGGAAAGTGTATAGAAGACACCTTTCAAAGCTTCACAAGTTTAATATTGCTTTATCCTTTGTTGATTTTATCATCACAAATAGTCAAGTATGAGGGTAATAGATCTAGGTAAGAAAAGTCAAAAATTGTTAAGTCACTCAAGCAAAACCTAAAAGAGCACAAAGTCAACAAAAGTTATTTTGGTCAACATTGAAAAAAAAAACACATCTATATTGTGATTGATTCGGTTGTATCAAAGAGACTACTTGCAAAGGTTTTCATCAGATGTTCCAAAGATAGTTAAATCCAATCCTTAAACTGTGAAGGGGTTTCATTCAAAGGGACTACTGGCAAAGGTTTTCATCAAATCTTCCAAAGATAGTTAAATCCAATCCTTAAACTATGAATGGGTTTCATTCAAATGTAGAAGATGTTTTAAAACTAGTCGTGGTAGCTCAATGTGGCTTTGAAAAGAAAGAAAGAAAATTGCTTCATGGTGGAAGGGCAATTCAATACAACATTATTCAATTGTGAGGCACTCCCAAAGGAGTTTCTCCTAGGTAATCGCTTAGAATGCCCTTTCTTCTCAAGTTTCTCTAGTTACTTCTTCTTAGGTTGAAATGGTTACTTGTGGAGTGACGGTGGAGGTTGGTCCTTTATCTCTTGCCCCTTTTGAAGTATCTCAAGTTGTGAATGGGAACAAGCCCCTTGTGTCTATGTCCTCCAGGAAAAGTTGTTATGGTGTCTCCGAGATGGATAGTGTTGTTAGCTCTGCACATGTTGCATCTCAAAATATTGTTGTCTATGATAAGGTGTTTTTTATGGGAGTTGTGTTTTATCTGTTGAGAGAAATTATGGTGTTTGTCTTTCTGGTTGTTGTTAGTCATTTATTTCAAGATGTTGTTGGCCCTATCTCTGTGAATGTTGATGGTCTTCCATCTCAAGGTGTTGGGACTCCAATATTAGATTAGTTGGATTGACAAGTTATGGTGCTAAGGTGGAAGACAGTTAAATTACATTGAAAGAAAGAAAATCATCTACACCCTCTTTTGACGCAGCCCTTTGTTTCCACAAGGGCAAGGATGTAGGTAAATCTTAATGATTTCTAATAGTGAGTATTGCAGTTAGAGTTGTTTCTAGTTCTTTCCATATTTCTCAATTGCATGTTGATTTTTTCGTACAATAGTTATAGATTGCTGGAGCCTATTTGATAAAACCCTAATCTTGGTCATATTTCATTCCTTATTATAGGCTTTCATGGAATATCTTATCCGATCCCTACAAAACTTATTTTACCAATAAATAAAAACATTAATTTTTTTTATAAAAATGAATAAGATGAATAAATTTTTGGCCGATAGGCTGTATGTGGAAATTTTGTTCCCGTAAAATTACTTTTTCGATCGAAAAATTGTCAACCCCTACCATTAAACTATTTTCTGACCAATTTTCATCTCACTCCACTTTTAACTCTTATTTTTTCTATTTATTCAATTTAAGTAACTATTATCTACGCTTTTAATTGTTGTTTTTATTTATTTATTTACCTTAAAATTTATAACTATAAACTAATAAGATATATCATATAGATTATTTAAATTATATATTTATATTTATTTAGGTTGGTTAGTTATTATCTTTATTGTTAATTCTTGCTTTTAAATTTATTTATTTAACTTAATTAGTTATTATTGATCAGATTTTTTAAATATTATTTTATTTTAATTAAAAATTATTTATAATTTAATTTATTCATATAATTTTTTATATAATTTATTAATTTTAATTTATCTCCACTTTTAACTCTCTTTTTTTAAAAAAAAAAAATTAAGTAACTATTAACTTAAAAATTATAACTATAAACTTATCAAATATATCATAGAATAATTAAATATTTCTATTTATTTAGCTTAATTAACTTTTATCTTTTTAAATTTGTTTATTTAAATTAATTAGTTAAAAAATGATTAGAGTTTTTCATTTTATTTTATTTTAATTAGAAATTATTTATAATATAATTAATTTATATAAGTTTTTATCACATAAGTTTTTATGAATTTTAATTTATCTTAACTTTCAATTCTTTTCTTTTTTTTCCTATTTATTTAAAAAATTAATTAGTTGTTATCTTCACTTTTAACTCATTTTTACTTCTCATTTATTTAACTTTTGATTTTTAAAATTGATATAAGCTTTAGTTTTAAATAATTTTAAATTAATTTTTTTTTTATGGGTAAACGGTCGAAGCCTAGATTAATTATTGTTATTTATTGTAATTAATTATTTTTATGTGTTAAGTGAATTCGAACCCAAGACCTCCCACATTAAGAGGCTCACAAGTTACCATTGTGTTGTAAGCTCTTGCCTAATTAATTAGTTTAGTGTTTCGCTAATAGTTCTCAAAATAATTTTTTATATTAATTTTTCATAATAGATTTTTTGATGAATGACTTTTTTAAATGATTATTCTATTTATATATTTAAGGTGATAAACTTTAAATTATTTTAGTTTTAATTTTTTTAATTTTTTTAATTTTTTTGTGCTCTTTTTTTCATGTTATTTTCCTATTGATTTTTTATTATAGATTTTTTTATGATAATCTATTAGTATATGATAAATTAAATAAATAAATAATATTTATTTAGTTTATTTTAAAAAATTATTTTACTTAAATTAAAAATTAATTTTAATTTAATTTAATTTATGTACATCAAATTATAGTTTTAAAAACATTAGTAAACACCTATCTACTAGTCGAAACTTAAAAACAATCTTTGTTAGCTTGAGGGGCCCCTCCAAAATTAAATGTTGAATAGATTGCATACAAACTAGAATTATCTATTAGTATAGCTATTTTAAATAAATCTATCTAAAAAACTGTCAATAGATATCCACTACAAAATAATTATAATTTGATTTACTACATCTAAAATTATTTATATTTCTTTTATCTCCATTTATTTAATTTTTTACTAATTTAAGTTTTTTATTTTAGTTTCTTAAAAAATGGATAATTTATCTCTACAAATATTATAATTTAAACAGATATTTATTAAATTATTTGTAAAAGCATATTCTATTTATAATAAGATTTAAACTTTTGACATGTAGATGGTTGTCAATTTTAACCTAAAAGAATAAAAGTTAACATTAACATGCTTACATCATCTCACTCTCTCATTCTACCATTGTAGAATGTCTATCAGCATTAAAAGCAATAAGATTGAAGGGCATGTCTCGTGTCTCTTATTTATTTAAAAGGCGCTAGATAGTCGAATTATTCTTTCAATGGCCCTACCCCCTGACATATTCATTAAAAGGGTCCGTTTGGTTGTGGGAATATAAATATTGGAATAGGAATACTTATTCTTGAATAAAAAATAGGCATACGGATTCATATTCTTGTTTGGTTCAACCAAAATTTTATGGGGAATTCACAAATTCAAAAATTTATGTTTTCTAAAATAAATAAAATTGGAATAGGAATACGTATTTCAATTCCACCTATTTAAGTGGGATAGCAAATGCTCATTTTTTGGCCAAAATTGGAATAAGTATTCCTATTTTATTCCTATTCCAATTCTGGTTTGGTGCTGCATCCAAACAGAAAATTCAAAATTTTAAGAATTTACATATGCCTATTCCACTTACATTCCCGCTGCCAAACAGACCCGCTAATATAAATTTTGAACAAAGATGAAATGTAATGGACAGATATTCCTAGAAATATACATGTTGAGATTGTAGATACTCTTCAGCATCCTAATTTGTGATTTGCTGAAGGGCGGGAAATCTTGCAAAGAACTACCACACCCGCTTGTCAAACTTAATGACAGACAAGACAAGATACATACCAAGGCGCTAGTTCTTACAATGCTTACGTATTATGAGCATAGTGAGGTACAGAAATGTAATCTGAACTTATAGTTTGGACAAATTATTATAACATAAGATCCGTCTGGACAGTCATATGCAATCGCGGATAATTTTAAGATCTTATGTTCAAAAGAAGATTTAGAGAAGACATTGTATGAAAGACTTCACAATATACATAATAATAATGAGTCCTTGATACAAAAAGTTTTGTGTTACCAACAAGAATTAAATATTATTATAAATTAGTACTGAACTTTATTAATCAAGAAGCATTAAACAGTTCCATACTAGAAGAAAACATTTAAAATTTGTTTACTGTTTTATGCAAGGTGGAATAACGATTCAATTAACTGAAGAATGAAACCCTTCTAGATCTAGAGTTGCAGGAGAAAACCCGCACTTCCTTAGAATTGCATGCTGATGCAACTATGAATCAACCAACTGAAGAACGAAACCCTTCTACCTCTAGTTGCTGGACAAAAGCCACGGTTCCTTATAAATGGTTTCACCGTTAGATCAGCATTGTGGAAGTTTGATTACTTCAAAATAAAATATCCTTTCAACTAACATCAAGTCACGCCATTTTAAGGTGGATATCAACCATGTTGGGAGGTATTTCAAAGGCTTTCATTAAGTAGATCATTGCAGATTTAGAGATAAAATTAGTTGAGGATGTCGCCTAAACAAAGTTCTGAACATTATATCTGATTAAAGAGTAATTTCTAGATCAATTCATCAAGAAGCAATAAGGATTTTTTATATAGATTTGATTGTGTACAATGCCCTACAAAGTAAACTAGGGCTTGCTATTGGTAGTATTCTCCACCTGCAGACTTTTATAATTGAGACCTGGGCTTCGGACTTCAAAAATACTAGAGTAATGGTTCGAGAAGATTATAGATAAAATCAAAAGTCATAAATAGTAATTGACCATGGAAGCATCCTACTCAACAGCCTAGTTGTTCACTTTATCAATTGGAATCAATAAGATTTCAGGGCTTAAATAGCTAAAGACCCACACAAAGAAAGCCTAAATTATTCAGCTGCATAAAATTAGCCTAAATTTCAAAGATCAGTGTCTCTTACGTGAAATCAAATAAATGATATGAAGGATTTGAAGGATTTTACCATAATTAGTCATGCAAAATCTGATTTGTAAACTAAGAGGATGCTTCACAAGTTTTGAACAAACATATTATAATTTAGAAAAAACATTCGTGGTATGAAGAAAATGACAGAAGGATGGCTACAGAAGGATGGCTGTACCTAACAGCCCAATTAAAATCTCTAGCAAAATTATATCTTTTTCTTCAAAGGATGGGCGACCTCAAAAGGGAACGGAAGCAGACCAACTGCTAAAGGCTTTGTATTCCAAAGAGCTCTGGGTTCAAAACTCAGAGTAAGGCATGTACATCTAAGCAACCTGAAGATCAGAGAACTTCAAATTTGCGAGCAGAACCACCCTTGGAACTAACGGTATCTTGAGACATGAAGGAATGGTAGCAAGGGATAGTTTCATGTTTTGGAACACTTGTTGAATTTCATGGTTGGTCTAAACACATTGGAAGTTACTATAGTCTATCAATTTGAAATAGTTTGCCCAAATGTAAGCCATGAAATATTTCAGCGGTTTGGAAGAGCATTCGATTTGAGGACAGCAATCTGGAGAGCATATTTCAGAAAATGGTGGGATTCTGTGGTCTACATTTTGGGAACAGTGAGGGGTCAGCAATATAACAGTAATAAAATTAATCATTAAGAGGGAACAGCAGCAACACTACACTAACAGCAATAATATATCACAATTCAGATTTTGTAGTTAATAATATAAGTTATATAACAATTAACACTAGTTTCTAACATAATGAATGAATTTTAAAATAGTTATATAACAGTTATCTAAATTCTTCAGATTCCTGAAAAACAGAAAAGCTTACAGTATTTTAATATCATGAAGAATTTGTTTTCTAAAAACTTATAAAAACTTGCCTTGCCATCAGGGATGTCTAGTCATCTCCGAGACGCTCAACAGATGTCAGACATCCCTGTAGAATTTCCTCTTCCTGCAATGCATTTCCAAAACATTTTGGAAATTTGAAGCTTTTGGGGGCCAGCCAGGGGATGCACCTTGCCATGATTACATAACTGAAATGCCATTGCAGGTAGGGATGGGGGTGTGGAGGGTGGGAATGCATCCTCATGGACCACAGAAAATCAAGCAAGGAGGTAGACAACCCAATTGTCATAGCCAATCACATATTTAATAAACCTAGATGCAATGGTATACCACAACCTATTTATGATGGCTCCTTCGATTCTAGTGAAGGAGACTAAGACCAACAAATGTTTATACATGACACCTGGACAAACCATCATAAGTCCAACAAATGTTTATACGTGACACCCAGACAAACAATCATAATACACTCGAAAGTTTTGGCTTCTTACAAACTTACAAAGTAATTGTTCCCCAAGCAATACAATGGTAAAGCTATATTATATCCACATTTACCATATTAAATTTACATTTAAAGATCATTATAAGTTTCCTGATAAAGATGTGATTTATGCCAGATTCAACCATAAGTTGTGAATTGATTATTCATGCAGGCATCCCATTCATTGTGACTGCAATAGTGCGAGAACTAGCATGATCTCTGTGCTCACAAAGCCAAATTCCCTGCATATAAGTCCAAAAAAGCAGTTTTATATTTAACACATGAGACCATAAACCATAAACTATCCATTTATTTGCAAACATACCTGCCATGTTCCCATGTCAAGGCGCCCATCTTTTATTGGTATACTGCAAAATAAGGGAGAATACTTTAATGCACAGGTAACCTTCACTAAAATTTCTCCAGAACAACTGCAACAATCTTTATTCTAAAAATACAAAAAAGACACTCAGGAAGTCTACCAAAAAATAAAAGATGCGCTGTGCTTAATCGTTTTAGATTAATGGCTACTTACGTAAGAGAGCAACCAAACAATGAAGACTTTATGTGTGCTGGCATGTCATCAGTTCCTGCACCATCATGCACGTGCTGTCAACATAAGACCCTCTTTGAAAAGTTCCCTTTTTCAAATAAGATTTAATAAAAAACAATAATAATAAATTTAAAATATCATGAGATATAAAATTAAGAAATTTGCATGAGATATATAATAATAAATTTGAAATATCAGAGAATTAAAATATATAAGAATAAAATGGAAATATAACATAATTAAATTTAATGAAGAGTCAAAAGGCATGAAATGAAAAGTTGACTCCCTCAAACATGAGATATGAAAAGGGAGAAGAGTACTTCAATTGAAAGATGAGACGGGGAAGAGGAAAAGGGAAGTTGTCAATCAAATTTTTTATTTTTTTTAAAAATGAGAAGAAAATAAGTGGCCCCTACAAAGGGCAAAATTTATGAAGGGTTATGACTCTTTCAAAGAGTGACAATTATAAAGGTCTGTAACTATTTCAAAGGGTAGAAATAGGTCGTAATTGTGGAAGGTTGTGACCATTGCAAAGGACAGCCATGATGAAGAGGTGTGACCCTTCCCCAGATTTGGAAGATACAAACAGAAGGATATTTCATTTGAAGAGGACATCCTGGGGAGGTCAATTTGGAGGTAATATATATTCTCAAAGGCAACAATAACAAATGGTGACTCGTGTCTTCTAAAAATCGGTCACCCTTTTACCCATAAATTTTTCAGGAGATTGAATTCCAAGTACTGAAGAACTTATAAATCATCAATCAAATCCACCTTAATAAATCCTTCGTTCATCCATCAATCATTAATCCCTCGATATATCAAGAAAACAATCAATCAACAATAGCAAGCAATACATCACTAAATAGACATCGGTCATCCCTTCATCTTGGGCTCAAAACAATCCTACAATTCAGCAATCAAGCATCAATCTATCAAATCAACATTCATTCAACCATCTTCCACCTATATATCAAACTAGCATTCATTATATCATGACTTTTCTATCATCTAATCAACATGTACTTAATCATCACTCATCATCAAATCCAAGGAATTCATTCAGTCAATAAATATTTCAAACTATACTGCAAGGAAACTTATCATTCCTATCAGAATAAGATGCAAGTATGATTGTGACAATGCTTATCACTTCTTTGATCAATCCTATAACTTCAATGGACTCACATCTCCATTAATCTTGATGGAACCCTACTGCAACAAGACAGCCAGAGGGGTTTAAAGCATAACTTTACATTTCAACCCTTTGATGATGTTGCTCTAGTAGTGACATTAGGAAACCTGTGAGGACTTAGGTTGCTTAGTAATCTCACATTTGAGTTTTGTAAACAAGTGTTTGTTTATGTCTAGAAATGATGCATATCTCATCAGTAAAAATAAAAATAAAATACTTGCACTTTTAGTGGTTAGAAGGCTTATTCTCTCAAGTTCCCTAGTGGGGTGTTACATTATGCCCATGCAATTTGGATCTAATACTTATCACATGACACATCTCTTGCCAAAGAACACTATGAAGTTGGAGTTGGCATCACTCATCAATCTGATGATAATAACGCCCTCTTATCTTATCAAGTAATCTTCACTTTTGTTTTCTAATGCTGTCCTAGAGGAATTTTATGGGTTTTTTTCCCCACCTAGGCTAAGCAAGAATTAAATAACTGGTATCATTTGATGAGTTAGGTAATTTCTTCATTTATTATTCTTTCCATGATACTCCCAGACTGAATGGTGGTGAGAAGATAGCACTCTCTTCTGAAATTTCATACTTTGGCACTCTGGGTTAGTTGGTAATCCGAACGACTCTTTGATAGTAATATGTTGATATTATGGCTCCCTCACTTATCATAATGCTTCTAGCTGTTAAGTGTGAGTATTAATCTCGTGGTTGTTGATTCCTATGACTCTCTGGGATAATCAGATATGATGGTCTGCTTACCATATTATAAGTTGAAATTTCGTGATTCTCTCTAACATAGTTTTAAAAAACTACGATATATTGCGAGATATTGCAAGGAAAACTGCCAGCCAATATAATCACCAAATAAATCGCTGACAATATTTTGAAAAAATCGCACTGCATTTGGGATGAAAAAGTCACGATCTTTACGATTTTTGGGTCAAAACACCACTGATTAAGTCAACTTGAAAAACAACAAAGTTTTCTAAAAAGTGTTTTGAGTTTTTTCATTTCCCCGCAGGCTGTGACAGCTAACAAAAGGGCTGCAATGGCTGCTGAGGAAAGGTGTGATTACTGAGGACTATTAAGGCACACAGATTCAAACACAGGAACTATTTCGATGATATGCCTCAAAGATGCCATCACATGCAGTGCTGATTGTAGAATACACACAATGGTTTTGCTCATCAACAGGTTACAGAAAACATTTTTGGAAATTTAATGTAAATTTGTCTAAGTATTGCAAATTTCATACCCAATGAATGACTTGGAAAGTCAACGCATAGCAGTTAAATCTCCTCATATACACATCACTATTATGCTCCTGTATACACATCAACATCACTATATCCACTCCAATTGGACTCAAAATGGCCAATTGCTCTTGAGTACTATAAGTTTTGAATTGATGATCATGAGTTTATAGATAAGTTTATAATATAAAAATTTTAATTTATCTCAACTGGCTTTGTAAATTTATAATAGTGTATAATACAGATTTATAATACTATTATATTATATATTAATACTAAAGTAGTATAATATGTTATATTAATAAATTCATTATAGAGAGTTATAAATTCGTATAAATTAATAACTGTATATCTAATAAATTATAATACTGTATATTTATTCCTAGTACTAGTATGCATATGCATTGTTTATTAACAACATTTATAAGTTTATAGAGTTCATAAATTATAAATTCATTATAGAGAATGGATATATTTATTTATAGTCTTCATAAATATTTATTTATTGGTAATTGGCCGAAGCCTAAATTATTAGTCCCTGCCTTATCTATAAGGCAGGGTACTAATGTTTTCGGCTGTGGTCCAGTAATTAATTTTTATAAGCAAGTTCGTCCTATTCTAAAGTTTGAAAAATGGTTTATTTTTAAAATAATTTTTAACTTTAATTCTTTAGTTTTGATTGGTTGACCCCATTTTTCCCAGGGGTAAAGTTGATTTATTGATTCAGAAATTTCTAAAAATTAAATTCTAGAAACTTTTTGAAAATCTGTGCGTACAAGGGCAGCGTGTCAAGTTCAGAACATGGTTATTTGGTGTTGGCGGTGATTGAGACGGACTTTACTTGGCCATGACTATTCCAGATCGACAGCAATTTTCCATGGACAATTACTATACAACTCTCCTTGAACAGCTACAAATTGAACCTTAGATGTGCTCTTTATTCAGCGCATTCGTTTTAAATCCATCATTGAAAATATTGGAATCGTCTTCCATATTAACTTAGCCCCAGATCTCTTTACCTGCCACAAAATGTGAGATCAAGAAAATCATGAACAACAAACCCAAATGACATTCGTTTCTCAAAATCCTCTTAAATGTTTGCTCAAGAGATCAGCTATAGGAAATCATAATAATAAAAGCCCTTCACTGGAGATTTTGCAATTAGTAAAGAGAAATTGAATCTTTGAACAACACAGATAAATAAATCGTAAATCATTTGTGAGAGATTTCAGAATGAGGGGAAAACTGCCAGAACAACAATCTTGATCATATTTGTAGTTCTCGGGAATTATCAAGAAGCGTTGTTCATTGCGTCTGACACAAATTGCATCAAAAAGTCAAGAAAAATGAAATCAAAGAGATCTTAAAGCTCTTATATCCATAAAACTTTCGGTGGCCAGAATGTTCCGGAAAGTTGAAGTACAAAATAGAATAAATATTTGTGTGGATGCGGCTGTATCAAATTTTTAAAAAAAAAAATCATATTACTTTTCTTCCTTATATATAATCTTTTTAAATTTGATTATTAATAAATTAATTTTGATTAAAATATTTCAATTATGTTACAAAATAATAGAATTAATAAATATATTTATAGTTCAAAGTTATAAATTAGTGATAAATTGAATATTACTCTAAATTATCTTACTTTACTTACATAAATTGATTTAATGTTTCCTACTTTATAATTTTATAAATATAATTTTCCTTTTTTTTAATAGATTAATGCATCTTAATTGTTTCTTATGAATGAAGAATTATTAAAATTGAATTATATTAATGTTAACATATTTCTATAATCTATATACAATTATCTATTTTTTTCTTTTTCATTTGTTTGTGTTAAAAGGGTTAATAGAAAAATGTACCTTTTCATTGAATTGTACTCTGTTAATTTTTTTTACAAAACCAAATCTAAAAGCACAATTACTATACAAATATAATTTGGCACACTTATAATAAATACAAGTTTTATATATAATATAAACATTTGTATAATCTTAAAAGAAGTGACTATTATGAAAATAAGATTTAGTATTTTTTAAGATGTTTTATTATGATTCAGGTATTAGTCTAAAGATTATTGAAGGTGGTTTTGGCCTATAAATATTATAATATTTACATCCTAATAATTTTTAAACTATAAATATAGTACTTAACAACTACTAATATAAGAAATTACAACTACATCTTAGTTAATTCTCACCATTTTCTAACAAAATTCTAGGATGATATCCCCTTTACTTAACCATGATGCTAATCCAAACTTTTTAAGCATGTAACAAATCTTCATACACAAAGTTATACTCATACACTATCTTCTACTATATATAAAATGCAAATCCATATTCTATTTTCCACCAAAGACAGGAATTCTAGCTCTTGCAGAGCTCGTCTTGTTTATTATTCATTTTATTATTATTGTTAGATTAATTATTATTATGTGTGAATCTCAAGTAGATTCTAACCCAAGACCTCCTTGATGAGAGGCTCGCAATTTACCAATGCGTTGTAAGCTCTTGCCTTCTTCATATATATATATATATATATATATATATATATATATATATATATATATATATATTCAAATGTTCGATAAAAGTGTCGATTTATTGCCGAGTTTTTGGCGGTTCTAGGTTTTTCAAAAATTTTGAGCTAGGTTTTTCAAATATGGTCTGTAATGGTGTGCTCTTTATCAAGTATATATGAACTTATCATGGGTCACGAAAGAGTTATCTGTTAAATATAGAAGGTGAATAACTCTGGATAGGTGTAGAATGTTAGTTTAATGCACCCAATTTTTTCATTATTGGAGCAAAATGAGATTTCTTTGTGGATTTTGAAGTAGAATATTCATGTTATACTGTGTTGCTTAAACTTGAACGAGGTTGCCTTACTTTATTCTCGACGTGAATCAGTTAGTCGGAAATTTTATATTCCTTGTGGTAATTTTATCTTCACTACTAATCCTTGGCCAAGAGATTGAGAATGTTGTGCATGCAGCTCATTCAACGGCTTTTCCAGCCTAACCAAACTCAGTAAAGGGAAGGTGGGTTTCCAACCCCACAAATCTATATAGATCATGATTGTAAATTTAAATGATCAATGTACTTGTAAAAACTCAAACTGGCTCCCAACTTGAATACTGATGCACAATTTATTGTCTTTTCACTTTTAATATTTTTCTAATTTTTGTATGTTTTCTTTGCAAATATAAACCAAGAATTTCAAGAAGTTTGAAATGATAATATTAAAAATCAGACAATAACTAGACAAACTTCCTCAGCACTTTATTTTGGGAAATCATAAATCAAAATTACATAATATAAAGATGGCACCTGGACTGCAAATTTAATATGTCAAGCCATGACACCAAGTGCTTCCTTATTATTCACAATGGCTCCTCAATGCCAAGCCTAGCCGCAGAAGATAGTTGACCTTTAATTGCTCACGGAACTGCTGATTGTTGTGTGAAAATGACAAGCAAGGTAGTTAGAGCAGGGACATGACTCCCAAAACCCTTGGTACGGGCTGCTACTTGTAACGCAGGCTCCAGCAAATGGTACACTGGCTTCTAATCAGCCATCTCACCTCAACGTAGGGCTGAGAGCAGTATCTAGGCGCAGATGTTGCTTCCGTCCAACTTTTTTAATGAAATCTGCATGCGTGTCAACCTTGGTGGCCAGTATTCAGACAATTTGCAGACTTCTCAATATCAATTCGACCTCCAATGTAGACCTTCAGCAAGAAACGTATATGTCCATACTTCAAGAATTAATTACTAACAGATTTTCCAAGCCACAATAGACACAATAGGAGAATTTCGATAATTGTTTACCTCAGCACAATTATCAATGAAAATCTCAGACTTAACCCTTATACATCAGCAAGGGCATATAATTCAGAATTTAGGAAAAAGCCACAAAGGCACAAATGCAAATATATATTCAAACGTATCTTTCCCAATGAAATGAGCTCTCATTTATAACTTTTGAAATTGTGGAAGTTTCTCAAAAGAACTCAACACTAGAAACTTTCCAACTTGTTTTTTAGAAATATCTCTTAAAGTCATTATTATAATAATATAAACATTATTATAATAATGCAACTCAATGATTAATAAATAAATAAGAGGTCATGCAATTATTAACCCAATTAACTACAAGTGACGATCAACTGCCCAACCACCCATTGTACTGCCAAAAATAGCATCTGCCAATAATAGACTCACTAAAAATAGTAAGTTTGTGACTAAGACCCCCAAAACACTTGTCAGCTCACAAGGGTCGCTATGATAAGCTAACTCCATCAATTGCGTATACCTGCCAAAAACGGAGACATTACAGTACTAGCTAAATGTAAAGCCTTAAAAGTTATAAACAATTTATCAATGTTTAAGACATAAAACTGGACATGTAATGGTAGTCCAAAGATTATCAATTTTTGACCGTGGGTCCAACACAGATACATTTGTTTTGTAAATAGATTTTTTTTCCGGACTAAATAAGTCTCGAGCAAGATTGAAAGTTTTTTTTACTCCGTTTTTCCTACTGGTGCCCGAAATAAATGGAGTTTTAATTTTATCCTTTTAATTAATAAATAAAATACTCAAGCTTTGATCATTTACCGATTAGAAAAAATATTAAATAATTAAATATTATTTATTTTGTCTCAATTAAGAGGTTTATTAGGGGATATTACAAAGTATGTCCTCTCTCACTTAACAATGGTATCCTATCACCGCTTATTCCCTTCATGCCTTGTTGGCCATCCTTTGCTACTCCGGTAATTATGTGGAATTCTCCTTGAGATCTTCTTGTGGTGTCCGTAACTTTCATAATAGGAAGGGTACACCCAACACAATTCCTCCCAAACTCTTGATGATACTTTGTACTCAATGCCAACCTTGGAAGGCCAAAATCAAAGATCATCCAAAGCTGATACAAAGTAGAACGATCACCATCATAAGATAAAATCTCACCTAGACTTGTGATTTAATAATCATTGCATACCTTAAGTGCACTCCAAGTTCTGAAAAGCTATGGTGCCCACAAGATGCTAGGAACGGTGAAGCCATTTCATAGCTCACAATCACTTAATAGTGATTCCAACAATACTATACCATGCTTAGTCGTAAAATCTTGAACATTCAAGTGAAATTTATTTTGGTTGTACATCCTATGGTGACTATCTCCATTTGGCCATCACTACAAACTTGTCTTCAAGTTTGATGCTTAACTTACAAGAGTGATTTATGAGCTGTGAATATTGATCCTTCAAGATGTGATCAGAATCTTAGATGTACAACCAACCCTCTATAATGATGGAGAGCTCAAATATCAATGCCTCTATCTACTTTGTGACCCTCAAAATATCACATGGATCCCATATGCATCATGAGCTTGAATCAAAGAGTCCACATGCTTTCACTACAAGTTGTATCCCTTAATCACCATTTTCTACATGCTTTCCATAATGACGATAGTTTTGTACTAATGCAGAAGGAAGCGACGGATTTGAAATATGATCATCTTTTTCATACCTAAAAAGTTCACATGCCTTCACTACAAGTTACATCCCTTAATCACCCTTTTCTACATGCTTTCATAATGACAAGAACTTCATATCGTAGTTGGAAAACTTGCCGAGTACTGGGCGAGTTTTAAAAACTCGCCAAGGTTTTCCTAGAAAAATACGCAACTCGAAAAAGGAAAAAATCGCCAAGTTTTCTACAAAAAACTCGCCGAGAACTCTTTTTTAAAAAATCTTTATTTTTATTTTTTTTGTTAAAAACAAAAGGCTAAAAGCCTACATATATTATATAAATTAGAGATAATTACAATATGCAAGTAGAGTGGGAAGAGGAAGATGTCATTGTAATGATGTATTTACTTCAAGTTTGACAGAAACTACTTACTATGTATTTATATATATCTAGCTCTACTCATTTCATTTGTGTTCTCTTTAATTAATTCACTAGCTTTTATATATCCTTCTCGAGGCACCTATTTTCATGTAATCCTAACCCACACAAAAAAACCTTAGGATTTGATAAAAATAGGCGCCTTGAGAAGGATTACTCTCGGCATATATATATATATAAGCTAGTAGCATTCGTGGCACGACATGGAAGATATTTTATAATTTCTAATATTTAAATATATGGCAGTAAGGATCATTGCTATTGTTACTATTGCGGTACTGCTTAATGTTAGTGGTAGAGTTACGCTTAAGTTAATGTTAAGGTTAGAAGAAATGTTATGATATTATATGAATTTTAATCTATAATTATATAAGTGTAAGGGCTAGTATTACATATAGTGTTAGTATTACGGTTAGTGCTACTATCATGTGGTTAAGGTTAAAGTTAGGGTTATGGTTAAGGTTAGTGTTAGGGTAATTGTTAAGGTCAACGGTGTCATCAGGATTAGTCTTAATGCTAGTGTTAGGGTTGAAGATAGAATTGAAGTTACTATGATAGTTAACCTGAGCATTTCACCTAGGGTCAACTAGAGTTATGGTTACAGTTAGCATGAATGATTTAAAGTTAGGAGTAGTATTATGTTAATGGTTACAATCAAGAATAACGTGGTGGTTAGGGTTAGGGTTAGGGTTAGGGTTCAAGTGAGATTTAAAATTGAACTGGCAATTAGTATTATTATGTTAACAATTTTTTTATTTTTTTATTTTTTTTATAGGTAAAAAGGACATAAGGCCCAAAGTTAAAAATAAATTTAAATCCATTTTTGTGAGGTATCCAAGATTAGCGATGGATAATTATCTTTGATTAAAGCTTAACTAATTTAAAAATATGACACCAACTTTTTAACTTTCATATTTGTAGTTCTACTTTTTTGATATCCTTATTGAAGTGCTTGTCAAAATAAAATAAGCTAAGATCAAGTTGTTAGAAATGTGATTAATACATTATCAAATACTAGTCAGCATTTTCTAATCTATTATACAATTGAAATATGCTTTAGAAAATTATTTTGATTATACATGTTTATATTTGATTTTTTTTCTTTTGATTGTTTTAGAACATCTATATTTAATCTTTATTAGATTATATCCCAGAGAAACTTTTATCCCTCTACAATTATTACTATCTAAGCGCAATTTATTATCTAATGGTTAACATATCAATTTTATCTTATTAATATCTCTTCTCCATCCGCTCCTTTATTAGCAAGGTTATCTTCTTCTTTATTATCTTCCCTATAAATATGATTGATGATTGTCTCTTCGAAATTATCGACTATATCTAAGGCATACTCAAGTTTAGAATTTAGGATCCAATTAGTGTTTCCCTTTTTCTTAACGCATTTAAGATTAATTGTGAATCCCCCTCTATAATTAGTTTCCTGATTCCGATATCTCGACTAAGTCTTAAGCTTTCTATCAAGGCTTCTAATTCTGCTAGATTGTTAGATATTAATCCTAAGGGTTTGGCACGTTTAATTAGACATGGTCCCTTATCTAAATAAATTTTACATCCTAGGCCTGCTGATCCTAGATTAACTGTAGAAGCCCCATCAAAATTTAATTTTGACCATCCTATAGAAGGAGGTTCCGATTAACATTGTTTCCTATAAATCTTATTTGTTTTAGTATAAATCAATGGAGGATTTATTAGATTAAACCAATTCTTCCATATTTCTACATCCCAATCTGAAAAGGGTCCTTCCTCCTTATATGAACTTTTGAGATTATTATTGGATACCTCACTTATGCACACTTCTAATTTATTAAAGAAGGATATTAGATCCATATTTATATTACAAAAAATGCTTTTGTTCCTTTCTTTCCATATTTCCCATAGAAGAATAGATGGGGATATTTTCCACAAATTATTATAGACATTAGAGTTACCATATTTTGGCCAACTACTTATAAAGTTTAAAAGATTTTCAGGAAATGTAGAATTCCAATTTAATTTCTTACATAACCAATACCAACATTCTTTAGGAAATGAACATTCAAAAAACAAGTGTTCGCTAGTTTCAAATTCTTTTTCACAGAGAGGACATCTTGACAGTCCTTCAAAACCCATTTTAGTAAAACCTATCTGCTGTTAGAATTCTCCTTTGTAGAGTTGCCCAAAGGAAAATTCCTTCTTTTGGAAAACATACCGGATCCCAACATAAATTTAGAGGAATATAAATTTAATTCCATTGTTTTGAGTTTATTATCTTTTCATACCCTAATTTAACTCTATACTTTCCATGTTTCGATGCTCCCCAAATTAGTTATCTTCCCTTACATTATGATTTGTTTGTCTATTATTTAAAAATTGACTAAATATATGTTTCTCCTCATCTGATAGAGGGGTTTCATCTAAAGATTTCCATTGCCATTCTTCATATTAGTTATTGTTTATTTTAATTTTGTAATCACTCACATACTTACCCCATAGATTTGTCAAGATATGTTTTATGTTTAATGGTAGATTTGCAACATCTGGAGAAGGAAGCTCATCCTATTAGTCCTCCCAAAATAAAGCTTCTTGTCCTAAACCAATATCCTAAGTTAGGTTTTTAGCTATTAAAGGATAACTTAACTTAAAGTTCCAAATTCTTGATCCTTTTGGCAGATTTATTGTTCTAGATAGAGACAAAGGATTACTACTATTTAAATATTTATGATATAAATTTTTGGCTTACTATTATGTTCTTTGAACACTCTCCAGACAAGTTTAGCCCCTAATGCTTCATTTTGTCAACTCAAGTTTTTAATTCCTAAGCCTCCATACTCTTTAGATCTATAAATTTTATCTCATTTCATCAAAGCTTGCTTTTTCTTTTCTTCAGTTCCTTGCCAGAAGAAATTTTTAAGTTGAGTCTAATTTTCCTTTTTAACACCTTTCAGTAGTGGTAAACATGACATAATATATAAATCACTAAAAGAATTGCTTTGATCATAGTCATTATTCCAGCTTTAGTTAACCATTTGCCTTTCTAACTTCCCAATTTTTAACTAATTTCTCTATAATCGTGTCCCAAGCTTTACCTTCTCTAATACCCTTTTCAAGTTGACTCACAAGATATTTACAAAGAAAGGTTCCTTTTCTATATCCTATAATTCTACAAATGCCTCTTTCCACTTCCTCTTTTGTATTAATGAAGAAAATCTCTGACTTCTTGTCATTTACTTTTTGTCCTGACGCTTCCATGTAACTTTTTATTATTTGCTTAGAATTTTGTGCTTCTTCCTTACTTTCTCCTGGTAAAATAGTATCATCCGCAAATTGTTGTGGATTATTTTAGGAACTTCTTTATTAACTGTAATACCTCTTATCTTCCTTTCTGCTTGAGCCTTTATTATTGCTCAACCAAAAGTTTATGCCATAATTATAAAAGAGGAAAGGTGAAAAATGGTCCACTTGTCTAATCCCTCTAGAAATACTAAAAAAACCTTCAAGTGTGTCATTTATAAAGGACATTTTTGGAGTTGAAAAACAATTGTATATTAAGTTGATCCATTGACGAGAGAATCCTAAAGCTTCAAGAGTTTTGTAGAGAAATCTCCAATCTACTTTATCATTAGCATACAAGATTTCTAATTTGATTGTACAGAGTGAATTAATTCCTAAATAACTTAGTTACCCAAGTTCGCTGGTTTACCCTCAAAACCACGTCTAGATTTGAACCCACAAGTTGGAAATTCGAACTCAAGCGAATTTGATGTGCCCAAATCGAATTTGCATCAAACCCGAGCGAATTTCTGGCAACAAATGACTTTTAAGTCATTTTTTATAACATATTTGATATTGTATTGAGTTCTACAGCCCTAAAAAGTGGATACAAATAGGTTATTTTGGCTTCTAACATCGGTTGCGGTGTGCAAGTAGGTGATTTTGTGAGCAAATAGGTGACTGAGTGAACAATGATACTTCAACTTGTTATGCTTCATGGATCATGATTTAATTGTAATGTTTTGAATCTTTGATGTTGAACTTGAAAATTGAACTATATGATGGTATGATCTTGATTCAAGATGCTATGATTACAACTTACATGTTTAAAGTTTATGCCTATCGTGTTTTTGTTGTTTGAATGATTAAATCATATGATTTTATGATACACTACTTATAGGCTTCATAAAAGTGTGTGTGTGTGTATATATATATATATAAATTATATGTTTTTGTAAGAATGAACCCAAACAAACCTACAACCCTTTCCAAAATTTTGTCATACCAGTGAACCAATTCTTCGAACTTGCATTTCAAATCGAACTTGAAGAGGTAACTAGGCTAAATAAGAAAAATACCACCGAAGATTAACTTACTGAGAACAAAACCTATCTGTTCCTCTGACATGAGTTATGAGAGAAATTTTTTTAGTCTATTGGCTAACGCTTTTGAGAGAATCTTGTAAATTGTATTACATAGAGCTATGGGCCTGAAATCTCTTGGATCCTCATATTATAACTTCTTTGGAATTAAAGCTAAGAAGGTATTGTTAATTTCTATCAAATGAGATCCAAAATTCCTAGTTGCCCCAATTTCTTTCCAGAGATCATTTCCTAGGATATCCCAACACTTCTGAAAGAAAAAGGCTTGAAAACCATCTAGTCCTAGAGATTTATCTAGATTAAGTTAAAACATGATCTCTTTAATTTCTTCATTAATAAATTTATTATTTAAGGTCTTATTATCTTTTGAAGTTATTATTTTAGGAATCAATCCTAACATCTTATTCTAAGCTATTATATTTGATGATTCATAATTATTAACAATTTTAATATAATATTTAACAAAAGCTTATGCTATCTCATTAAGGGTTTCCATTATCCTACCTACACAATCCTTGATTTTTACTATTCTATTTATATTCCTTCTATTGATAATACTATTATGAAAAAATTGTATTCCTATCTCCTTCTAACAACCAAGTTTCCCTTGATTTTTGTTCCCAAAATATTTCTTCTTTTGTTAGAATAATTCTTGTTTAACCAAAAGTTCTTTTTCTTTGATAAATCTATCATTGTCCATTCCTCCCTTGATAACTTCTTCATTTAAATTTCTTAATTCCTCTTCATTCTCTAATTTATCTTTAAAAATGTCATTAAAGTGTCCTTTATTCCATTTTTTACTTTTTTCTTTTAAAGATTTTAGTTTTGAATGAAACAAAACATTCGCAATCCTTCAAAATCCTCTTCATTCCACCATTGCTTAATGTTATTGAGAAAATCTTTCTCTAAAAACCACATTTTTCACATTTAAAAGCAAGGTCACCAGGAGACGAGGAGACTTCAAGGTCTCCAATACTGGTACTGGTACTGGTACGGCAATTTTTCAAATAGGAGACGAGGGTACTTGGAGACAGCAATTTAAAAAAAATAAAAAATATAATAGTTTAAAGAGTCTAATACTAAAAGTAAATACAAGATTTGAAAATAGTAATACTGTAAGGCTAAAGTAAATAATTATGGTAATGTCACATTAAAAATTAAAATAGACTCATAGAGTCAAAGATTTCAAAACCTACATGATCACAATATTGTATCTCATAGATGTATTTGTTTTTCGAATATTGCATATGATCACCATCATATCAGATTGATAATTGCTGAGATTATCATTACATATTCAAATTTTAAATTCAAAAAAGTATAGTTTGATGCTGAATTGCCGATATGCAAACAAAAATGAACACTTTGTACAATAAACAAAAAATAGAAATATATCTAGTATTAGTATGTCGATGGTACTATCATCTACTCCACAAGGTTGTGATCATCCATCTCAAGGTCTTTAGCTATCATACTTTCCAAAAAATATCACTCTCCAAAAATATTTTAAATGATTTAATCATTTAAATTGTTGAATAAAAATAATTTTTTAAAAGTGTTTCTAATGTTTTTAAAGTTATTAATTTATTAAATAAAATATATTAAATGATTTAATCATTTAAATTGTTGGTGGTCTTAATTTTTGTATTAAAAACATTCAAATGAGGTCTAAAATATATAAAATTATTTAATATTATATTTTACATTTATATTTTACCAGGAGACTTCGAGGAGACTTCACTTTTTGGATTAGGAGACGGGGAGACTTCAGGAGACTTCGTCATGAAGTTTCCAACCTTTTTTGAGGTCTCCGAAGATGCGAGAAGTCTCCGAGACGCGTCTCAATCTCCGAGACGAGACTTTTAGGGGGGAGACGGGTCTCCTGGTAACCATGTTTAAAAGGATTTCTTAATGGTTTATGTGGTTCACCTATTTCTAGCCTAACCAGGTAATGATCAAATCTTGCATTAGAAAGAATCACCGTACCAAAAGGGTGATTAAAAGAAATTAAGTTTCCTTTTAACATAAATCTATCCAATCTTTTTGCTATGTTAGAACAACCCACCCGTCTATTGTTCCAAGTGAAAGTTCCATTAGTTGTTGGGATATCTATAAAAAATTCTTTTGCAAACCAATCTTTGAAGTCTAGCATAACCTAGAAATCGTCGAGATTCCACCTACTTTTTCACCAAAGTCTAGGACAGCATTAAAATCTCCCCCAATAAAAATATTTTCTAAAGGATTTGTTTATAGATAATTACATATTTCATTCCATAATTCTTTCTTATTTGATGTTGGAGCTGGTCCAAATACATCTATAGAATAAATTGAGTTTCACTTTTAAAGCTTTTAACTTCCCCCCCCTCATCCAATTACTTCTTCAAATGAGTAGATTAAATTCTACCCTCCTAGGATCCCATGTAATACCTATCCCCCCAAAGGCCCCAGCTGATTCAACCAATTCTATTTTCCAAAACCCCAATTTTCTTCTAAGTTTCTCTCCTTTATCAAATTTTGTTTCTTAAATTAAATTTATATTAGATTCGAATTAAGCCAAGTTACGCTTTAGTAAACACTTTTTATTAGGGGCATTACGACCCCATATGTTCTAGGTTGTTTACTTCATGATTAAGTAGAAGGAAGCTTACCCTTCCCTATATTCATCAGATTGTTAATCTTTTTTTGGTTGCCAACCAAACCTATAGCTGCTCTTAAGTTCAGCTTGTTAAAGTAACTAAAATCGCGTCTGCAAATGTACTTTCATTGCCATTTTAATTGATAATTTTTAAATGCAGATTTGGATCTCATATATGTATAATATGAGGAGAAGACGTGTCTCTTCAAGAGACATGAAGAGACATGTCTCTATAGTTAATCACCATTTAGTTTATAAATAACTATATGCATAACTAATCTTTAATAGATAATATTAACATATTAACCATATATGTAATATAATATTATATTATTATATTATTATATAATAATATATAATGCATAATATATATAATACATATTATATTACATATATTATATATAAGATATATAATGCATAATATATAATATATATTATATATATAAGAATCAGCAATAACAATTTATCTGAAAAACACGGATTAGTATATCAAATAAGCATCATTTACTTCTACTAATGCTAAAACATTAACACAGTTAAGGATTTTCTACCTCTTTTCCTGCTTTGCTTATCACATTTTGGTTGAACTAATCCTTGTATGTTACCTTTTATACCTAGGTTATCTAGATTATTACTTGCATACTTCTAGCAATAAAATCATCTTTATCTAAATAATCTTTTTCTAACTCTTTCATAATTTTGTTACTTATTTCTTTTTCTACCACTTATTTGATCATTGATTTCGAAGTTTGACAATTTACTTCATTTTTACTATCCTTCTCTTGTTGAAATACTTGCAAATCCGTAATTCCAAATTCTTCCCAGTTTTGACTTTTAAATTTATCCTTTTCTAATTTATCCAAACTCTCATTATCTAAGTCTTCTTCTGGATTTAATAGTTTGGATTATTTTAAAAACATCTCAACCTCTATAGAAATAAAATTACAAGTCTTAGTTCCTAATTAGGATTCTTTTAAAAAAACATCTCAACCTCTATGGGAATAAAATTACAACCATTAGTTCCTAATTCTGCATTTCCTCCATGATCTGAAATAGAGTCTAAATCCTTTTGCTTGAGTTTATATTGTTCTTTTAAGGGTATTCATATTAGATGAATATCTTCTCCTATCTTACAATTGTATGTGACTTTGACTCACTAGAACCCTTAATATTAATAGGATTGAGAGTTTATGTATTAATCTTTGGATCCTCATCTTCAGAATCTTCCTTATCCATTTCCATAATTATTTCGATTAACCAACATTTTTCCTTTAATGCTTCTTCATTTTCCTATGTTTTTGAATCAGGTTCAATTTCCTCACGATTGTCTTCATTTGAGCCAACTCTATCCAGGAAAAATTTAGGGGTCGTATTTTGAGTTATACCCCTTTTAACCTCTTTTTATTTATTTGACTTTTTAACCTCTTTTTCTCAAAGTGATGTGTCTTGATTTAACTGATGGATCTAGGGGGAAGGAGTTGTTTTCCAACATATGATTGATTGTACTATACCCTGTATTCTTGGGTGATTCAGCTAGACCTATTCCTTTAACAAAAGGAGTTGAATCTGACAATATTCCCCGATTTATATTTTGGGATGAAGAAAAGCTTTGCTCAAAGATATCCCTTGTCTCTCCTGTTGACTTCCTAGATTTTTCTATGTGCTTACTCTTAAGGACTATCTCTGATTGAACTAATACCTCCTTTTCCAAAATCTTAAGCTTAGCATCTCTTGTATTGATTTCTAAACACTTTCCATTTCCAGCATTATTCATTTCTTGATGTTTAGGCACTGATTGTCCTTCTTCCTGCTCTAAGTTTAAAGGAAATTCTTCAAAAGATTCCTTCCTTAGATTTCATTTTCCTGCATTGTTTCTTTTTCTGACTTCTATATCATTATTAGTTATTTTTGTTGAGCCAATCTCCCTTCTAATTGATTCATCTCTGATTGTTCCTGAATTTGTTTTACTGATCAGTTGGCAATGTCCCTAATATCATTTTGAATTAACATTATTTCATGATTCGATTTGTAGTATGTGTTCAAATTGCTTTTTATATCCTCAATGAACAGATTTGATGCATGTATTGTTCACACTATTGTATTCTTTGTACGTTTTCTTCTATGTTGCAGTTGTTCTTCATATGAGCTTCAAAGCCCTCTTGGATATCTTTTCTTTCTCCTGTTTGTTCCCTATTCTCTTCTTGGTTGTTACTCTGACTCAGATCTTTAGGATTTGTTGCAACAGTTTCCCCTTACTTTGTTTCTTCCTTCGAATCACAATCCTCATTTACCTTATTGTAGATGATTTTGCTGCTGATAAATCCTCCCATCTTCCCCTCTTGGTTTACCTGATCCATAATTTCTGATATGTCCTTTTTTTAGTTTTTATTTATTATTGATATTCACAGAAAGATCTCTTAATGTTGAGTTAATTTCAATATGTTTAAGGTTAATAGTTTGGTTTGATTGGACTTTGATAGTTTCTTTGACATGTCCTTCAAATCTTGTATATTTCAATTCATAAATTGATCCATTAGTTATGATTTTTAACGGTTTGAAATCCTCAAGTCCTATCTCCTTGTTTATGAGCATCTAAATATTATTAGATTTTAAGAAATTTGCTTCAATTCTGATTAGATCTCCTACAGCGAAACCAATACGTTTGAGAATTTCAATATGATTAGGTTCAGAAGACAAGGAATTAATGGAAATCCATATAGGCGCCCAATGTTTTTTAGCTGTTGATACATTAAAGTTTGGTTCCCGTTTAATGAACTTTATAGGAAAACCTTTATTAAAAACAATAAGGAACTGAAAGAAAATCATTTCTAATGAATTCATTTTGGCAATGAATGGATTCACCAAGGGTCCTCGTAGGTTCGCCGTAGGTCCGCCCGGGTTCGCTGCGGGTCCAAGCAGGGTCCTTAATTTGGACTGTGGGTCTGCCCAGGTTCATGCCAAATCAAGGACCCTGTCTGGACCAGCAGTGAACAAGGCCCTGCCTGGACCCACAGCAAACCTGGACCTCAATCTGGGCAGCAGGGTCTGAACCCGGTAACTAAGAACAAATTTCATCCAAACCAAAGCTTCTTCTTTTAAGCTGTGACATTTACTGCACAGAACAAAAGTTTAAACCAAGTTGTTGTACAAGTAAATCTATGCAGGAAATCAAAAATGTCGCATTATTTTGACGCAGGTGCTTGTAAGACAGAAGCATATCATAGAGAAAATTTAAAGACCAAAAACAAGGTATCTGTATAGAGAATATGAGGTCATCATCTTTCTCTTCTTATATTTAACATGGATCAATTTTCCCATAAATGCTGTCATATAGCAGTTATTGTAGAGTTAAATCATAGTAGGTCGGTAACATCAATGACCTCGGATATGAAGACCAATGGTGTGATGAGGAAAACTAACCTTTTAAGAGTCAGTCCTGAGCCTCTCTGATTATAAAAAAAAAGTTAGGTACTGTTTGATTCAAGAAACTTGCTGAGGCTTGCCGAGTCCCAGGCAAGGCACGCTCACGGAGACTCACCAGACTCACTGAATCTTGACAAGTCTGGGCCTAAGACTTCGTCAAATTTATTTATTTATTTTTAACTTACAAATTTTCAAGGCTTGTTTGGTTTCTTAGGAACACCATTTTGAATACTTTTCCCAAGCTTTACACCACTGTCATTTATTTCTATTTTGAGTGGCTTGAGGACCAAGGATTAAATTGGATTCAAGGACTGTAAGGTAATAGACTACATCTTCAAAAACTGTGCTATTGATGAGGCCAAATAAGTATCTTTGTTATTCTATTCCTGCTTCATTGAATTTCAAAAAGGCTGTCTCTTCCAGAAGCTTTATGCTCCTAGGCTGCCAGATTTTCTTCTCTTGCTCCTTTATTGCACAACTGTTACCTGTACACATTGTGGATTTTTTGAGGATATCACACAGGTGCCAATTACATATGCCATTTTTTTCCCAATATTTTTAATGTGTATGTACATAAACTCGAGAAGTTTATCAAGGATTCATGCAAATCTTGGTCAACACCTCCACGATAATACTAGGAGACCATTTCAAGGTTTGCTTTGAACTTTGAAGACATCAAAGGAAGCTGCAACTTCGTACACTTATTTATGAGATCAGTTTATTAAACCTACCTTAAGCCTAAAGGCTGCATCTCAAGACAGCCAGAGTACACACTTCCTTCGGCATTATTGGCAAATAAAATTTCATTCATTTTAAGATATCAGATAGAGTTTGCATTATTAATTCTAGGATATCACAAAGAGTTTTCAGATTCATTTCCCTTAAATCAGATAAGAGTTTTCAAATTCATTTCCAGGACATCAGATAAGAGTTGTCAAGTTCATTTCCAAGATATACTGTCCATGATGAAACTCTGTTTTCCCCTATGAAACCAACTCTTCCTTATGGTTCAGAGAGTTAGGGTCCAAGCGTAGGAATGTGTGATCATGTTGGACAAAAAAAAAAGTGAATTTATGAATTGCACAATGCCTTCCGATGCAATTTGTTTTCTAGGGATTAAAGCAAGTAGATTAAGCATTCATGTTAAATTAGAAAAATTGTCAGATTTCAATAAAATCACAATGTCAAAAAATAATGAACCACTGCAAACAACATGCAAATGTATTTCTGATCCAAAGCACAACCAACCTTCCATAACGTGCCTCCATGGAGCTGACCTTCCCTGCATACAAGATGCACAATGTATGAAGGCTACTATTAGTTTCTGCCTCCTGAAACAATTGATTGAAGCAAGGTAGGCTTGAAATTTCTGTCAACAAATTTCAGAATGACCATTAGAAAAATTCTAAACAAGCTGACCTCAGGAACTATCCTGTTGAGGAAAGTTTCTGTATCATGTTGAACATCTGAATCATAGTTCTCGTTTATTGTCAGTGATGCACTTGTGTGTTGCACTGCAAACAAAGAAATGTAATTATAAGGATAAATATAATGGCATATATCATTGCAAAGCATATTGTGATTTCTTGGCATCCTTCCCAGAATTTTAATGATAGATGAGTCCAGTTCTCACAGAAAAAATGTGCCAGTCCAATCTTGAATCCTTGCAACTCTGATTGGATCTCTTTAACAACCTACAAAACACAGATGCAAGAATATAAATTTCTGACATTTTAATAATACAACAGAAATGTTGGGAAATATAAAATTAGATAATAATGTGCAGATAAACAGAAATGTATAAACATGACACAGAATAAGGACAGATTATTCTCGTGTATGCACTAAGTGAAGCTACTATGAAAATATTTTTGCTTCCACGTTCCAAATTTTATAAATCTGAGCATTGTTGTCCAATATTTTTAAACAGTGAATCAGACAGAAATAGAGAAACAACCACCTTCATCTAGATTTAGTTTTGTCTGTTTTCTTAAAAAGTTTCCCCTTTCTAAATAGCAGTTTGCAGAGAACTGTCACACATATCTTTGCACATCTATCTTTTTCCTTCAACGAGAATCTCAACTTCCCAGAAAAATAAAAAAATAATTCATAATGTTGTGATTTTCTTTCTGAAAAATGCTTTCTAGCAAAGAAAAGAAAAATAAGTCCTTAGAAATTCCTCGTGTGTAACAAACAATAACATGATGATAAGTCCCAAATCGTACGCACCCAAACATACCCTTAGTTTACTTCAGCCCAAAGTAGGCATAGTTAGTTAGGTATCAAATAATATAGGGCTCAGGCAAACATACAAACATCTGGGATATAATATTTGCTCTTTGAAGAATTCAAGTCTGATTTTCTAATAGCGTGGTTGAGATTAAAGTCTTGCATACAATTTAACTGCAATTATGATTGAATGATAAAATTTCTCCTTCTTAAGGAGAAGATACAAGTTCAATTCCCACTACCCACTTGTTTTGAGAATGGCATATAGGGGAACAAAACAACTAATCAATAAACTAGTAAACAAAACTGTCCTGAGAAGAAATAGAAAAGAGAAATTGCAAATATAAACCTCAGAAGAAAGAAATTCCATGTTAGGATATAATATGGTTGAATTTATATATTTATCAGAGTAATTATTATATAGGAAAGACTTGTCACTTCATTCCTGGAAAGGAGGTGAGATAATTTAAAACTTCAATGCTCGATGAGAAATAAAATACTAATAGACTACTAGTGAAGGAAACTTAAAAAGTCGATTTCAATGATAACATTATTGGCAACCCTAGGGTCAGGAAGAGTGAGAAGAGGACATCGGCAGCGAGGGTTTCAGGACTTGCAGTTGGGGAGAGAATCCGAAGACAATGAAGACACCCCACCTGACATATTTCAGGCTTTGGGAGATGGGGGCTGTCATTTTTGTGGAGAGGGTACTATCTCAGCAGATGGCATGTTTTTTTTACTGCTGGGACCTATGCTTTTGGTTGTGGAACTCCTCCTTATGTGGATGATGTTTAGAGCTTCTGAGAGCAGTTTTCTTTGCAACCCGCTGCTCATTGACGGTCCTGCTGTGGTCATTGGGTGTCTTTTCTTTCTTGCGGGGCAACTTGTTTTTCTGTGTTGTTTCTCGTTATGCTGCCATGGATTGGGACAGACACCTCCCCTATTTGTGAAAGGGTTTACCGGTGCATCCCTTTCGGTGATTGTGTGTTCTGTCAACAACTTTGTTCTCATAGTGTCTGGTTTTGAGACTGCCCTGTGCATTGTTTGTGAAAAAAACTTCGTCCAGGGAGGTCGTGGGCTGGATCATTTGATGAGAGGTAGTGTTGTTTTTTGCCTACCTTGTTTTGGCACCTTTTCTTGCTGATGGAGCCCTAAATTTGCAAAAAATGAGGGCTTCAATTTAAGAGATAATGATGGAGACTTGATATCAGGTGGACTCGCGAGATTGTTAAATCTTGTCATTGATGGCAATGATAAAATGTCAAAGTATATTTGCGAAGTGTTGAAATTAATGTGGAAGTTGCTGAGAGTCCATGCCACTATACATAAAAGAAAAGGTTTATTAGCCTTGCATTAAGTGTTGAGTTACCAAAAGTTGACTGCAGCATTGGTTATCAATAGATGAAATTATTAGTTTAAAACAAGAGTAGCCAGCAAAGGATGCAAGCAATTTTAACGTGCAAGGAAATCCAGCAGGTGGTCTTTTGGATGGCGAACCACAACAGCAGACCCAGACCAATATCTCTCTTCTGAAAGATTGAAAGGTGCACATGATACACAAGGGCCAGGAAAGTCAACAAGCTTAGGAAGCTATGCTCTTTTGTAAGACTTATCTGTGCTTTCCAATAAAGTGCCTCCTATCATAGTACATGGCTCTTTGGATGCAATGATCAGACAGAGTGCTGCTCGCACTGTAAATAATCAAAAATTAGAAATCATGTGGGAACTTTGAGAATCGTCAAGTTGGTCTCAGACTTTATCCCAAGAGCATTCACTGTGATGCAAAATTTAAGTACTATGGTCTTTCTGCTCCCAAAGGGCCCCTTATACAGAGTATCAGTAGAAAAAGAAAAGAGTATGCATTGGAAACTCCATTTGTTTACCATCCCATAGGACAAAACATAGACTGGAAACTGTCTGCAACTATGGCTTCTTTGTCATGTCACTACACACATGTAGAACTGGGCACTACTAGCATTCCAAAGTGTTGATGTTTAAAAGCTGCTGTCAGATAAACCTATACATAACACTATATAAGAGATATAATTTATATATATGTATTAAGATATAAGTTTATTGTTATATAAGAGATATTAATATAAATAATGAAATATATATAAAACTATGATTAATATTAATATAACTTATCTGATTATCGGATAGACATGTCCCTTCATGGGACGTGTCTATTCATGATCTATGCTCATTATTAATGTGAAAGGATGTTGCATTTGAAAAATACATACCTTTGAACAGGCAGTGCCATTACATTTGCAGCAATCTTCCAATTCTCAACATGGTATCAGAGAAGGTTCCCTACCAGGCCTGTGAGATTCAGAGATATTTCATGGTTGATGGAAAGGGATGAAAATTGTTTTGGTCTGGTTGATTCAACACGAGGAATAGTTTTAAGCTAAATACTTCTTAACATATATATTTCTAATTAAAGAAGATATGCTGATCGAAAATATGCATGAATTAAAGATATACTTATGGATAGCATAACCATTTATATGTAGGTGGAAGACATAGTTACAGCAGACAGTATATGTGCATTGCAGATAGTATAAGTTCCAGATCTGTAGTGAGCTGTAAATAAAATTGAAATAATACACAGTGGAGAAGCATTACTTAAAATTCCATGGAAAACAAGATGATGAGAGAAATTTACAAAAGCACCGTCAACGTATACATAGCAGTAATGATGTTTATATGTAGCAGTGATATAGAAGCAGCATTGGTATAGCATGTTTCAGTTTGAAACGTCAGCATGAAGTGCAGAGTAGTACAGAGCAATGTTTAAATGTGTGATTACCAGATTTGCCTCTATACAAATTCATATCTGTATACAGCAAGGGATTATGGTCACCCGACAGCATGAAAGTTTAAAATTCAATGGAAGATGACGAAAGTAAGGGCATTAATATCAATAGAGATTGTATGACACCTTGATATAAGAAAGAAGAAATATCCCATCCATTGCAAAGTGGTATTAAGAAATATGGAAAAAAAAAAAAAATCCTGTGAAGCATAACCTTTGAAAGTCAAGCCCAAATACTGATTATTTCTAATCAGAATGCTTGATGGAATTATAAGTATATGATAGTGTATAGATATCAAACTCTCAAAATTATCTGAGCATTGGTAACTTCCACTAGGATGTGTTTGCAAAACATATCACAAGAATTTGGTGTCAAACGTTGTCCATTCTAATATTGTCAATAAAATGAGGGGCAAAACTAGAAAAGATAATAGTAACATTTTGTCATGGACTTCATTACAAGGCTATCATTCCATGATGGATAAGCATACAGTGACGTTTAGAGATTTACAGCTATCATCGAAGCAGTAAAAGGCAGACAGTGACATTTAGACATTTAGAGATTTACATTGTTACCAGCAATTATGAATGGCTCAATGAATTTGTACCGTACTCTGCATTGAAGTTCTCCAATAATTTCGTTAATGCATACGATTGTGTATGAAGTTGATAATGAGTAGTTTGTGTGTGCCTTCTTGGCTCTTGAAAATCACCATAGCCCAAATCCTCCCATGAAGTCTTCATTTGAGTATCGGGCTTTAGAGGGCATTGACAACTCGTTGTCACTGGATGATTTTCGGAAACGACACACAGGTGAGGACAATCAAAGTTTTGCTGAGACGGTTGAGAAATTGAACAAGAGGATGACAGAGAAATTTAAGTAATTACAAGATTGGATCATCATCGCATTCGTCTTTGCAAGTTGGTTGAAGATCATCATGGAAAAGAACTCCCCAAAGGATGCCCTTAATGTGTTGACAAGTTCATAGTAATGAAGATATGCCCCCATGAGCACATAAAAGCCCAGGACACAAATAGACTCCTTAACGATCAGATATCATCAACTATGCTTAACTCATCTTTTAGATCAAAACGGTATCCAAAAATGAGAATTCATTAAAGTACTCGTCCAAAACTATTATTGAGACTATATCATCATAGAAGATATTTAAGAGTGTGTAACTATTGCTTCTTAAGATCATTTGAGAGAAGATCATCATTTACGATATCTTACGTGGCATAACATTTTTGGAAGTAACTGCATATTATTCACAAGGTCCTGTTATGTATCTGTCTATCAATGATATGTGAGCCCTCAATGCTGTCTAACTGCAAATTGTTGGATTCAACAATATATTTCATAGTGATCAATGGTGTTCGTAGGTATATGTAAGGAACTGAGCTTATGTAAGGAACCATAAAGAGCTTAACAATTTACACATCTCTCTGCTGTTATATTATCGATAGATTGTAACAGCCCATAGAATATTATTGGACGACTAGCCACGTGGATGGTGGTAGCTATACTCTGACTTGGATTGGTTCACAAGAATCATCAAGTATATGCAAGAAATCACATTCAAATATCTATGAAAAAAAAACAGAAGGTTGGCTTTCCACGTGGGATGGAGAAAAAGTACCAATTAGGTTGTAATGTGAAATGACCAAAGGGTGAACGGATGATACGCGAAGGCCATCAAACAAGTAGAGTATGTACAATGTGACTCGTATGAGTGTGTCCCACCACCAAACAAAAGAAGGTACACCTTAATACTATAAATTAGCTTTTGTGTTATTGTTATTATTTATATGGTAAACTAGTATAAATCTATATACTTTGTTTAATGAATAGTTTGACATATGAATTAGTATAACTAATTTATTTGACAAATCATGGAGCATATATATATATATATATATATCTTGATTTTCAAGACTATATTGTGGAACTCCTAAGATATTGATTGAATTCTAACTATAAGTTTTAAAAGGGGTTATGTTTCTACCAATATGAGAGTATGAAAGGTATAGTCATATTTGAAACTCTATACATCATATAAAATTATGCTATTTTTGAGAATAGCTATAAGTATTTATGTTATGTAATGAGTTAAATTACTACCATCTTGATTAATCTCAACAATCTATTGCAGCTAATTCCCTTGATCTTCTCCGAGAATGTTATTGTAGGAAAAGGGAGATTAATTTCAGACTCAAAGGGAGTTTGATACTTCTTCAAAGGTAAAGGAGCTTAGAAGATTGATATTCAGATGAAGTCTAACACATTCATCTAAAGGAGCAACTAGAGGACACGGTTCAATCAACTGTCGTCGATTTCAATCAAATTGAGATTCAAAGGGAGACTATCAGCTCATTAGATGCAACCTTGGACACAGAGGGAGCAGAAAATAAAATAAAAATGCTTCAATCAAACTTTTGATGATCTCAGTTCAGAAGGCGTAGACCTTGTTGACATGGATTCTCCACTAGTGAGAAACTATAACAGCTAATAGACTATGATTCATGGGATAAAGTCTCATGTATGTAAGCTGGAAGGCTTATGCTATCAGGATACCTATTGAACTAGGGAAGCATGACATGACTTGCTACCAAAGGTTTGAAAAATGATAACAAATTTAGAGGGAGTCTGACACTTCATCGGAGAGAACCTTGTACTAAGATGTCAGAAAAGTTAATATCAAACTAAGAGGGAGCTTTGACACTTTATTAGTAACCTTGACAAGAAGGTCAAAAGATTAGTGTTTCTTTGTGAAGAAGAATTTCCAAGTGAAGTCCTTTGTATTACATTCTTGTCTATGAGAGATAAGTTTGAGGTGAAAACCTTATTCTCAGATATGTTTTATGGTGGATGTCGTGATAGCACCACATGTCAATATTCGTGGTGACTTCCTCTGAAAGTTTGATGCCATACATGTATGAACCTATCCCCTATATACATCATGAGGAAGTGACAACTTCTAAATGATTATCACTTGTATTTGGAGAAGTTATTTAAAGGTGACAACCTTACAATAACTTGTATCATTGATAGAGGGCCACACCACCCTTACCCGCTCACAATCAAGAAAGCAACAATATAGAGACCAAGAGAAATAAAAAAAATGCTTCACAAAAAATTTTATTATACTTGAAGATCCTTACAACACCCACAAGATGATATCAAGCTTCTCCTTGAGCTTCTCCTTCCACAACTTCTACTTCTCAAGCTTCTACTCCTCAAGCTTCCCCTTGAGCTTGATTTAGAAATGCTCATATGCCTTGCTTAAATAGGCACTTACCACCCCATGCATGACTTATCCACAACCCTCTAGAATTCCTCCACAACCTTCTACAACTTCCACAACCTTCTACAACTTCCAAAACTTTCTACAATATTCATAACTTTCTAGAATTCTACCCACTCACCTCAATAAATGGAATGACAACCATTTATTTTTATTTTTTTTTCTATTATGCCACCTATGCACTTCGAAAATAGAAATCACCTTTTCCTTTCTTTTCTCCTTTTTCCCTTTTTTTATTTTTTATTATTTCTCCTCTAATTTTCGTCACTTTCTCTCTCCTCCACAAATTTTTTTTTTTTTTTTTTTCAATTTTTTTTTTTTTTTTCCCCATGCAAGATGCTCCTGCATCAGACTCCCTCGATAAATAGAAAAGTGTGTCCCACACTTTGATGCCAAAAGAAATATCTACCACCATCTTCCTCTTCACCAAAGGCTTCCACCTCAATAGGGACAACAAAACCACCATGCAAATCTTCCACATCTGCATTACTCTATCAAACACTCGAATCTCAACCATCCAATCAGCATGCTCACCCTCAGAAACAAACTGAACATAATGCTTCATTACCAAACTTCCATTCACATCAACAACTAGTGAATCCATACCAGCAATAATAAGCTCTACATCAGCATCAACATGTAGATCTCCATCAACACATTCCACACTCACAACATCAGCAACCTCATTGCTCACAACAAGATGCTCTGCAACATACAAGTCACCACCAACAACAACTGGTTCATCCACAACCGAGTGCTCCACAATCTCCATGTCAGACTCAACCAACTGATCATGAAAACCAACCTCTGTCCCAACATCAACAACATTAGGAATATCTTCAGCAACAACCTCTAGTTGCTCTGCAGGTTCTGCATTAGACTCCACAAACTGAAAAGCAAAACCATCCTCTTCCACCTTGACCTTCTTAGCTTTAACATCCAACCGAGCAAACATCTTAGAAAAATTCCTCTCCACTATATCATGGATTTTTGCAATCATCTTAGGGTCCAATCCTCTTGGAGCCATCTTCCAAGATCTTCGTAAACCCTCTGCAACAAATCCTTCCTACGCTCCTTGTGACAACCTTGAATTGTTTGCAAGTCAGATCGCAACCTGCCACCTCGCACGAACAATCAGGAACCACATCACAAGTCTAGGACAACGGATTTGCAATCCACAAGCTCTGATAAACTTTGCCCAACCAAGGTCCTGGTACAAACCGCCTCACACTTCGGCGATCTGCTTATACACTCAGGATCTCCTGCTCTGATACCACTTGATAGAGGGCCACACCACCCTTACCCGCTCACAATCAAGAAAGCAACAATATAGAGACCAAGAGAAATAAAAAAAATGCTTCACAAGAAATTTTATTATACTTGAAGATCCTTACAACACCCACAAGATGATATCAAGCTTCTCCTTGAGCTTCTCCTTCCACAACTTCTACTTCTCAAGCTTCTACTCCTCAAGCTTTCCCCTTGAGCTTGATTTAGAAATGCTCATATGCCTTGCTTAAATAGGCACTTACCACCCCATGCATGACTTATCCACAACCCTCTAGAATTCCTCCACAACCTTCTACAACTTCCAAAACTTTCTACAATATTCATAACTTTCTAGAATTCTACCCACTCACCTCGATAAATGGAATGACAACCATTTATTTTATTTTATTTTTCTATTATGCCACCTATGCACCTCGAAAATAGAAATCACCTTTTCCTTTTTTTTCTCCTTTTTCCCTTTTTTTATTTTTTATTATTTCTCCTCTAATTTTCGTCACTTTCTCTCTCCTCCACAAATTTTTTTTTTTTTTTTTTTCAATTTTTTTTTTTTTTTCCATGCAAGATGCTCCTACATCAATCATGATATGCATTTTGTGTAAATGTTGAAATAAATCATGAAAAGGCTTTATCTTATAAATCAACAACTAGGTGTTAGATGTCATTAGTTTGACTATCTACAAATTGTTTGTATAGATATATTTCAAGTACTTGGTGATTATGTTGCCTTGATATTCTGATAGGTCATTACCACATTGAGTACTTGGTGAATATCATTTAGTTGATGTTCTGATAGGCCAATACTTCAATACTTGGTGAATATCATTTGATTGATGTTCTATAGGCCAATACTCATGTTATCTAATATGATATCAAAAGTGTATTTGGTGAAGGTCATGTGTTAACATTCTGATAGGCCAATACCCATATGATATCATATAATGGAAATCTTTTGATCAAAGACTTCCTTGATGTGTGACTTCCTAATACTACCAATGGTGTAATATATGTCTTGTGTTCATCCTCCCTAGCTAAGAGGGAGCGTCGATGTTTAATAGTTGCTCTCAAATAGATCTATATATATAATTATATGAGAGATGTAATTTATATATATGTATTAAGATATAAGTTTATTGTTATTTAAGAGATATTAATATAAATAATGATATATATGTATATAACTATAACTATGATTAATATTAACATAAATTATCTAATTATCGAATAGACATGTCCCATGAAGGGACATGTCTATTCATGATCTATGCTCAATATAAATGTGAGAAGATGTTGCATTTGAAAAATACATACCCTTGAATAAGCAGTGTCATTACATTTGCAGCGATCTTCCAATTTTCTACACAAAGGTTAGTTTGAATGTTGGGATGTTGCAAGGGTTCCCATCCTGAAGAAGCATTATTTTTGCACCCAACAAATTTTGTCTCCGTGCCAAAATAAATGAGGAAACAGCATAGGCTTCAAACACCGTCGCATATTAAGGAAGAAGGCATCAAGTTCAAACACATTAGTGCTAGAGAACATCTGAAATCATCAATGCATATTTTATTTACAAAGTATATATCTTGATATGTGCGTTGAACATTCAAAGGGTTGGGAGCTGCTTAGAGGATAATCTACACTCAGTCAAGCAAATAGTGAATGGAGGAAATAAACAAATTAATCTCTCACCAAAAATTGGGATGATGCAGATGATCGTATAGTTCGGACAATGAAAAATATAAACATAAATTCCCAGCAAATATGATCTTCTATAGGTTACACAATCAATATATGACTTCGGGGGGGGCGCCGCTGTAAATATTTGGAATCTTTGTGAACATCAAGGCGATTAATTCTAATGCACAGTGATGGTAGACAAGGTATACAGCTCTATGGAAAGGATGCCTTAGGGAGCTATTTGGAGGATAATCTACACTCAGTCGAGCAAATAGCGAATGGAGGAAATAAACAAATTAATCTCTCACCAAAAATTGGGATGATGCAGATGGCCATATAATGCTATAAAAGTGTATGTGTACCCTTGGGGATTTTATCGAAGTGTAGACACACTATCAAAGTCAAGCATACATGGGACAGAGTGATAGAATACCACAAGCATCTACAGATGCTCAAACTATTGAAAGTCATTTTGTAAATAAAGGCTTACTTCTTTGGGAAGATAACAATCTTCCTACTAATGAAAACATAAGAATTGTAAAGTCAGTTGCAAATTGCAGTATCAATATAAGTTTTGTGTGTCAACACTTGGTTTGTTTGAGTTTGCTTACAAATAAAAAATAGAAGACACTGATATTTTTTGTTTTATTGTCGCAAAGGTATAAAAGATGATTTATTATATGTAGAGAAGAAAAAAATCATTCATAAAGATCTTTCTCCAGAAAATATACTTTTGAAATTTGAGTGTGGGTCTGTGTAGACAAAAATAGCAGACTTTAATAGAAGTGTGGATATAGATACTGATAGAAATGAACGTGTCTACAAATTGGGTGAGGTTCTATATTTCTTATCATGTCTTCCATATGATATCATGTTTTCCATGTTTCATATCATGTCTGCTATGTTTTATATTAAAATTAGATTAGTTATATCTAGGTTAATGTAATGTCCCTTATCTAATTGTTTGTTGCAATGTTCCCCTTAGAGATCACTTAAAGCTTACTTATTTCTTTAATTTTATTTCTTATTCCGATCTATGAGAAAACTTCCTTTATCAATAACTTACATGGATAATGTTATTTTATTGTGCGTAAATCTATACTTAATTCAATGACCACATGATCCCATTCTATTAGATATGGAAGATCTTCTCTTATAGTATAGTAGCAATTAAGTTTCTATGATAGCTATAATCTTATTGTTTGGATGTATTCTTATACGCAACAAGATGTAGCTAGATATTGTTGTCTTAGGTATTAAATTAATGTGATGATTGACAAAGTAATAAGTATATGGCAATATGGTTGTCGTTTCAAACGAGTACTTGTCAATTTATGGATAAAACGACAAAGTTATGTCACCTTTGAAGATGACTTATCAAAACAACTGAAATTTGAGTATTTATATCTAAAAATCAATTTTGTTTGAAGATATGATCTAGATAAATTCATTATAGATAAGTTAAATAAGTTCTCACACTTTTCCAAATGGAAATTTCTACTAAATGCATGTTTTATACTAACTTGTGTCTAATTAAAATTATTTCAAAAAAGTGATGTTTCAATAACTCTTACCCTTTTCAATGATATTTTTTTAATAACATATAAACACCATTTTGTAGAACTCAATGTCAAAAATATTCTCATATAAAGTTTATTGTGTTTTAATTAAATATAGTATATTGTAATTATAAACTATTACAAGTACATATTTTAACACTCAAGAAGATGGTAGTTTTGTGAAAGAAAAAATAGTAAATCATATAAAAAAATTTAAAATAATATGATGTTCTAGAAGAGAGATTCCTCTTCTAGAATGCATAATTTTTTCTTCGTTAGAATAGATTTGTTTTGAAAAATGTGGTGGGAGATTAAAACTATCAATTTCAGGTTAGTTGAAATTTGAATTGTTATAAAAGAGAAAATATAGGTCAAAAACCATTTTTTATTTTTTTATTGGTCTAGCTATATATGTCATCCATAACATAGTCTGAGATCAAAGGGAAAAAGGTTTATTTTCATATAGTTTTGTAGTGAGAACTAGACCCTAATTTTCAATGTTTTCTAACGACTACAAAATCAGCCTTAAATTTTAGAAAAATATAGCAATTCCTATTCCAAATCATCATTAAAAATAATAATCCTAAATTTCATCCATTTCTACACATTTCATTAGTTTACTTCATTTTCAAATTCTAAATAGTAATACCACTTTTATATCATTGAAATTGAACAATTTTACTTTTGTAAGCCCTTTTCTTTATAAAAGGGTGACACAAGTTTGTGATTTTACCCTTCTATGTAGTCTAATATCATTTATAATATATATGACTTTCCAAACAATAAATGGCAATCTCTTGATATTCTTAGATATGTTTCGAAAGTTTGCAAAATAAGTCCAAATAGATGTATACAACTGAGAATGTTGTGATTGTAATAGACCAATCTTTGGATGGGCACTTCCCAATTTTGGATATACCTCTAATTGCCAATGATAACTATATGATGTTTGATTGAGAGTCTAGCTATTACCAACTTAGAATGGCTAGATATGAATGGCGAAGCATCTGAGTCTATTGTTTCTAAATCATAATTATGATTTCCGTGTTCAACGTGTACATTAGAATTTCAAACGTGAAAATATTGATCTGATGCCAATGATGTCGTTGCGCATAACACAGGTGAATAGAAGTTGCTATTGGATTTTCCATCTGCATCTATACGACTGCAAATTTCTTACTCAATTAGTTATCTTCAATTCCTACAATTAAGGTTGCTTATGATGCAAGTGCTTTCATAGATGCCTCATACAGGATGAGGATAACCTTTCGCCTTTTCCTTTCTCTACTTGATTTCATTAGCCTCTGCTATGTGTTTGATATATTAGTCACTAGCTATATATCTTGGACATGGCTACTAATATTACTTTATGGCTGACCAGTTTCTTCGTCTTTGTGGTTACTTGCTAATTGCTAAGTAATTTTGTGAGGATTTATTATCTTCCTCTGAATCCATGATTTAAGAGTACATATGTTCATTCAACACAAATTTTCTTTCCTTTCTTAAATGCTTAGTATATTGATCTTCTAATCATCATTAGGATGATTAGAATGCTAACTTGACTTTTGCCCTAATGTTTTTCTCTGTCCTTTTCCACCTGTGCTCGATGATTCTTCTTCTATCCTTTCCCCTGAAATGATCTCCTCTTGTTTATTCACCTCTTCTAGTCAATCATTTGTAATAGTCGCAACCCCTGATTACTAATTACTTTTTATATATAATTTATGGAGATTTAGCTAACCAATATCAATTGTTTATATTATAACGACATTTTATTTAACATATTTCTAACTTATTGATATTATTATTTTATTTTTATTACTTATTTATACTATAATTACATTCTATTATTACTTACCTATATATATAATATTATATTCATATTCTATCAATAGTATAATTACTTCAATACTAACTTATATTATAATTCAATAAAATGTATTTATTTATATCATTGTTGATATTTATTTATTTGTCTATTTATTTATTGAAATTTATTATTTAATTATTATAAAAATCGAGACAACGCATTTGTGCTTTGGGACAAGTTATTTGTAAAATGTCCTTTTATCTACATCTTACACTTATTGTTTACAAAAGAGATAGAAATGATTACATCCGCTTTGTCTTGCACAAATTCTTCCTTCTAGTCATGCAGTTTCTTAATGTTCTCTTCTATTAATATACTCTTTGTACATAAATCCATAGCCAACAATTTGTGTGAAGCTAGGACTTTTGATTTCCTATCCATCCAATTTGTTTAAATATAAATGCAGATGTAAATTGTATAAAGTTCACACGGTATCCTTTAATCGTTTGTCTATGATTAAATAAAGAATTTTATCTTTTATCTTGATTCAATATGTAAATCTTCTTGATAGTTGGCTGATAGATATATTTAATTCCTTGAATACATATATACTGATATATGTATTATAATTGGTCTCAAATTAATATCTACACATCATGTAATCACAACACTATATCAATATCCTTATTAGTCGCCTGTTATACTTTCTTGTCAGCGAAAAGCTCTTTTAACAGCGAACTGATTCGTTATCAAACTGTCTTCTCTACCAAAAATGATGATCTTTTTGCACTTAATCCGCTTGATTTATATCTTTTCGATAAGATACCACTCCATGGTGGAGACTAGAAGTCACAATCATCGATCATGACTTTTGAGTCACTAACTGATGGCGGTGACTTATAATCATGACCATCGGTTCATTCAATTTGTTTAAGAACAATTCAAAAACCCAATATGCAGTCGGCGAAAAACAAAGGATATTAATATTTAATGAGACTAGACCCATATGTGTTTGTGTGTGTCATAAGTATGATAAGGACATAATTTCTCAATGAAATATCCGATTGACTATAAAACATTAACAAATAGAAACTCAATGCGGGAGAAAATCATGGCAAATAATTTCTTTATATATAAACTTGTTCTTTTACAATGTTATGTAGGCTCTAATCCCTATGTTTATGAGCTCTGACTCACTGGAAGCTCCAACTGCCAAACCTCACAGACACCGACCTATGACCCCCATTATTGTCATCGTGAGCACCGACCCACTGCACACAAACTACTTTTTCACCTTATCAATGTTGCTTGCTCAACTTATGATGGACATTTTACTTGCACAATTTCACGGTTTTAATCTGATACTTATATTTGTATGGATTCATTTATTTCAGCACATACACACTTTTCTCTCCTCCCTTCCTCTACATTCTTCCCATTGACTTCCTCTATACATTTTATTTCAACTTCTCTCTTATATAAACATATACATCAAATTTAAGAAATCTGAATAATTACACTCTTGTTTCTTATCTAAATTATATCTCACTCCATATACTCATGTATATATTGTAACATGCTAAATTTTCCCAATTCTAAATACCAACTAATTATAAACATAATAAACAATATCTTTCTTATTCGCATGAGACAATTATAATAACTACTCTAGCCATTCAAATAACAAGGGATCAACAACTGTAACAAAATAATTGAATCCCAGTACATGGAAAGAGAGTAAATGCTCTAACAATATTAACCAACATATCTTCAACTGAAAATGCAATACATATAAGTAAAGTACCCATTTTAAAGAAGATCACTTGAATGCAGATCATATCCCTGCCTTGTGCAAGTCTCGGCATCTTGTGGAGAGGAGAAGCATTGTTAGGGGCTTAATCTCCCAATCACGTACAATTATGTATCCCCACACAATCTCAACTAAGAAAGGCCCTCCCTACCCAAGATTAGGCATAGGACACCCTTATCCTACCACTGAGCATCTTGGTGTTAGAGCATCGGCTAGGCAGCCAACTAGGCTATGGAGTTCTTCCCATCAACCCATCTATCCAACAACTAGCAACCCTAACCTCTACTAATCACAACAACAAGCATGCCACTAAACCTACCGCTCGACTTGACAACAAGAATTACACCCTTTGATCACCATGAGCTGACTTCGTCTACAACACTTGTTTAAGTTCATTAACTATTTATCTAAGTTTTGATTTATTCCTCTTATTCTGTAGGTATAACTCATTGTTCATTTACTATCATCCCACACTCTTCATCTTGACTTTACTAGTCATCCTTGATGAATCTCAACATGGCTGTCTAAATCCTTAAACAATCTTTGTTTATCACAGTCAGTAACTTTCTGCCCAGCCTGGACTTATGACTGATATTTACAAAATGATTTCATGTTATTTATTATCAGTTTCCTTAACTCATTGAGAGTGCTTCCTCTTATCTCAAAGGCATATTCAAAATGCCCCTCTATAAGTATTGCACGGGGTTAGAGATCCTTCTAATTCTGATTCAAGTTCTTGAATGAACTTTCGTAACAGTATGCAATAATTAAATGTGATCCTTATGCATGCTTTATACTATAAACTTGTGCACACAAGGCATTTAAATTAGAACTAGTCCGTCTGGCTCTAATACATATGAATGTTTGTTTGAGAATTCCAAACTCAAACTTTCAGAGCCTTTTAATATAACAAAATGGTAAGAAATCTTAGAAAGATTGCACGACCTAACAGAGGTATTATCACCCTCAAATGCAAGTGAAAACTGGATTGCCTGGTATGACTCCTTACCTGTAACTTCTAGCAACACTAGTAGAATGATTTGTAGTCAAAGCGCACGCTAATTATGTAAGAATTCACATGTGCAAACCCACAACACTAAATGTGAGGTCTTGGAAAATGCCAATGAGGTGTGAATGCTAAAAACAATGAGAACATGGCATTGAATGTGCAGTTAGTACCAGAGCTAAGTAATATGAAATGCTTTTGCAATAATGGGGCACACTGCATGTATAATTTTGCAGCAGAGTATAATGAAATGCTATTGCAGAAATGGAGCACGGAATTACAAATGAGGGCTGCAAATGATTAAAGAATATGAATCGCATATAAAGAGAGAGGAGGTCTTCTTGCTCTTGTGAGCATGCTCGGTTACGAGCAAGATAGAAAAGGTGGCAATGTTATGAGTTGCGCACAAGAGCCTCTTAAAAGACCAATAACATGTGGCTTTTTCAAAAAGAAGAAAATATCAAATAGGCTGCTGGAAAAATAAAGGTCCATGACATGAAATATTATTAAAACATAGCCAAAGGTTGGAAATAATAATTCCACTCTCAAGGTGTTGATATAAGGATACCATCCTATATCTATCTATACTTGTATATGCATGTGTACAGGTATATGTATATATACGTGATATTCTAAGCATACGTATCTTGGGTATACGTGTTATTTTAAGTGGGTGTATTCCTTATGTATGTCTCATTTGAATTACACATATATACATATACATATTTACATACTACATACATGTACAAGTATATATTGGTCTCATGGTATCATTATATTAAGACATGTCAGTTGTCATAGGAAGCTCTCAAGTTCATATCAATATATAAAGGTAACAATTTTGTTCCATTTAATTAATTTCATCTTATTAAATATGTAGACCAATTTAGCTCAAGTTGGTCACTTGGTATCCCTTTGTTGCCTAATCTGATTTTTCCCTTGACCAAGTTGGTTTAGGACTCATACCTATTAGCTCAATGGTAGGTGGTGCCTTTATGCCCTTTCTTTTTTGACAATGCTTACCCCCTTTGTCGCATTCTTACAAAAAGAAATTTACCATGGTAATAACATATTTCTCGTCATTTAATCGACTAAAAAAAAAGTATTTGTATCAGCTATCCATTTCCAATTCATATAACATCATAATGATTAACTATTATTCTAAATCCCATGGATTTATAAAGAATAATCAACACTTCCATTTAACATGAACCACTTCACAAATTCTTCCTTCTAGTCATGCAGTTTCTTAATGTTCTCTCCTATTAATATACTCTTTGTACATAAACCCATAGCCAACAATTTGTGTGAAGCTGGGACTTTTGATTTCTTATCCATCCAATTTGTTTGAATATAAATGCAGATGTAAATTGTAAAAATTTCACACGGTATCCTTTAATCGTTTGTCTATGATTAAATAAAGAATTTTATCTTTTATCTTGATTCAATATGTAAATCTTCCTGACAGTTAGCTCATAGATATATTTAATTCCTTGAATACATATATACTGAACATCATGTAATCACAACACTATATCAATATCCTTATTAGTAACCTGTTATACTTTCTTGTCAGATAACAGCTCTTTTAACAGCGAACTGACTCGTTATCAAACTGTCTTCTCCACCAAAAATGATGACCTTTCTGCACTTAATCCACTCAATTTATATCTGGTGACTAAGATACCACTCAATGGTGGTGACTAGAAGTCACAACCATCAGTCATGACTATTGAGTCACTAACCAATGGTGGTGACTTATAGTCACGACCATCAGGTCATTCAATTTGTTTGAGAACAGTTCAAAAACCAGATATGCAGTCAGTGAAAAACAAAGGATATTAATATTTAATGAGACTAGACCCATATAATATATATATATATATATAAGAATGATAAGGACATAATTTCTCAAATGAAATATCTGGTTGAGCATAAAAACATTAACGGTCCCTCTTAGTCAAGAAGGATAAATACAATTTGATAATCAGAGATAATGGTCTCTCAATATTTTACTCAATCCAAAGACATACAATTTAATGATGTCTAAGCTCTTAGTTGATAAAATAGTTAGTATGCATTTATACAAACAACTCAAAGACATTATAATTAATTTCTAAGGTCTTAGTCATAAGTCTCACAAAATGCATACTTACCAATATCTCTAATATGTATTTATACCAAGCAACTCAAAGATAGTCAATTTAATGGCATCGAAGCACATAGTTGTAAGTTTCACAAAATACATACTCTCATGATTTAAGTATAACACTTATTTAAAATGTATAGCACAAAGATGGTTATTTAAGAAGATCACCTTAAAATAACTTTCACAGAAGAGATAACCTATTTGAAATTCATTACTTTCATAAGAGGTACACACATCTCAAAACAACCAAAAACAAAATGTAATGATAAATTTTTTTGAGACTCATCTTATTTTTCAATCATACCAAGTTCTCTTCTAAAGTGTTCCACTTTTGATTTAGAAATTGGTTTGGTAAAATAATCTGCAATCCGATTCTTTGTACTAGTGTATATTAGCTCAACTGCATCCTTCTCAACCATATTGGGTACATAGTGGTATAAAATCTTAATGTGTTTTGATCTATTATGAAAAACTGGATTTAGAGAGAGTTTAATACAACTCTGATTATCACAATAGATGATGGTAGGTTCCAATGGTTTACCAAATAGATCAAAAATGAGCTTCCTAAGCCATGCTGCCTCTTTGGTTCCCATTGAAGCTGCAATGTGTTCTGCTTCAGCAGAGCTCTGAGCTACTGAGGATTGCTTTCTGCTAAACCATCATATCATGGCAGATCCCAAAGAAAAACAACATCCTAACATACTCTTTCGATCTTCAGAGTTTCCTGCCCAGTCAGAATCTGTATAACCTTTTAAAGTTAGGACTTCATTTTTATACTTCAGAGCTTTTATACTTCAGAGCCTTAGACCATATCAGAACATTCCACGAAGATATCTTAGAGTGTGCTTTGCTGCTACCAAATGAATTTTCTTGGGGTCACTCATGAACTGACTTAGAGCATTTACAGCATAATAGATATCAGGTCTAGTATTTACCAAATACATTAAAGACCCAATGATTTAGCGATAAAGAGTAGGATCAGCATGATTTCACACTTTAGATTGCTTCTCTTAGATTTAATAAGTTTGCCTCCATGGGGGTTTTCATAGGTTTACATTCCATCATTCCAAATCGTTTTAGTATATCCAATGTATACTTCCGTTGATTTAGAAAGATCTCATTAAGAAATTGTCATACTTCTGATCCCAAGAAATAGTAAACCCAGATCCTTCATGTCTAATTTAGAGGCTAAGTCTTGTTTACACTTTGCTATAAGATATTCTTCCCCTATAAGCAGTAAGTCATCTACATAAAGTATCAAGATTGCCATATCCCCATTTTTAATTTTAAAATATAAATTTGGATAAACACAATTTTTGGAGAATCCAAGTTTGGATGGGTGAAGATCAATTTGTTCATACCAAGCTCTAAGTGCTTGCTTTAGACCATACAAGGCTTTCTTTAATTTACATTCATGTGTTTGATTATCAAAAATTACAAACCCTTCATGTTGTTAGAGGTAAACTTCTTCTTCTATTACTCCATTTAGAAAAGCAGTTTTAACATCCATTTGATGTATTTTCCATCCTTTGGAAGCAAAACTAGAGATTACAGTTCTAACAAATGTGTATCTAGCAATTGGAGCAAAAGTTTCTTCATAACTGGTTCCTTCGAGCAAAAGTTTCTTCATAATCGGTTCCTTCCTCCTGAGAAAAACCTCTTGCAACAAATCTAGCTTTGAATTTGTCAATGCTTCCATCTAATGCATGTTTAATTTTAAACAAACATTTGAAGTTACAACTGATTTATTCTTGGGTCTATGAACAATGTTCCAAACTTCATTCTTTAGGATGAAGTTGTATTCTTCTATCATGGCATCTTTCCAATTTTGATGTTTCATGGCTTCTTTCCAAGTTCACAGGGTTCAGAATTTGAAAGGTCACTGATAAGAGCAACATAGTTAGATAAAATGTTTGGTCTTTTCCTTTATCTAATGAATCCCGAAGTGGCAGAAATGGTTTCAACTTCTTCTAATAACTTCCAAGCCCATAGAGGTCTTTTCTTACATTCTTTGGATACCTCAGATGTATTCATAGATTCTAAAGGGTTATTTTCTTCTATTTGTTTCTCCCATTGAATTTCAGGGGATGAGTCTCTGATCGATTCTTCAGGATTTGACTCATCTTCAACTTTGGATTTTTTAAAGGCAGTATCTTCATCAAATATTACATCTCGACTCAACTCAGCATTTCTCTAACTAGGAATATATATATGATATGCTTTAGATGTTTCACTATATCCCACAAAAATTCCTCTTTTTCCAAAGGGTTCTAATTTAGATCTATTCTCCTTAGGAATGTAAATGTACACAGGACACCCAAATATTTTTAGGTGACTAAGGTTTGGTTTCTTCCCAAAAAAAAACTTCTTCAGGAGTCTTCTGTTCAAGATGAGAATGTGGACATCTATTCTGAATGTATATAGCAGTGTTGAGGCCTCTCCCCAAAGGAATGTTCCTCGATTTTGGTCATGTGACATGGCTTTGATAGATTCAGTTATGGATCTATTTTGCCTTTCTGTCACCCCATTATGTTGGGGGTTGTAAGGAATTGTTAGCTCCCTCTTAAATCCAACACTTATATGAAATTTTAGAAAGGCTTCAAATATATATTCTTTTCCATTGTCGGTTCTTAAGAATTTGATTTTCTTTCCTGACTGGTTTTCTACAAGAGCTTTGAATTTTTCTAACTTTGACAAAATTTCTTCAGACTCTTTACACCTACGAAAGTAGATCCATGTTTTCCTAGAAAAATCATCAACAAAGATAATGAAGTATAGAAATCCTCCTAAAGAAGAAACAAACATTGGCCCACATAAATCTAAATGGACAACCTCTAATACATCTTTGGTTTTGCTTACACAGGTTTGAAAGGTTGTCTTAACATTCTTCCCTAATGCACACCCTTTGCAGGTTCCTTCATGTTTGAACTCTAACTTGGGTAAACCTGTTACCATCTTCTCTAAGGAAGATAATCCCCGAAAATGAAGATGACCTAATCTTCTATGCCAAATTTCATTTTCTTTGAAGGAATTGTGAATTAGTGTAGAAGTAGAACATAAGTTTAGTTAGTATAGACATCCAAGCCTTGAACCAATTTTATAAGCATTTCCAATGTTTCTTAGGCTAGGCTGAGACTTTTCCTTCCATAATTGTGACTCTGTTGCCGTCATCTTCAAGTGTAGATATTGAGACCAAATTTCTTTTTATGCCAAGAACATATAGTACTTTGGTGAACACGAGTGTGATTCCAAATTTAGGATTAATAGTACATGAACCAATTCCTCTTACCAAGTATTTGGTGTCATCTCCAATTTTACATCATCAGTATAGTCTTCATTTATTTTGTCTAAATGCTCCATAAATCCAATAATGTGTCTAGATGCTCCACTATCTATTACCCAAGTGTTCGATCTATTTGACACTTCACTGGATAGGGCTGAATAAAAAGCATTGTTATCTAGTTGTGAAGTAGGACTAGTTGCCTTGGCAAAAGACGGATGTTGCTTGAGTCTATCTAGACATTGACAGGCAGGGTGACCATACTTATCACATCTATAGCATTGCACTTTGGAGTAGCTCATGGTTTTCTTTTGAATTTTGGTTTCCTCTTTTTGTCTACTTGAGTTGAAAGGATTTGAATATCCTCTTTTGCAGACGAAGTATCATCGTTCCGAGCTTTTAACATACATTCTTCTTGGAGACAGCCTACTTTGATTTTGTTGAGTTTAGGAACTTTGTATCAAGAGCATAATCCTTGTCTGAATATTTCCTATGATTTTGGTAGTCCTTTTAAGGCCATTATGGCAAGTTCTTTGTCGTCACATATGTGCCCAATTGTAGATAGTTGATTTCTTAGTTCGGTTATTCTCATGAAATATGAGGAGATGGTTTCTCCTTTGTTCATAAAGATATTGGATAGATTGTCCCTTAGAGTCATTATCCTGGTGGTATTGTTTATTTGAAACATATCTTCTAGGGCTTTAAGCATTTCATGTGTTGTGTCTAGTTCTGAAATGATCAAAAGTAAATGAGTCTTAACACCATCCACAATCAGTTTCATGGCTCTAGTGTTATCAATCTCCCATTTACTTAGTTCATCATAGTTTGAGGTTTGGGGTCTTCAATGAATTTCTTTAGACCATTCTCTTTTAGAGTTGATTTCATTAGTAATTTCCATCCAGCAAAATCTGAGTCTCTTTCAAGTCTATCCTCTAGTCTCATACCATTAGTCATTTTGATGGTTACAGATAGAATTGTATATAATAGTACAAGGATATGTCTGAAACAAGATCATTTCTTAACCTTGATCTGATACCATGTGTAAAAATTTCAGACGGTATCCTTTAATCGTTTGTCTATGGTTAAATAAAGAATTTTATCTTCTATCTTGATTCAATATGTAAATCTTCATGATAGTTAGCTCATAGATATATTTAATTCCCTGAATACATATATACTGATATATGTATTATAACTGATCTCAAATTTATATTTGAACATTATGTAATCACAGCACTTTATCAATATCCTTATTAGCAACCTGTTATACTTTCTTGTCAGCAAACAGCGAACTGACTCGTTATCAAACTATCTTCTCTGCCAAAAACGATAATCATTTTGCACTTACTCCACCTGATTTATATCTGATGGCTAAGATACCACTCAATGGTGGTGACTAGAAGTCACAACTATCAGTTATTATGTTATTGTGTTCATGTGCATAATTGTTTATTTCAGTATTTGAAGTTATTGTGTGGATAAAAGTTTTAAATTTGGAAATATTGTTATTATACTGATTCATTCCCACCGCGCACCCACCCCCCCAACCTTCCCCCCTCTATCAATATAATCACGTGCTCTTCAATTGATATCAGAGTGGGTTTCTTCTATAAAGCCCAACCACTTGAAAGTAGATCTAAAGAGCACAAATGGCCAAAAGTTTTCAAAAAGACACCATCTTTTGATGGAATAAATTATGCATTTTGGACTATAAAGATGGAAACCTATTTAAATACTATTGGATTTGATGTTTAGCAATCAGCGTTAGATGGTTATAAACTTCCAGTAATAGAAGGTTATACACTTCCAGTAACACTACCAATAGATATAGTTGGAAAGAGGAGAAGTGAAAATAATGCCAAAACAAAACACACCATTTTATGCAATCTTGCCGATTCAAAGTTCACAAAAGTTATGCTTGTCAATCTGCTATGGAGATATGGGACAAATTGAAAAACATTTATGGAGTCGATATAAACAGTGCCAAGCTCCAAACTCATTAAAATGTATTCAGAAGTCTTCAAATGAAGGATGATGAAGAGATAGCCTCTTGTCTTGATCAAATATATGAAGTTGTCAATTCAATAAAGGCCCTTGGTGAAGATTTGGCGAAGCATATTGTGGTGGAGAAGATTTTGAGATCCTTATCAATGAAATTTGAATCTAAAGTATTTGCAATCAAAGAAATAAAAGATCTAGACACACTAACAAAAGATGAATTACATGGGATCCTTACTGGTTATGAAATAAGAATCATAGGCAAAGAATCTACAAAGGAAATAGCGTTCAAAGCATTCAAGAAAGGTTAGTATAAAAGGAATGGTTTCAGTAGTAGCTCAAGTAGTGAATCAAATGAAGCAGAGGCATTCGTCAAACGAGAGTTAAAGGGTAATGAAAGTACAAAGGAAAATTCAAGTGTTTCAATTGTGGAAAAGCGGGACATTGTGCATCAAAATGCCCTCTAAACAACAATGACTCCATTGATGATGATGAGGAAGAAAACACAAAGAAAAAATAACAAAAGCATGCTAAGCACAATCATAAGAAGAAGTATCACAAGCACAAAGAGTTCTTACTCGAAGAAACAAAGCAACTCATCAGAAGAGAGGGCTGATGAATACCAAAATGATGATGTAGATGATGATATACTCTCTTTTGCCGTAACCAATGAGAAAGAAGAAGTAGATGTTGATGAGACAGTTAGTGAAGATGAAAATATTGATGAGGCATGCAGTGAAGAAGAAGAAATTGATGAGTCATCTAGTGAGGAAGAAGATGTCAATGTCATGGAAGAGTTACACTATGCATACAAGCAAAATGAGAAATTAAAAGGGAGAGTTACTAAGTATTAGATGCAGATTAAAGAAATTTCAGAAACTCTTGAAGATATAAAAAGTCAACTAGAAGAAGCCAAACAAGTTGAGAATGATGTGAAAAACAATCTAAATGTGAAAAATGAAAATGCCAAATTAAGTCAAGAAATTGGAAAATTGAAAGAGGACCTAGAAGAGAGTAACATCAAATTGAATAACAGTCTCAAGTTTCAAAAGAGCTCTGAAATTTTAACCAGCATAATTGATAGTCAAAGACCATCCATGAGCAAGACAGGAGTAGGTTATGAAGGATAATCAAACAATCAAGATTACAAATTCGAAGGCTTTGTCAAGGAAGTTGTAGGGAAGATGCATCCACAAAATTTAAACAATATGAACTTAAAAGGGTTCTATAAAGCAAGGATATAAACATAGACCTCAACCTAGCTTTTATGGATAGTGCTACTCATGCAACTATTTTGGTCACAAGACAAAAGAATGCAGAACACAAATGAGAAATCCTCATGAATGGAGCAGAAATTATAATCCATATTTGAACTATAATACTATATATTATAAATGCAATAACTATGGGCATATAGCAAAACATTGCAGACTTGATATTGGAGAATCACTTAGAGATAGTAAGCAACGGGATGCCAACGACAATCACAAAGGGAAAACAACAAAAGTTTGGAGAAAGAAGATAATCAAATGAGAAGAAGCCAATCCAAGTGCAACTTACAGCTCATACACCTCCTAGTTTGTAAGGAGAAACATGAGTTCAGGGGGAGATACAAATGAGAGTATTCTTTAAACCCCTAGAGAAAAGAGTAAGATAAGTTGATTACAATAATAAGATGGATAACAGATAGCATTGAGGTCAAAGTTTTGAGAAAGATCTTCAAAGAAGTGTATGCATGAAATGACAGCCCAGAATAAGCAAGAGTATAATCGAGAATTCATCTCAAGGGGACTACAATGGAACTTTCACAAGGGGAGCATTTGATGACTAATATGCAAATGTAGCTTGATAGCCATCCCTCTGCCATTGATGTCAAAGGAGGAGAGTTATAGAAAGGGAGAGAGACGGAAGAAATCAGAAGGTATTGCATCAAGAACAAAGGGGGAGATTCATAGAGTATTGTCATTGATGTCAAAGTTAACACCAAGTATCTTCAGACAATGATAAAAATTAAAAAATTAAAAACATTATAATATAATATATATCTTCTACTAGATAAATAGCGTCTAATCTAAAGATAAGTCTATTACATTATATATGGAAAAGCGGTGAAGTCACACTAAATATACAAGACTGCAATAAGAAAACAAAGATTATTATAAAAGTGAAAGAAAATCTCGAAACAAGGCAAGAAACGTTATCTACAGGCAGCAATAGTGATTTGGACAAGCCATCAATATATATATATATATATGGAGAGCAATATATATTAAGAAATGGGTCAGCACAAGGGGACATGGTCTCAGCGATTAAAACAGCATAACCAATCTGATTGATCACAGTAACAGAAAAATACATTATTATATACAGTGTCACATTTATGAGCAGCGACGGTGACAAGTATCAGGTGAAGAAAAAAGAAGCAACAATCTTTCATACACGGTGATATTTGCAGCTTTATCTGAGAACTCTATTACAGATATAAATTTTGAAAATCCCAATAAGGCTAAAGTGAACAACACACACACACACATAGTAATGGGCGCCCCTGAATTCCCCAAAAAACTAAAGCAACTGCTGAAAGGAATTATGTCAAATAGTTTGCATTCAACTTCTTATTTCTCCATTTAATGTTTAAACCCCTTATAACTTCGGAAATCAAACGTTTATTTGTTTGTTGTGTTTTGTGCATGGAATAGGAATCATACAACATAAACTGTTACAAACGTAAATGGCAGAATACTTGATATTAAACAGAGATCAAAACGATCAATATATACAAAAGGAGAATCGAATAGAATAGAAACATTCTATTCTAGACTACACCTAAATATTAGAAACATTCTAATATTTACAATAAGCTACAAGAGTGAGCATTAAAGATTATTCTAATACCCCCCCTTAATGCTCAATCTATTTACTACACCAATAGATCCCCTGAATTTAACAAACTTGTCAGGACCAAGGGGTTTTGTGAAAATATCTGCTAGTTGTTCTGAGGTAGGGACATAGAGTAACTGAATAGATCCATCTTCTACTAACTGTCAGATATAATGGCAATGAAGCTCGATGTGCTTGGTTCGTTCATGAAACACTGGATTTTTGGCAAGTTTGAGTACTGCCTGATTGTCTGTAAACAAAGAAGTTGGACCTGCTTGAGAAATATGCATATCTGCAAGCATCTGACGGAGCCAAACTGCTTCACAAGCTGCCTTGATAGCTCCTCTATATTCTGCTTCTGTAGAGGAGAGTGCATGTGCCTGTTGCTTCTTACTGGTCCAAGTAACTGCTGCAGATCCGATACTGAACACATAACCAGATGTAGATTTCCTGTCATCAACTCAGCCGGCCCAATCGGAATCAATGAATCCACTGAGCTGAGGAGTAGTACTCCTTGTGTAAAGAAGACCATAATCTGAAGTACCATGTACATAGCGTAACACACGTTTCGCTGCAATCTAATGATCAGTCTTGGGGTTCATCATGAACTATGAGATGTAGCTAACTGCAAAACTGAGATCAGGTCTAGTAGTAGTGAGGTAGATGAGACTACCTACTAGCTACATGAAGAGTGTTTCATCTACAGGAGGAGAAGCAGATTGTGCGGACAATTTCAGACCTGCCTCCACTCTATTCTAGAATTCCTTTGGCCTCTGCATATGTCTGGGGCTTAGGGATACTGTGGATGTTGGCCATAAGAGCTATATTAACTGTGTTGTGCTGAATGCTCTTATTTCTAGAGGTTCTACCCTCAATGAGTTCATTAGAACGAATATCACTAATCGTTTGAGCCCACCATTTTGGCCGAAGAGTCGAGGAGTCAATATCAGATGCAGTCGGAATAGCAGGATGAGGAGCAGGAGCAGGAGCTGTATTATCTGGAAGTGGCTTAGGTGGTGTATCAGTAGCATCAAATGACTCATATAAAATAGAAGAACCCAAGTCAGAGATTGCTGAAGACTGAATCTCGAAATGCGGTGGGTAGTCAGAGAGCGGAAATGATCAGAATTCCTCATCAAACACAACATCACGACTGAAGATTAAACGATCAGTATTTACATAAATCAGTCTATAGGCCTTATGTGTGTGACTGTATCCTGTAAACATAAATTTTTGGCTTTTGGAATCCGACTTAGTGCATTTGGCATCAGGGATTCATACATATGCCAGAGAGCCAAAAACTTTCAAATGGTTGATCCTAGGTTTGCGACCAGACCAGGCTTCCTCAAGAGTCTTATGATTAACTGCAAGGTTGGGTGACCCGGTTAAGGAGGTAGACAATTGTGGATACTGCTTCTGCCCAATATTTTCTTGGAACATTTCTATGTTCTAGCATAGCCCTAGCCATTTCTGGGATGGTACGGTTTCGACGCTCTACAACACCGTTTTGCTGAGGGGTGTGAGGTGTGGTGAACTGACGTCTAATGCCATGAGTAGTACAAAAGGCAAAGAAAGCAGAAGAACAGAATTCCCCCCCATTATCGGTCCTAAGAGTACGAATGGAGGAACCAGACTCTTTTTCTACTAGAGCTTTAACTGCTGAAATATAGGAAAAGCATCTGATTTTTGCTTAAGAAAATATACCCACATTTTGCGACTGAAATCATCCACAAAGAGTAAAAAATACCTGTTCCTAGTAATAGAAGGAGTATTCATAGGACCACATACATCAGCGTGGACCAGCTGGAGCACTCTAGATGCCCGCCATGATTCACCATTCTTAAATGGTGTCCTTTGTTGCTTCCCTGCTTGACAAGCTCAGCAAACGCGATGGTTCTGGGTCTGAATATTAGGTAGGCCATGGACTAAATTATCCCGAGCAAGTTGTGCTAGATACTGAATGTTCAGATGACCGTATCACTGATGCCAAAGACTGCTGAGAGTGGATGATTCAGCAATGAAAGCATGCTCAAGGGAATCGCCTGAATCTACAAGCCTATAAATACCATGATCCTCAAGACCGACAGCAAGGGTAGTGCGAGAAGCACGATCAATAATTGAACACTTATTTCCGCTGAAAACGACATCCAACTGAGGAGAGTGCTTCATAATCTGACTAATAGACAGAAGATTATGTTTCATGCCAGGAGCATAACATACATTGAGGAACATGAGTTTTCTTCGTCTAGACTGAATCTGAATATTTCCCTTGCCGACAATATTGTATTCTTCGCCACCTCCAAAGATTACTGAGTCAGAATAGGGAGTGAATTCAACAAACCAATTACGCCTATGAGTGAAATGTCGGGAGGCACCAAAATCGATGTACCAGGCAGAACATTTCACATGATTTGTAGGTATGCTGGCCATAAAGGCATAGTAGATAGATTCTTTCTGCTCTGAGTGTTGGGCAGCATGGGCTTGTTGTTTAATTGAGTCTGACTTCTGATGTTGCTGATACAGATGCTCAAATGGCACAAACTTTGACGTGAGAAAATGAAAGACCCAGAAAAATTGGAGTACCCAAAAAAGAGCCCGAAAAACCCAAAAATAAAATGTTAGTCGGAATCCAGATCCGCTGGCTCGAAAATCGAAGCACAAAAAACAAGGCACCCACAAAAATCTGATTAAGACCCATTTGAGATCTCGAAAAACCCACCAAGAATATTTGATCAAAAAAAATTTTCAAGGTCAAAAACTAGGGTTTCAAAGAAAACCCTAGTCAGGAGCTATGGAGGTCGATATTTGGAGAAAAATGGCGGATTGCTTAAAAAAAACAGCCGATTTTGCTTCCTAGCGCATGATTAGAGACTGAGACGTTGCATAAAAAAGAGTCTATGACCTCCAAATAATGGTAAATGATGTCAGACACAAACCGCACAGGTGCAGGCTTAAAGACACAATTTCCTTTTTTTTTTTTAATCAGTCGCGAGTTGGAAAAAAAAAGGATCTTTGGCCAGAGTCGCAAAGGAACAGAACTGGAAATGGAGGTCGCGGCTAGAGCTACCGTTCCAGTGACGCAGAACAGGTGCTCTGAAATCCATTTTCTTACCTCACAAGGGCCCCCCAAAAAAAACGGATGCGATTTTGAGAGCAGAGAGATCACCAAAAAATGGACGCGATTTTGAGAGATGATTTGTAGGCAAACCCGAATTTGGGATTTGCAAATAGACCCGAATTCGGGATTTTTCCTGTAGACCAAAAACCCTAGGCGGGTTTCTCAAAACGAGCACCAAGAAATGCACAAAATAATTTCGAAAAATTTAGGCACTGATAATTTCAAAAGAAATTATAAGTTTTCGAAATATTGTACTGGCTCTGATACCATGTTACAAACGTAAATGGCAGAATACTTGATATTAAACAGAGATCAAAACGATCAATATATACAAAAGGAGAATCGAACAAAATAGAAACATTCTATTCTAGACTACACCTAAATATTAGAAACATTCTAATATTTACAATAAGCTACAAGAGTGAGCATTAAAGATTATTCTAATATAAACAAAAAAGAAACTACAATAATATGCAAAGTGGACAATGAACTGCTGCCGATAAAATGTTATTTTCAGAATTTAATTAAATCAAATACATGGCAAATTATCAACTCCCTAATCACTCCAATAGCATTGGCATAATACTCCAACCCATGCTTTCAAACTTTCTGCTACAGTACTTTGTCTTTCAAACAGTCCACTACCTTCATAAAATCATTCCCTCAAAGCGGCATAAGCGTCGGACAAGTAGTGAAGAAGATATGAGCAAAATATCAAATCCGCCTGTAGCTGAAAATGCAACCAAACTGCCTAATAGCGAAGCTGATAGCAATAGATTCCAAAGGCCAAACCCCAAAGGGAATGACGTCTAGAATGTCACAAGAGAGGATAGACGTCCTCTAATGCCAAGAACGGATAATGCAACTCACACACCAATTTCTTCTCATATTCAACATGTCGAACAAGGGCCACAAGCTCTCATTTTTATTTCTACTTCATAGGGTCGACCCACTTTTCACAAGCAATATGGGATAAAGTGTTCTAAAATAAAATAAAATAACACCTTATGTCTCCCTTGGGCTTCCCTTCTTCAACACACAACCCAACATGAATAATATTAAAGTAACACTTTATTATTTTCACATTTAATTTAAATGTTACTTTAATAAACTTCAGCCATTAAAATAAAATAGTAATTGGGCCCAGAATAATATGAGTGATAGTTTTTCGGAAAGCTCTCATCAAGGAGCATCAAACCCGATCACTAATTCTGACATCACCCATGCCCTGTTGACTTACTAAAAATAGTAAGTTTGCCCAACACCATGTAAATCAACTTCGTTCTGGCCCGAACTGGAAATGACTAGGCCAAAACATCTCAGGATCCCACTGACTTCTCCGTTAACCTCTGGGACGACACAGAAATAGGCTAACGGTCACACAACTAGACAATTGCTAAAGTGGCGACATATATATATATATATATATCGCACATCAATGGAGACAATGCACATAATGTTTAATTCTCCGTGTATATTCAATGCAGACAATGGTAAAGTTTACGATAGGTTGAAAATGTGCACAGAAGTTAAGCAACAATATTAAAGAGTGACAGTAGCAATCAAGATATTACAGCAATGAACCGATTGGCAATAACGCTTTAACCCATTATTATAAACAAAACATATTTATTTGTAAATAAATGGCATAATGGTGGGGCGCAAAGAAGTATTAAAGCAGCATGGTGGACAGTGATGATAATACATAATGACATACAATGTCGAACATGGCTATCATTGAAACAGTAATATGTTTTCAGCTAAGTTACCGATTCGTCTAGGTATTGCCCAGATTCCGAATCCGATGCGGATCGATGCGGGATTCTCCCGGAAGCCCTGTGGAAGCTGGCCGGAAGCTAGGATGGAAGCTGGCCTTTCGGGAGAATCCCGCATCCATCCTAGCTTCCGACCAGCTTCCACAAGGCTTCTGGGAGAATCCCGCATCCATCCGCATTGGATTCGGCCTTGCGAGCCCAACGGCCAAAAACATTAAAAAAACCCAAATAAAAACTTAAGTTGCCCAATATACATGTTGCTATGAAACCCTAAAATGACCCTAAAGGTGACTGTTGAAGCATTCACAACTCATTTTGGAACTTTTTTTGCACCTATAGTCACTTCTCATTTGGTCTCTAGTTTGCATTGTCATTGTGAAGCCAAGTTCAGCACTTACGAATCCTTATGATTTAGACTCTGATGCATATTAGTTGATTGAATCTTCGATCATTAAATAAGTTTTTATTTTCTTGGAATCTTGAACATGACCTATTTGAACTTATTGTCTATGACTAAACTCTAATGTTGGACAAGCACATATTGATATATCATATAAATTTTGGAATATCTTGAATTTTGATAAAGGGTCAAGTATCATAGTCATACTATCAAATGATTTGTTTTTGTATATTTCTTGCATTTCTACACACACACACACACACACATGTATGTTTCCTCCCGCATCCACATCCAAAAAAAAAAAAAATCCGCCAATGTCGTATCTGCTTCTAGAATCCACATCCGAATTGGTAACTTAGGTTTTCAGTGATCACATATTATGTCAAGGTGATGGAAACAATATGAAATTTAAACAGCAGTCAAGGCAGCAATATATTTTAAGCAGAGATACAACAGAAATATAAATGTTGGTGACTTCCATATTGGTGGCTTGCGATATGTGTCATGCTGTAATGATGTTGAACCATTGAGTAAAGAAAAGGACACAGCAACAAAGGAAGTAAGTGTGCAAATATACCAAAAAAAAGTCTTTAAGATAGATATGACTACAATACACAGCCACTTGAAGTAACAGCAAACTATTATATACAAGCCCCGATGAATATGATTGCCACATATTTCAGTGAAGTCTTCCAAGGAATGAAGGTGATCAAACTTAAATCAGAAGTATTAACATTAGCAGATTACTATTAATGCCATAAGTTAGTAAAAACAAAATTACAACCGACAAATTTGATTAAATGAAATTGTATGTAAATGAAAAGATATAAATCTTCATTTTGAAAAGTTGCACCTACTAATGAGTGGGATATAAATAAGGGAAGACACTATTGACAAAACGTGTGAGCAAAAGTAGAGAACAGGATTAAAAAGGAAAACATATCAGTATGTGTGTGGAATATTTGAAGTGAATAAAAAGAAGACAGATATAAGAAGAGTTGAGAAGAAAAAATGAAATATATATATTATCAGATTGAAAATCTGATTTAGATATATACATGAGTATATGGAGTGAACTAGAAAAGGGAGATATAATTTAGATAAGAAACAAGAGTGTAATTATTCAGAGTTCTGAAATCTGATGTATATATTTATATAAGAGAGAAAATGAAATAAAAAGCATATGGGAAGTCAATGAGAAGAATATAAAGGAAGAAAGAGAGAGAGGTGTGCATGTGCTTATAAGTGTCAGAATAAAGACATGAAATTCTGCAAGCAAAAAGTCCATCATCAGTGGAGCAAGCAACATTGATATGGTGGAAAAGTAGTTTGTGTAGTGGGGTTGGTGCTTCCAGTAGGTCGGTGCCTGCGAAGTGTGGGAGTTGGAGCTTCAAATGAGTCTATGTTCATAAAAATAAGGGTTGGAGCCTACAAAACATTGTAAAAGAACAAGTTTATATAGAAAGCAATTATTTGTCATGGTTTTGTCCCGCATTGGGTTTCCACGTAAACATTGTGTTCATGTGCATAATTGTTTGTTTCAATATTTGAAGTTATTACGTGGATAAAAAAATTAATTTGGAGAAATTGCTATTATACTGATTGAGGCAAGTCTCCAAACTGCAAACCCAACATTTTTTGTTGTGTTTGTGTGTGCATGTTTCTTGGAGGAACAAGTTCAATCAAATTAATTCGTCAAACTCTGAATCTGGTACTCTCTTTCTACTCACTTTGATTGTAATTTATATCTTACAATAGCATTGTTGTCATTTTGTTATTTTCTTCCTTTTGGTTTAGCATATTAGCTAGTATCCTCAAAACGGTGTTTCCAAATTGCCAAGGAACGGGGGTACGGAAATCCGTACCAAAACCCCATCCCCAATACCTATTCTCGTCCCTGTTTTCCCAAAATGGCATCAGCACTTAAAAAGGTTTAAAAATATTTTTTTTTTGTTTTCTCTCCTATCCGCATGGACCCCACATGGAGGTTAGGGAATGATAAAAAACACAAACCCTATTTTGGCTTTAAAACACAAAAGACTCAAATCTTTTCATCATTTGGAGTTATTTGATAGTTGGAAAGAGGAAGAGGAAGAGGAAAACAGCACCAGTAAGAGAGGAGTGCATTTTGGAGGTGCAAGAGGAGATTTTGCCTTCATTTCTTCTTCATTCCAGGTATGTTTTTTATTTTCTTTTTTTTTTATTCAAACTTTATTGTTGTTTGTTGCCATTTTCATTTTTTTGATGGCATAGAGAGGGCATGTTGAATGGAACATTCAAATGCTTTTTTTTTGATATTAGAATAGTATAAAAAACTGATTACAATAAGTTCAGCTGAAACTATTCGGCATAGAGTAACTTTCTGAGTCAAGTACTTTAAAGTCTAAGATCACCACAAAACATTACTTACAAGGTAATAAACCCATTTAATCAACTTGGGAAATGCAACTAGAGAGAGATAATATTTACAACGCTATCAAAAAAGGTATGACTGATTATCGATTTCAAAACATGCTATTCATTTGTAGTCCAGCCTCATCCATCATTGGAAATCAGTGCTTGTAGGAAAGCTGTATCAAATAGTTCATCATTCCATCCTGCTAAAACATAATCATTAGAATCATAATCACTATTCAGCTTATTCTCATCACTAGGACTGATAACAGGAGTGGACTGCTGAGTATTAGTGGAGATGTGCAAATCCTCCATCATTCTTTCAATTTGCCTCACATCATTCGGGTCCATCATATGTTTAAACTGATCAAGATATTGGAAGGCCTTGAGCTCATCCTAATGGATAAGCAATATACCATCTCAGACCAGCATCATAAAGTGAACCATGAAATGTTTTTTTTTCCATAATACATTGTAAAATCCAAAGGCAAAAATATGAGCAACAATGAGAGGGAGGGAAGTGGTGATAGCATGGATGTGGCCATGCAAGAAACTCAAGTGTCACATTTACAAAGACCAAGAAAAAGACCTAGGGCAGCCATGGATGATTCTTCAACTGAGCCTAATATAGATGTCCCTATGGAAGATGCAATGCCTAATCTATTTGAGTGCCCTTCTAAAGCCCTAAAAAAACATGCCAAAGGCCCATTCAACCCTAAGAGACCTCTCCTGCAATTTGCCACAAAAGTAGGCAACAATAACAAGAAAAATTCGGGGGGTAGTAGGGAATGGGAGTGTCATATATGTAAGAAACATTATTTTGGGAGCTACAAAAGAGTGTGTTGTCATCTTTTATGGATAAGTAGGCAAGGGGTGAAAGGTTGCAAAAAAATTGAAGCTGATGAAAAACTTGAGGCCAATAGGCTACATGTCGAGGGAAAGTTATTGAAAGCAAGGGGTCGTATAGGTACCACACCCACACCCTCATTCACTCCCACTAGCACTACTAGTAAAGGGAAAGGAAAGGCTAAGAGAGATACCAATGTGGCTGATTTATTTAACATACAAGCAAAAGAGAAAGCTAAAGAGTCTATTGGTAGATTTCTTTTTGCTGATGGCATACCTTCCATGTTTCTAGTTCCTTGTTCTATAAACAAATATGCAAAGATATATATGTTGTTGGTCCCTCATTTGTACCACCAGGAGAGACTAAATTACGCACCACTATCCTTGATAAAGAGTACTCAAAGTAAAATATTTTGACGAAGGATATTTGATAAACATGGATGAGTGATGGATGTTCTATCATTATGGATGGGTGGACCGATATCAAACATCGGTCACTCATTAATCTTTTTGTCACTAGTACAGCAAGGGCCTATTTTCTTAGAGCCATTTATTGTTCAGGAAAAGGGAAGGATGCATCCTTCCAATTTCAGATTTTAAAAAATGCTATAGAAGAGGTAGGGGCTTCAAATGTTGTGCAAGTAGTCACTGATTCAGCCCGGGTATGTAAATCAGCTGGATTGATAGTAGAGAGCCCCTATAGACACATTTTTTGGACCCGATGTTGTGTACATGCATTGAATAACACCTTGAAGGACTTTGGAAAAATTGACTGGATAAAGGCTATGGTGTCGGAGGCTAGAAATGTGCAAATGTTTATTTGCAAATTGCAATCATCACACATCTCTACCATTATTTAGGAAATTTTCCAAAAAAGAATTCCTCAAGCCCGTGGACACTAGATATGCTAGCTACTTCACTTTGTTGGAGAGGATGCTTGAGGTCCAAGAGGCCTTACAATCCATGGTGGTCAATGCAGAATGGAATAGATGGCATAAATCAAGCACCCCAAATGAAAGACTTGTGAAACGAAGAATCCTGGATGAGAATTGGTTGACCATAATGAGGAAAGACACTTAAATAATTAACATCATAATTGCTATTGCTGATTTAATAAAAATATTTCTGATTTGAGTACTTGCTGATTTTTTAAAAATTATGATTTTTCTCACTTGTAATTTTCTTTCATTTGCAAATACATTTGCTTCTTCATTGACCCTATTGTGCAGGTCATTAGATAAGCTAACACTAAATCTCCTAGCCTTGGAGAGATTTATGAGACCTTTGATACATGCTTGGGCAGATCAAGCAAGTTATTAAAGACAAGAAACCTACTTTGGAGTTCTATGAGGAGCATCTTAAGCCCATTGTGATGAAAAGGTGGAACACTATGAACACCCCACTTCATATAGCAGCCAATGCATTAAATCCGAAATGGTATGCACCAAGGCTTGCAAGAGTGCCTCCATCTACTGATGAGGAGGTGAGTTTAACTTATGTTTAAGATTTCTTATTTTTTAATATGTTTTTAAAATTTTGATTTTCATTTTATTTATAAAGTTTCTAAACTCTAACTTCGAAAGTTTTGTTTGTTCAATATAGTGAAGGAGGGCTTCTTCAAGGCCCTTTCAAAAATGTATAATACAAAGGAAGCTGCAAAAATTCAGGGGCAATGGCTTGACTTTGTCAATCTTCGTGGTCCAACATTTGGTAGACCGAAGGCGAGCACTGATAGAGCTACATTAGCTCAAAGGGACCCCATTGGATGGTGGACATGGAATGGTAGAGATGCACCTGAGCTGAAAGGTCTTGCCATCCATCTTCTCTCACAGGTTACGAGTTCCTCTACAATAGAGAGGAATTGATCTATATATAGCTTCATCCAATTGGTCAAGAGGAACAACCTTACCTCTAGACGATCAGAGAAGCTTGTGGTTGTTCACAATGTATTACAACTACAGGAGCGACAGAGTCATGAGTATCGACAAACTCCAGCACTAAGTTGGGATGTCAATCCCAAGGATGCATTGCAAATTGATGAGGATGACATACCTCTAGGGCTGCTTTGTGTTCCATTGGATGAGGACCCTTTGACTACCCCTGCCAGTGATTCGGAGGAAAAGGCTGGGGCTGATCTTGATTTAGATATAGATTTAGATTCCTAGAGGACATACATGTATTTGGCTTTCAGCTTTGCAGATACTCAGATACATTATTGCTTTTGAATATTATGGAGTGGACATCTCATTTGTACTTCTAGTATTTACTTTCATTATGTCATTTGTTGGTGGAGATCTTGAAGACACATACATTATACTCAAGATCTTATTAACCCTACCAAGGATTTCATAACACTATACTGAGTCACAGATGTTGATGGAATTACAGTTGTCGGTGGACATCTTGAAGACACAAATGTTATACTTAAGATCTTATTAAACCTACCAAGGAGTTCATAACAATAGCATGTTCAATAAGGGAGAGCAATGATCAAAGTCAGCATTCAATTGATCAGCTTGTTGGTTCAATTTCTGCATTTGATATTGCAAAAGTTGAAAGATAAAAGAGGGAGACTACATTCAGAATTGTTGAAGATGTTAAACCTGAGACATGCAAGATGTCAGAGGAAGCTGGAACACATTTAGCTAATGATTGCAAGTAGAAGGAATATCTTAGTGAGAATCAGAGGATGATGATAGAAAAGGCAATCAAAAAAAAGGTTATTTCAGAAAGAGAATAAATTACTTATCTGAAGACCAGGATGCTAATAAAACTATTGAGGATTCTCAACTCCTAGCTATCTCTAAGAAGGAAGAGGTAAAAAGACTACATTACATGTTGAAGTTGTTGCAGGTGCATGGACTACAGATTTTGGATGTTTAAATCATATGACAGATGACAAAAGAAGATTCATTAAGTGGAAAAAGTATGATGGAGGACTAACCAAATTTGCAGGAGAAGAATGTGCTCGAATTAGAGGCATCAGAACCATTTCAATTGATGGTAAGCATAACACTAATGATGTTTACTATGATGAATGTTTGAAACATGATTTTTTAAGTGTTATTCAAATGTGTAAGAAAGGTTATGAAGTGTTGTTCAAGAATGATGTGTGTCATTAAAAGAAAAATGATGGGGAAAACAGTTGTAGAAGGTTTTACGACAGCTGAGAACATCTGTTATATTGAAGCAATATGAGGATCTGTGTTTTCTAACTTGATGTAATTAAAGATGATTATGGCATAAAATATTAGGACCTGAGAACTTTGAAAACATAATCAAAATTAGCAAGACTGAAGTTGTTAGAGATCTGCAAAAAATTGTCAAACCTACCTGACACTGTTTACAAAATATGTCAAATTGAAAAGCAGACAAGGGCTTTCAAAAACAAGGAACACTTATCCACCAAGCCCTTGGAATTGATCCATACTAATCTATGTGGACCAACCACAACAAAAGGTCTCAGTGGAGAAATGTATTTCATGTTGTTAATTGCAGACTACTCTAGTATGACTTTGGACTATTTTAAGAGAAAAGTTTGAACCATTTACAAAGTTCAAAATGGTAGGAAATTAAGATCATTCTGATAGGAAACTTAATCCACAGATTTGGTTTATGCTTTTAGAAATCTCCTAGCATTTGATTTCTGATTTCAAATTGTATTTGACCGGTCACACTCTATTCTGAAGGATGTTATATCGTTTTAGCAATTATTAATATGCAAAGGACAGTTCGGAGTTTTGCTGATAATGGATGTGATCAACGGTTTGCAGATGTGAGATACTGCAGCTGTAATTGGTATTTTACATCTGCCGTCAACTGACTATATTTATATGGCGGGCAGGTAATGTTTAAGGGATGTGACTCCCTTGTGAGGAGTCACGGGGTATGGTGAGTGCCGACCATTGGAGATACACCCGCTGAGTGCCTACTGTAGTCATTTGGGTGTTGGCAGGTACAAGGCCCATTATATTAATTCATTCTTATATATATATATATATATATATATATATATATATATATATATATATATATATATAATGGCTTTCAACTAACCATATGAATTAGCAATGTATTTCAATCAGATTTTAATGCTATATTTCTCAACACTCCCTCTTAGCAAAAAGAGGATTGAAATAATCATTCTTAATCGCAAATCTCAGGGATGCATTGAAGCCATCCTACAAGAGGATAGATTAAAACACAATCCTTGAGTGACAATGAGATCATCATATGATAAGATCATCACTTATCAGTTATCACAGCTCCCAACCAATTCAGAACCAAGCATAATGATAACAATTAATCATAACCGATTAGTAGTAAGATATCTGGCGCAATCCAGATCAAATTTTGATACTTGTCATCATGAAATCCGGCACATTTCAAGACAACAAATGAATGTCGTCTATCATGATGATAGATCAAGACTATTGTTGAGGTCGTCACCTTACAATAGTGATCTTACACACATCATACAAAAGATCGTCACCTTTCATAATACACAAAGCAATATGCAACCAATTTTGAATATTCATGAATATATCAAATTACATATATAGAAGTTTGCTCTCATAATTACATTTACAATTTAGTCATAACAAGTTTACCTCTAAAGTACTCTATCTTCAACCTTGTGAAAGGTTAGGTGAATATATCAGCATTTTGTTCTTCAGTGCTAATATAAATCAAACTGATAATATCTTTGTTTACCACGTCTCTTATGTAATGATATGGAATCTCTATGTGCTTGGATTGACTGTGAAAAACTGGATTTGCTTAAACAATGAATCACAGTGGGATTCAGGAGTTCCCCAAATAGATTGAATAGAAGTTTTCTCAGTCACACAGCTTCACGGGCTCCCATGGCAGCAGCCATGTATTCAACTTCAGTAGAACTTAGAGCAACAATTGATTGTTTTCTACTAAACCAGGATTATATGGCTGATCCGATACTAAAACATCCTGCAGTGCTTTTACGGTTAATGGAGTCTCCTGCCCAATCAGAATTAGTGTAGCCTTGGAGCTTTATCTCAACATTCTCATATTTTAATCCAAATCTGATAGTACAACACAAGTATCTCAGAATATGCTTAGCAGCCATGAGATGAATCTTCTTTGGTTCGCACATAAAGTGGCTCAAAACATTAGTAGCATAGCAAATATCAGGCCGAGTGTTTACTAGATACATAAGTGATCCAATAATCTGTCTATAATGAGTGGGATCAGTAGGTTCTGAACTTGTTGCCTCACTTTTCAGTTTGTGAAGATTTGTTTCCATTGGTGTGGCTAGAGGTTTATGGTCCATCATACCAAATTTGTTCAAGATGTGAGTGGTATATTTTCCTTGATTTAGAAAGATGTAATTTTCCCTTTGCCATACTTCTAGACCTAGGAAATAACGTAGTAGTCCTAGATCCTTCATATCAAATTCAGCCGCAAGATCTTGTTTGCATTTGTCAATTAGATGCTCTTCACCTATTATCAATAAGTCATCACCATAGAGAACAAGTATTATCATATCACCATTTCCAATTTTGAAATATATATTAGGGTCAACTTCATTTTTTGAATATCCTAACTTGGAGAGATAACTATCTATCCTTTCATACCAAGCTCTGAGAGCTTGCTTAAGGTCGTAAAGTGCTTTATTTAGTTTGAATACATAGATATTTCTCTCATGTGTAGTGAAACCTTCACGGTGTTCTATATATACTTCTTCCTCAATAACGTCATTCAAGAATGCGATCTTTACATCCATTTGTTGTATCTTCCATCCTTTAGATGATGCTATGGCAATAATGGTTCTTACGGATGTATATCGAGCAACTGGAGCAAATGTCTCTCCATAATCAATACCAACCTTTTGAGAGAAACCTTGAGCAACAAATCTAGCCTTGTGTTTTTCAATACTACCATCTGGTGCATACTTAATTTTGAATAGCCACTTTGATGAGACAACTAATTTGTCTTTAGGTCTGGGTACCACTTCCCAGACATCATTTTTTAGGATAGACTAATATTCTTCAATCATGGCATCTTTCCAAGCTTGACATGATAGAGCTTCTTCAACATTTGATGGTTCAATTTTTGTGAGCTCAGTTATCAGTGCAACGTAGCATGAATCACTTCTGGAAGATTTCATCGGGTTCAACATTGTTTTCTTCGATTATTTTTCTTGCCTATAGTGGTCTTTTCTAAGTTTGATGAGGGTTCATTATGTTTTATAATCTCTCCCTCTGATTTTCAGTTTGTTGTTTTTCATCTAATTCTGTGGTGGGCTTTTCTTTAGTACTTATAGATAGTTTGAAAATAGCCTCTTCTTCAAATTTAACATCTCTGCTAACTTCAACTGATTTATGCATTGGTACATAGATTCTGTATCCTTTAGTGTTTTCACTATATCCGCCAAATATACCTTTCTTCCCAGATGGTTCTAATTAGGTTATTTTTTCTTTAGGGACATGAATATATACAAATTCTAAGATGACTTAGGTCTGGTTTGATTCCTGAGAAAGCTTCTTCTGGTATTATATTTTCTAGGATTGAGTGAGGACATCTATTCTAAATATACACGGCTGTATTTGTGGCTTCAGCCCAGAATGAGAAGTGTAAATTCTGATCATGCATCATAGATTTGCAGCTTCCACAATAGTTCTATTTTTTCTTTATGCTACTCCATTATCTTGAGGATTATAAGGTATTGTATACTCCCTCTTAATCCCAACAGAGATGCAAAATTCTTTAAAGTTCTTCGAAGTATATTCAACCCCATTGTCTGATCTTAGTATTTTTATTTTCTTCACAGATTGATTTTCTACAAGGGCCTTAAACTCTTTGAATTTCAGTAATACTTCACTTGATTCTTTAAGTTTAAGTAAATCCATGTTTTCCTAGAGTAGTCATCAATGAAAATCACCTAATGTGAGAATCCCCCTAAAGAGAGTGTTGGCATTGGTCCACATAAATCAGTGTGAACTAGTTCTAGTACGATTTTTGCCTTATGTTCACTTGGAGACAAAAATCCTTTTGTATTTTTTCCTAGTGCATATCTGTTAAGTTTTTCGAGGATCTGCTGCAAATGTAATGGCATTGCCTTGTAATCAGGTATATGTTTTCCATATGCAACATCCTCTTTTTATATTGAACATAGGTCATGAATAGACATGTCCCTTCATGGGACATGTCTATTCAATAGTCAAACAATTATTTTATATAAACTTAACTATTGTTATATATAAATATATATATATATATATATATATATATGAATATAAATATATTTTTCACATATAATAAGTTTATATCTCACATAGAATTATATCTCATATATAATTACATGTATATCCAAAGAGTTATCCGACAGAAGCTACCAAACATTAACAACATCCTTTACAAATACCCACATGATTTGCTCTTAAGTGAGGTGTTCTAGTGATGATTTTTTCTACATTTGGAAGAGCATTAAAACCAAGTTGTCCTAGTCTTCAAAGCCATATTTCATTGGAGTTTGATACTTCGTGACTTAGACTATACTTTTTAGTATTACATAATTTATACAAGCTACCATCTCTAGATCCTATAGGAATAGCATTCTTTAAATTTGAGTTTTTATGCCAGTACAGTACTTTATCTTCATTAAAGGTGACATGATATCCTTGATCAGCTAGGCCTAAGATGGACGCCAACTTTCTTTTTATTCCAAGTACAAAGAGAATGTTAAAGTAACTAAGATCGTGTCGACAAATGTATAATCATTGCCATTGTGATTGATGATTTCCAAATGCAGATTTGGATCTTATATATGTACAATATGAGAGGAGGAGACATGTCTCTTCAAGAGACATGAAGAGACATGTCTCTATAATTAATCACCATTTAGTTTATAAATAACTATATGCTAATCTCATCTTATATATATAATATTAATATATTAACCATATATGTAAATATAATATAACACTATTATATTATTATACAATAATATATAATGCATAATATATATAATACATATTATATTACATATATCATATATATTATATATATATAATATATATTATATTACATATATAATATATATTATATATATAAGAATCACCAATAACAATTTATCTGAAAAACATAAACACAAATTAATATATCAAATAATCAATGTTTTACTTCTACTAACGCTAAAACATTAACACTCCCTCTTTAGCAAGGGAGAAGTAAAACATCATTAGATTAGAATCAGAATCATTATGTAATCAACACAATGTATATTAAAATCTCTTAACAACATAAAGCATTTCCTATGATCTCTACTTTCACTTAAGCAATGTCTAGAGATGTCCATAGTGATTAAAATTTTCATGATCTCTACTTGCACTTAAGCAATGTCTAGAGATGTCCATGACACATTTGCAATTCATGATCTCTACTTGTACTTAAGCAATGTCTAGAGATGTTCATGACACACTCATGATCTCTACTTGCACTTAAGCTATGTCTAGAGATGCCCATAACACATTCACAATCTCTACTTGCACTTAAGCAATGTCTAGAGATGCCCATAACACATTCACGATCTCTACTTGCACTCAAGCAATGTCTAGAGATGTTCATGATACACATATGATCTCTACTTGCACTTAAGCAATGTCTAGAGATGTTCAAGATACACATATGATCTCTACTTGCACTTAAACAATGTCTAGAGATGCCCATAACACACTCATGATCTCTAATTGTCCGAAAACAATATCTAGAGATGTCCATGATAACAAGACTATCATTTGTAAGATCGTCACCTTACAAAGATTACCTTCTGTTTGTTATCATGGTGTCTAGTAGATTCCGACCCAAAGAACCATGATAATAGGCCTATCATATGTAAGATCGTCACCTTAGAATGATTACCTTCTGTTTATATATGCCAATGAAAGATCGTCACCTTCATTACATATCTGAAACAACAATTATATAACCAGATATAGATTGAAATCAACATATCAATTTTTGAAATATTTCAATTTGACATTTCCCTTTGGAACTTCTCCTCATAGAGAAGATATCATCCATAAGGGATTGCATCTCAAAATTTCTCCCTCTAAAAATAGATCCTGGGATGTCAGGTCCTCTTGTTACTTCCTCAAAAAAAACTCTCTTTTCCCAAGGATGCTTGACAAACTCATCACTCCCTCATGATATACGCAGGAGTAGGCCCATTAACATCATGCAATCACCCACATGGATTTCTAGACTCCCTCTAAGTATCAATCTTCTAAGCTCCAGCATTGCCTTTGAAGAAGTGTCATACTCCCTCTTAATGTAGAAGAATCTCAATCATCAAAGATAAGAGCCTGATTTTATCCATCTTGATCATTAGGGTCTTTGGAACTACTATCATTACATTGAGTCTGCACAATTTTTGGTAGAATATGTAAAGTACCAACCTTCGTTTCCTGTAAGAATATCCTTAAACATAAAAGAAAAGATCAAGGCAAATAACCCTTATAGTATGTATAGAATTACAAATAAGAGAGAGACTACAAATTAGATAAATGCAAAAGATACAAGTACTTATCTGCTCATGAGAGTCATGGAATATCTCTTTTTCTAAGGAAGGTTCAAGTGGGAATGAAACATTGCCTATTCTTCCCCCCCACAATGTAAAATTCTCACTCTTATATCATTGAACACTTTTACATCACATCAAATTTGACGACTTCTTTCTAAGTTTCAACTTGCTCTTTTCATCCATTGAAGCTCCAAACATTCATTAAGCTTAATAGTAGAAGCTAACACAAACTCATCCACAATACACCAATATCTTGATTGAGTATGATTGTGTCACTTGAATGACTCTACAACTCATACTTCAAGTTTTATTTATCATACTCAACTTTCTTATGATGTACGCAAGGGGTAGGCTCATTCACATAGTTGCATGAATTATTACAATTTATCGATCAATGAAGATTCCATCACAATATTGGTTTACTCCCTCTGAATCAATATGATCGATATCACTGACAGTTGATGAAACCATATCCTCTATCTGCTTCCTCTAACGGATGTGTTAGAATCCCTCTAAACATAAATCTTCTAAGCTTCTAAAATAAAATTCCCTTTAACAAAGTGTTAGACTCTCTTTGAATCTGATATTAATCCTCCTTTCCTTGCAAGAACATTCTCAAAAGAAAAGATCAAAGAAAATAATTTTTATAGTACATATAGAAATATGAATACGAGAGAGACTACAAAATAAATGAGGTAGTTTGCAAAATGTAATAATTTTCTCTTTAAAGTGATTATCTTTATTCTAATAGATGACAATATTAGATCTTTCTTATACCATTTGAATCATAACACCAAGTTATTTAAATAAAATTCCTTTAAAAACATATTCTTCTCATGAAATACCATATATATATATATATATATATATATATATATATATATATATATATATATATATATATATATAATAAACTTAAACAGTCTATCATAAAACTTCAATAATATATTTCATCATAATATAAAAAAACTTAAACAATACAAAATATATATATACCTTAACATCATAATATAAAAAAAAAAACTTAAAGAATACAAAATATATATATACCTTAAATGAATCGATACTTAAAAGTCTTGCCATTCCTCCCTATATGTGAGTTCCTTCTATTGTTGTTTTCTTGGTAGGGCACCTTCCAAGTGCTATCTTTTCATTTTTGGGCGTGAGGTTATCTCCTTTGCTCTTCTTATACCGGTCACCTAATTTACTCCCAAATCCTCTATCTGTCCTTAATGAATTACTTTGCTACTAATTATATATATAGTAATATGAATACTTTAGAATCAGCTTCTTAGGCTTCAATCAGTTTTAACACGTGTGAATATATACTTGTGTGCCAATCTACCCGTCGTAATGTTGTCTTTCACCAGCACCTTCAATATCTCCTATGTCCTTCGTATGTTACGTCCAGATGATATGTGAAGGGTCGTTAGTCTTATTATAACTTCATCAAGGACTTGAACTGACTATGAGTTATATTTTACATGAGGGTCATGTCGTCATTCCACCTGATGCCTTGTTTGACGTGGAAGTGTTGTAGGTCCATAACCATTTTTCGTATTGGAAGCATGGTGGGCAACTAACGATCTTACAGGCTTATATGCCTGAGTCTTATTCATTCACACCTTATCTCCACGGTCCATTCTGGTAGACCTAACTCATAGCTGGTTATCTCTTCCCTTCATATGGGTCGATGTTCAATATTTCACGATATGCCCAAAACTTTGTTCAACCACCTCTTTACATACATGTTTGACTAACGTGGATTGTCTTATTTTATCTCCTTGCTTCTGACTTTGGCAGTGTCTATGATTACTTTGTTTCCATTTTTTGCTACATTTCTTTCAACTCCTTACCATTCGATTTAAATGGCCTGTACCAATTTAGGTATAATCCTTCTTTATGGGTTGATCAACACTACCTATCCTTCATCGACAATTTTTCTTTGGGTAAGGGTTTACATGGATGAATGAATATCGAGTTAGCCCTTGATAGAGTCTTCCGAGCCAAAGAAAGGTAAGAGAACATATTCCATCTTGATGATCTCATAATTTATCAGAAATAATTTCGCTGGATGCAGTAATAGTAAAGTCAAGCCCTCTGCAACCAATTTCCAGTGTATCTCAACATATATTCTGTCCACACCGGTGTTTCGTGCTTATCCACGTGGCTTGTCTACTTTGTTCTCTTGCAAGCCTTCCCTATTTCCTCTGCTCACATTCGCATGCAAAGTTGACTTAATATTTTTTATTTTATTTTATTTTCTTCCCCCATTTATTATACGCTTGACAAGGAGAATATATGCATGAAGAGTTGAGCGCATCACCCAAAAAAAATGAATGTTTGGTGTTGGGTCCACTTATATTATCTGCTACGTACTTGACTCGATCTAAATCCTTTGATGGTCAATCCTATAATCGTTCTTGTCAATGGTCATTGCTGTCAATAACATCTTTTTCTTCTGAATATTATTAGTTTCTTTCCCTTCATGCTTTTTCTCATAGAAGGCTTTCCATAAGAGATCGACACCCAATGTCCAGCAAGTCCTGATATGTTTCAGTGCTTAAAATGGTTGTATATTTAATAGTTATGAACGGTTCTTTCCTTGCAACTGACTCGCACACACTCCCATCTTCAATCAAGTTGGTCTTCGATATATTGTACTTGTGTATATGGTTGCTTCCATAGAAGATTTCAGACTTACGTAGTTTATCCATCAGATTACATAGGTCTGCATTTTCATATACCTTGAGAGTTCTCCATCCACCTTATTACATTATTATAACGAAGGTGGCAGGTTTGAGGATTCTCGCTTCCATTTTCAAAAATTATTAAAGCCTTTTCCTCCACCAAAATGTGGAAATCGTCATATTCATATGGATCAGCTTCATAAACATTAATACTGAATCTGATTGTAAATGGTTGGTTTCATCTTATCTCCATTCGCCAATGCCATGTTCCTTCTCATATAAATTTTAATTTTATTTTTTCTTACATTTGCAATTGGCTCCGATACCATGTTAAAGTAACTAAGATCGTTTTTGCAAATGTATAATCATCACCATTATGATTGATGATTTCCAAATGCAGATTTGGATCTCATATATGTACAATATGAGAAGAGGAGACATGTCTCTATAGTTAATCACCATTTAGTTTATAAATAATTATATGCAAATCTCATCTTATATATATAATATTAATATATTAACCATATATGTAATATAATATAGTATTATTATATTATTATAATATAATATATATTATATATATTATATATATAAGATATATAATGCATAATATATAATATATATTATATTACTAAGAATCACCAATAACAATTTATTTGAAAAACATAAACACAGATTAATATATCAAATAATCAATGTTTTACTTTTACTGACGCTAAAACATTAACAAAGAACATCTTTCAATTGCAATGTGACTCCATGTTTTAGTTGAATAGAACAAGTCTCGATTCCTTTTACTGGGTAGGTGGAATTGTCTCCAATTGTGACTCCTTCAGCGTCATACTTTTCAAAAGATTCAAACATGTCTTTGAATCATGTTATGTGCCGTGATGCACAACTGTCGATTATCCAGACATTTTCGTTAGAATTTATCTCACTTGATAGGGCTAAATAAAATAGTAGATTTTCATCCTTTTTTACTTCAGCTAATGTGGCTAGAAATTTTTCTCTCTGTGGACAAAACCTATGTGTGTGACCAAATTTTTCACATTTATAACATTGGACTTTGGAGAAGTCTCTTTTCTTGCAATGAGAATTATTTTTTCCTTTCTCTCGATCACTGTCTCCCTTTTTTCCTTTAAACTTTCTTTTCTTTCTTTTGTGGCTTCTGTTTGTGTTAAGTGCCTGAATATCTTCCTCTTTGTTTGAACTGGTCCCTCTTCAGATTAGTCTAGATTCTTCAAACGTACAATCATTCTTAAGTTGACCAAATTTGGGTATTGAAGATCAACTAATGACCTAAATAAAGGATTCCCATGACATTGGTATTCCTCTAAGAGCTATTATGGATAATTCCTGATCTTCTATATTATTTCCAATAGTTGATAGTTGATTCCTTATTTCAGAAATCCTTGAGAAATAAGATGAGATTGATTCCCTTCTATCCAATTCTGTATTCATGAGTTGTTGTTTTAATGTAAGTAATCTGCTCAAATTGTTGATCTCGAATGTGTTTTGAAATGCTTTGAATACTTCATAGGCTTCCTTTAGGTTCAAAATGGAGGAAGAATGTGATCTTTGACTGAATCAACAATGATCTTTCTAGCCTTTATTGTTACGTCTTTTCCACGTGGATTCTCTGGATCATCTTCCGGCATCTTCGTGTCTCCTTCAATAAATGACTCTAATTCAAGCTCTTCAAGGATTGTTATAATTCAAATTTTCCGTGAGAAGAAGTCAGCTGCACCTTCGAGTCTTTCCTCGACCCTAACACTATTCACCATGATTGCTCTTATTATTTTTCTTGACTATAAGTTCGAGATCTTGTTTTAAGCAGTTTGAATAATTTCTCTACCAGGTAGGCTCTGATACCATGTTAGTAAATTAAGATCGTTCTGATAGGAAACTTAATCCACAGATTTAATTTATGCTTTTAGAAATCTCTTAGTATTTGACGTCTGATTTCAAATTGTATTTGACTTGTCACACAATATTCTGAAGGCTGTTATATTGTTTTAGCAATTATTAATATGCAAAGGAGAGTTCGGAGCTTTGCTGATAATGAATGTGACTGACGGTTTGCAGATGTGAGATACTGCCGCTCTAATTGGTATTTTACACCTGCCATCAAGTGACTATATTTATATGGTGGGCAGGTTATGTTTAAGGGACGTGACTCCCTTGTGAGGGGAGTCACGGGGTTTGGTGAGTGCCGACCATTGGAGATACACCCGTTGACTGTCGACTGTTGCCATTTGGTTGTCGGCAGGTATAAGGCCCTTTATATTAATTCATTCATATATATATATAATGGCTTTCAACTAACCATATGAATTAGCAATGTATTTCAATCAGATTTTAATGCTATATTTCTCAACACAAATTTCTAAAATCAATGGTAGACACTCAAATAGATTATAAGATTTATTCCTCTCAAAGGAATTGATGATTTCTGTGAAAAGAATGAAATAAGACTATTTTCTACTCCATTAACTCCTCAACAGAATGGAGTAGTTGAAAGGAAGAACACAATTGTTGTTGAAATGGCTGAGTATGTTAAGGGATGCTAATCTAGCTAATGTCTACTAGAAGGATGTTGTGCATATTGTGGTATATCTTCTTAACAGGGTTTGGATCATAGCAAATCATTCAAAGACACCTCATGAGTTTTGGATGGAAGATCACCTACTGTGAGGTACTTCATGATCTTCAGAAGCAAGTGCTACATTAAAAACAATAAAGATGGACTGAGAAAATTTGATACAAGAGCACAAGAGGGAATTTTCTAGGGCTATGCAATAGACAGCAAAGCATATTGGTGCTTCAATAAGAGGTTGAACAATGTTGTTGAAAGCATAAATGTAAAGATATGAGGAATGGAGTCATTTTACTCCAGTGGCTGATGGTGATGCTGAATTTAATCATATCTCAGAACAAAACGATGATCCAAAAGAAGACAATGAAGAAGAAAATCACTGAAGAAACAGTATTGGAAGTCATTGTGAAGACACCTGCTAAATATGTTCAAAGGCATCACTTAGAAGATAAGATTATTGGTGATAAAGACAAGTGTGTATAAATAAGGAGAAGAATTGTTGGATCACAAGAACATGACAACTGTCGTTTTCTATCAATAACTAAGCCCAAGAATTATGGTGAGGCAAGCAAGGAGGAGAGTTGGATTAAAGCAATGAAGAGGAGTTAAATCAAATAAAGAACAAACCTTGGGAACTTGTACTAAGACTAGTGAACAAGAATGTGATAGGAACCAAATGGATTTTCACAAATAGCTGAATGAACAAGAACAAGTCACAAGAAACAAGGCTAGAATGGTATGTAAAAGTTATTCAAAAGTTGAAGGGATTGATTCTGAAAAAACTTTTGCTCTAGCTGCTAGAATAGAAGCTATATGGATGTTCCTTCCTTTTGTTGCTTACAAGAATTCTAAGGTATATCAAATGGATGTATAATCAGCCTTTCTAAATGGAGAATTGGAGGAAGAAATGTACATAGAACCGGAAGGTTTTAAGCAATATGGTATGCCGACTGAAGAAGGCACTTTATGAACTCAAACAGGAACCTAAGGCTTGGTATGCAAGATTGAATAGAAATTCAAGAAAGGAAATATTTATAGTAATCTCTATTTCAAAATAGAAGGTGACAGGATGCTGATATTTTAAGTATATGTTGATAACATCATATTTGGTGGACAGAACAAATTGTGTAAAGAGTTTGCTGCAGAACTGCACAAAAAAATTGAGATGTCAATGACTAGTGAGTCGTCATTCTTTCTTGGGTTACAAGTTAGTCAATTTAATGATGGAACCTTTATATGTCAGAGTGAATATATAAAGAAAATGTTGGACTAATGCTTTGTTGTTGTTCTCAAGGGGACCAATTGTAAGTATGTTGTTGGCCTATCCTTGAAGGCAAAGCAGGAGAAATATAAGGAAATTGTTTATTTGCTCGGGATTGTTTTGGTTGTTTCAGTAAGGGCAAGTTTATAATGAATGATATTTTTGAAAAACATGTTGTTGGCCATCAATGACAAAGGGGGACATTGTTAGATATATATGTTTAGTTGTTTGTTGTCATTAATGTCAAACATGGTGTCCAGAGGTGTTTGTGAATTGCTCAAACACTGTGGTTTGGAAGTCTGCTATATTTGGAGAAGTTTGTAACTAAACTTTTAGTGTGGAAGACAAGTATGTATTCAAAACAGTGCTATGATCTAGTGAAAGACAAGAAAAATGAAAGATAGATATGTATTATGTAATCACAAGAAGATGGTGTGTATCAGTCCTTTAGTGTTATATTCTTATATCCGAATGTTTGTGTGGTCAAGATATTATGGTTTGGTGACAAAGATATAGAATTTTACAATTACAATTAGCATTGCTACGATTGTGCCTACAATTGTGCTTTCCAGAAGGTTTCCACTCCACAAATCAAGATTGAAGGTATGCTGATGGTTATGCATATATATCCACATGCAACGCTTCTAGACATGAGCACAACTAGAGCATGTTCAAGCACATCCACTCGAAGAGGTGTAATAGGTTGTCTGTGGAGAAAATGAATAAACTAGTTTTTGTGCATTACAACCTATGGATTAGGACCAAGGAGATTTTGGATAGTGACACCTCTCCAATTACTCTAGAGGAGATTGATCTAGAGTCCAAGTGGATCACTAACGCTACTGATCATGTCTTTGATGATGAGGACCTAGAGTGGGTTGACGAGGCAAATAGAGAGGCTGAGGTTGTGGCTATGGAAACAGAGAGCTACAATTGATCCTAGTGGCACCTCACAAGCACTAGTAGAGACTACACTTGATCCTAGAGGCACTTCATAGGCAAAGGCTATGGCTAATCAGTCATCCAAGACCTTCCTTAGATGCCTTACTAAGAGGCATATTATAGATTAGGATGAGGATGAGGATGAGGACTAGGAGCCATAGCTATAGTCTTGTTTTAACTTTTTGTTTAACTTAACATTGTAAGAATTTGGTATAGCTATGATACCATGAAGAATTTGCCATAGGGCAAAATGAAGCCAAGATCAAGAAGCACAAGACTAGCACAATATGGACCAAATAATGTATGATCAGAATAACAATATAAGAATGAATATTTGATTATCTTTGGATATCAGACCATTCGATAATAGATAAATTAATGTATTAATTGATGATAATTAAACTAGAAGTGCCTGTATATAAAGGCCTCTAAAATGACTAGGAGTTAACAATATGATAAGCCTCACAACTAAGCACATGTCTACCAAGAGTGGATTATCCTCCATTGAGCACAAGAGTTAGTGTGATGATGAAAGGATAAGCCTACAAAGGTGTGTCATGTAAAATTATGTTGTAGACGCCATGTACTTAATTAAAAGTGCGAACAACTGCGTTGTCTACATAATAACTCAGTTAATTATGCAAACTCCAGTATTGTAGACACCATGTACTAAATTAGAGTTGCTTACTCCTGTGTTGTCAACATGACAACTCATATGAGTACGCAAACTCCTAGATGTCTAACCTAATAAATAATAAAATAATGCATTAATCCTAAGTAAACTTAAGTGTAAATAATAATTATTACACTAACACCCCCCCTTAAGTGCAACTTAGGGGAATGCACTTAAGCTCACAAAAGTTATGATGAAATGCATAATGGGTCCCGGCTACTAGGCCATGTTAGGTACCCAAATACAAATGCAATGAAATGCAATGCAATCTATCTGAAAACAGAGAAAAAGGGAAAACCTCATGGGAAAAACCCTCCCCCAAAAAGAGAGATAAGTACAATAAAACAAGATGCATGTATGGATGGAGTAATCAAGACCCCCCCATTATGATATACATCATGCATATACAATAGAGAATCCCTCCATGAAATCCCCGCCTTAGTGAAGGATCTCCTAATGATGAGTGCTTGAAGACAAAAGAAAATCCAATGCCTACAAACAACATTTCTCCCTTTAGGAAGAAGATAAACCAAGTATAGGTGCAAATATGCTTCCCACTTTGGATAGGAAAATGGAAGAGGGATCCATATGTAGTATGGTGTGGATGTTGCTGGATGTTGCCTCTGAAGTCTGCTCATATGTCGACAAGTCCTTGATGAATGTAGATGCCAAGAACCAATTTGGTGGATGCCCAAAAGAAGGTGGCAAACAAGGCAAAATGTCCATGTATGAAGCTAAATCAACCTCCAAAGACAATGAAGCATCCTGATGGGAAAATGTAAGAAGAGAAGCAATGTCGCCTCCCCTCAATGATGAATGCACACCCATGATAGAAGCTCCTTGACGACTGAAGAAGCTGCACAATGAAAACTGAATGATGTTCCTCCTTGTAGGAAGAAGTGGTGTCATAGGTGTAGTGGAGAATGCTCCCCAACTAGTAGAAAGAATCCTCAGAAGATATGATATATGAGGAAACTGGAATACAATCTCCAAAGACCGATATGTCTCCTCTAAAGTGAAAGAGTCCTCCTCCATCTGTTGTAAAGAAGTGTCCACAATCATGTCAGTCTCAAGAGACAACTCAAGTGGTTGAGGGTCAGAGTGTTCCCTAGCAACAAGTGAAGAAGAAGTCTCCTCAACAAAGAGAAGATGGATGTCATCAATGATGTCTCCCACATTTTCAATATAAGACTCCACAAATAGCCCTGCAATGTCTAGAAGGAAGTCATCCCATGAAGCTGAAATAGGAAGACATTGTGTATCCTGTAGCATTGAATCAGGAGCATCTATGGCTGGAACAGGATCAATAGAAGCAACAGGAGCATCAAGAGGTACATTCTCAACTGGAGTTGAAGGTACCATAACTGGAGTGACTGGAGGTAGAATGTACTCTAGAAATGGAGGAACTGTTGGATCTCCATATGCTTTCCAAAGAGCCATCCAAATGTCATAAGGTTCAATGAGCTCTCCAATAACATCAAGGCAATAAGCATTAATACTAAAAAAATGACATCTAAAATTATTTTAACAAGTGTCGGATCATCAGAGTGTAGTTCTTTGGAACATAGATAAGGAAACACTTCCTTATGGTCTCTTCTTAGATGATCAATTATCAAGGCACTCCATTTGTGATAGTTCCTCTTTGTCAACCTCAGTCTAACACCAAACTAACATGTGAAACAAAACTCCATGAGATCAATAAATGTATGCACCCTCCAAAATGCAAAAATAATCAATCAACCCCCCCTAATGTATGATTTGGCACTTTATACTTAGTGCGATTACAATACGCCACTTTGCCAATCTAGGCCTTAGTGGACTTCTGATTTGGCTATTTACAACCTCCTCTTGGAGTTTTAAGTCTGGAACTAAGCAATGTAGCTCAGATATACAAGAATTTTGAAGCAATACAATGCAAAAAAAGGACCTTTTTTTGAAAGTGGTATTTTTGTCTACAGAAGCCTATAATCTGATTGCAGATCTGGAAAGTAGACGAAAAATTATTCACTTTCAAAAAAAACGGAACCTGATTATGTGTCCAAATGAGCCCGTACTAAGCTTTTAAAGTTGCAAAAATTGGGATTTGCGATTTGTAGAAAAATTCAAGAACAGAGATCTCAAACATCCTACACCAATGTGTAGATCAGGAAATTCTACCCCAAAACAAAAAAAATTGTTCAAAAAAAGGAGTCCGTATGAGAGAGATATCGCTGTTTGAAAATCACCTCAGTAATTATTTTTCCTGAATTGCCACCGTTGCACCTCCAAAAATCAATTGACTCTAGATATCCTCTCAGATGTCTGATTTTGATGAATCAAAAGTCAATTTGGGGGTTTTTTGCCCTTCTAAATATGATGCCAATATTTGATTAGCACCAGCAAGCTCCAATCTTGTCCTGCAAAAAATCTATCCTCTACAGGCCTGATGGCCAAAAAAAATTCGAACAAAATATGCAAATCCGAAAAAAATGCAGAGAAATTGCAGAGACTGAAATAATAAAATATGCAGATCTGAAAATTAAATTCAGAGATCTCAAACAATCATACAAACTTTGCAAATCGGGCCTTTGGGTGTCAGTTTGCAAAAAAAATTTGCCTCAATTTTGACTATTGCCCATGATAGGCAAATTTATAGTCAAAATTCACCGAATCGACGCTCCGAACACAATGGTGAGGTCTATTTTGGCTCTAGACGCTCCCAATAACTGCGATACTCCGGATCTAAATCGAGGTCCTCAAAGAGGTGAAGCAAGAATGGTCTCCAATGGCTATGAAATGACGCCTCTATGGCTCTAATACCATGTAAGAATTTGGTATAGCTGTGATACCATGAAGAATTTGCCTTAGGGAAAAATGAAGCCAAGATCGAGAAGCACAAGACTAGTACAATATGGACCAAATAATGTATGATCAGAATAACAATATGAGAATGAATATCTGATTATCTTTGGATATTAGACCATTCGATAATAGATAATTAATGTATTGATTGATGATAATTACACTAGAAGTGTTTGTATATAAAGGCCTCTAAGATGACTAAGAGTTAGCAATATGATAAGCCTCACAACTAAGCACATGTCCACCAAGAGTGGATTATCCTCCATTGAGCACAGGAGTTAGTGCGATGATGAGAGGATAAGCCTACAAAGGTGTGTCACGTGCGATAATGAGAGGATAAGCCTACAAAGGTGTGTCATGTAAAATTATGTTGTAGACACCATGTGCTTAATTAAGAGTGGGAACAACTATGTTGCCTACATGACAACTCAGTTAATTATGCAAACTCTAGTGTTGTAGACACCATGTGCTAAATTAGAGTTGCTTACTCCTGTGTTGTCAACATGACAACTCATATGAGCATGCAAACTCCTAAGTGTCTAACCTAATAAATAATAAAATAATGCATTTATCCTAAGTAAACTTAAGTAAAGTGTAAATAATACTTATTTACACTTACAAACATATGATTGGAACATTTGATAATGACTATTTATGTGATGGATTTCATGGATTTGATATACATTTTGATGGGTTTCATGGATTTTATATATCTATGTCTTCTATTTCCTTCAGCTATTATTTAGTAATTTACCTTTGTACTTATGTAATCGATGTATATTTATGTATGTGATAAATTTACCTTCTATTTCATGATGTTATTGTGTCTTTAAGCTTTATTCAATAATGGGTGCATGGAATGTTCTTTAAATCCTAAAAAATCTCTACATTTCAAGGGTTTTGTCACTTTGTTGAGTCATTGTCGACTCACTAGCGAGTCCGAGCCGAGTCGAGAGTTGAATTACCCTTGCTGAGTCACTGGCGAGTCTAAGTCGAGTCACGAGTTGAATTACCCTTGTCGAGTCACTGGCGAGTCTAAGCCGGGTCACGAGTTGAGTTACTTTGGTCTAAAGGCTATGATCCAGCCACTCTAGAGCTAAATGCTGCGATTTGTACTCCTCCAATCCCCTGCCTCTCAAGGAGAGATTGTGACTGTGACAATTCCCTATGTCCATATCATAGAAACTTTCTAGGAAACAATCAAAACAGATCAATTACAATTCTTCCTAACAAAATTTGAATGAAAATTCAAACTAAGAGTTTGGAAAATAAAAATATCATATCATTTTTAAATAAACTTTCCGCCATAAAAACAATTAAAATCTACCCTGAGACCCAAAATAAATGCAACAGCCAAATCCTTCAAGGCAACCACTCCTAAGCATAGATGGCAAGCAATGTTCAACATGATGAGAGCTCATCCAACCAAATGACAAAGCTCCCTACAATAACTCTTTCCATGCTTCAAGACGAGGAAGCCTTGCCCTGAAAGTATGCTTACTATAAAAATAACTGTATTCATTTCCTTTTTTTCAATGGAATCATTAGCCTTCACATGCCTTTTACTCTAGGCCATTGAATCAATCATTTGTGAGGAAAGCACAAGGTAAAAACACGAAGATTGAGATGTACTTTCGAGCACCCAGAGGAGCTGAATAGTTGTGTTACAGTTGAATCATATCTTATCTCAATTACACAGATTCATGGAATTCAGCCTACCTACTACCTATCAAATGATAAATCTAGAACTAGATAGATTGCAGGACACTGAACGAGGGACAGAAGTCATAATAATGCCAAAAGATTATTTCTTCATTTTCTAGAATCTCTAGTATAAAGATATCATCTTTGAATGGAAAGGTTAGATTGGTCACAAATTTTCAACGGTATGCTTCAAAGTTCAAACCTATGGAAGAAACGGCCCACTTTTTCTGGGTTTTTTTTTTTGTGTGTTTGCAATTGAACTTTTTCAGATTGTAATAAAAAAGTGATGGTGATGTGAACTCATTTTGAGGAGAATAGGGGGACTCCAGGAGCAGAGACATTTTCCCATGTATCCCTGATCTTAAATGGTTGCCCAGAAGTCAATTTTAAGAGAAGATAAGTTAGAAAAAAAGGAGACCTCAGTAGCATTTTTGTAAATGAGGAAGCACATTATAATTGTTTAAACCAAGTAAATATACTCGTAGTGTTCCAGAGGATTAACAATAGTTCAAGAGTTCTCTTCTAAAGTTTTCTACAGCAAGAGAGTTTTTTCCCTGTAAAATAATTGTGTCTTCGGTAGGATACATGTTTCTTTTGTATTCCATTTCAATGTCATTCTGCATCTGTTTTTTCTACAGTCAGAAATTTCAGAGTTCTCAGATTCTACTTTGATATGACTTTCCAGTGTCTTTCTTCACACAAAGTTACGAATGTTGGATAATATTGTAATTTTGGAAAATATACGTTCGATGAATTGTGCCTGCTCATGGAATAACAAATTAAGGAACACTATTGTAGTACATTCTATTCAAAACTAAATCATATTATCATGTTTTAACAGTTACAACACTGCCTTTGTCCTTCCATGTTGCCATGGCAGTCAGGCCATATTGCGTTCTATCCCTATGATTTCTTCAGGTCTCTAACACAAGAAGCATTGAGACCTAACCCAAAGCCAAATGAACAAATTAATCAGTTTGAGATCTTTTGCTCATTCCAAAAGTTGTGTCCAAGAAATCTTTTTCTGGAGGTAACTTGATTTCACTGCTAGAGTGCCAGTACAGTTTGTATATGTGGTATGTGAATGCAATGAGGATAATTAATGATGTGCACACTATTACAATAATAGATAAGTCGTCTATTATTAGTTAATGGTTATCTATTGTAAATATCTAGTTAGCTTTAGTTAGCTTTCACTTTTTTAGCTTTATCTGTTAGAATAGAATATTTCTATTCTTTTTGATAGTTTCCTAAGGAAACATCACTTTATTCTTTTGTATAAATTGACCTCTTGGTCTCTATTAATAATAAACAAGTATTTTACCAATTACTTCCGTAATATGGTATCAGAGCTAATATTTGAAGTTTTTTCGAAAATTTTATAATTTCTTTTTTGAAATTATTTGCTTCAAAATTTTCGAAATTTTTTCTGCAATTTCTCAAAAACCCATCTAGGGTTTTTCGTTTTTTGAAGAATTCGTGTGTTCACTGTCATTTTTCAGCTGCTGAAAATCGCAAATCTGGAGGTTGATTTTCTGCAACTCGGATCCTCATCATATCTGAAAATCGCGAGCTAGGGTTTCAGTTTTGGCATCTATTTTTCTGCAATCAAGGAATAGCGTTTTTGAGGGTGAAATCACAGTTTTTTATGCTAAAATCTCTTTGCCTATGCTGTCTCAGGCAAAAACGCCCCTATTCTGATCAAAATTGTCTTTTTCAGACCTGCAAACACCATTTTTCTGTTGCTTTGACCTTCAAATCTGCCGACTGGTTTTTTGGCTTGAAACCCTAATTTTTGGGGTCAGAAATTTTTTTTTGTTTGCAAATTCTTGTTGTCCATTTTTTCTGGGTGCCTTGATTTTCGAGCCAGCGGATTCAAAAAACAATAGCATATTCCTTCTAGGTTTTTCGAGCTCTCTTCTGGGTCACTGTAGAAGAGAGAGAAACTACTGGTGACATCTGCATATCCACAAGCATCCGACGAAGCCAAACAGCTTCACATCCTGCCTTATCAGTCCCTCTGTATTCAGCCTCTGTAGAAGAGAGAGAAACTGCTTGTTGCTTCCATTAGGTCCACCTGATGGGAGGGCTCCAGTAGCTCCTGCAGCTCCAGTTATTCCAGTGATACGTATACATACTCCTCCGGCTTCTCCTGCAGGATCACCTCATTTTGAAGATGCTTCACCTAAGTTTGATCCAGCTTCTTTTGATGCGGATCCTGCTGATCAAGCATCTCCTAGTACTACTGTTGGTCCTTCTCCTATCCGGCCTAAGTGGTGGGCTAAGACGATTGCTGATCTTCATGATGATGAGCTCGTAGATGGGAGAACTGCTCAGAAAAAGAGCAATACTACAGATTCTGTTAACTTTGCTCTTATGGCCAACATTCACAGTGTGTTTGAACCTCAAACATATTCTGAGGCTAAAGGAATTTCAGAGTGGGAACAGGCCATGACATCTGAACACCAGAGCCTACTGAAGAACAACACTTGGGTCCTTTCTGATCTTCCACTTGGGAAGAAACCCATTGGCTGCAAATGGGTCTACAAAATCAAATACAAATCAAATGGTACTTTGGATAAGTACAAAGCTCATTTAGTGGCAAAGGGCTTTTCTCAGCGTCAAGGCATTGATTATGAGGAGACCTTCGCTCCTACTGCAAAGATGAGCACTATCAGATTAGTCCTAGCCGTGGCAGCACAGTTTGGCTAGAAGGTCCATCAAATGGACGTAAAGAGTGCTTTCCTGAATGGTGATCTCCATGAAGAGGTCTACATGATGTAGCCTCCTGGTTTCAAGGTTGCTGGTAAAGACCATCAAGTTCTCAAATTAGTAAAAGCTCTCTATGGTTTGAAGCAGGCCCCTAGGGGCATGGTACATCAAGATTGATGAGTACCTCAGTGATCAAGGCTTCAAGAGGAGTTCTCCAGACTCAAATTTGTACATCAAGACTACTAACAGTGACATCATCCTTCTGGTTATCTATGTGGATGATCTGATCATCACTGGCAGTTCGGCATCTTTGATTCAGGGAATCAAACAAAACTTATGCCAGTCTTTTGATATGACTGACCTTGGGCTCATACATTATTGCCTAGGTGTTGAAGTTTGGCAACAATCTTCTGGTATATTCATCTCTCAATCCAAATATGCCAAGGCCCTGTTAGACAAATTCTGAATGCAGGATTGCAAACCTACATCTACACCTATGGAGAAAGGTCTCAAGTTATCAGCAAAGTTTGATTCTCCTTCTGTTGATGATACTACATACAAGCAACTAGTAGGTAGCCTCATCTACCTCTCTACTACTAGGCCTAATATTAGCTTCGCAATCAACTATATTTCACGCTTTATGACAGCTCCTAAGGCTGATCATTGGATGGCAGCAAAGCGTGTGCTTTGTTATGTGAAGGGCACTTCAAATTATGGACTTCTATACTCTCGAAGTTCTAATCCTAAACTCAGTGAGTTCACAGATTCAAATTGGGCAAGTTCTGTTGATGATAAAAAGTAAACATCTGGATATGTGTTCATTTGGGATCCAGTGCAGTCACATGGACCAGCAAGAAGCAACAAGCAATTTCTCTCTCTTCTACAGAGGTTGAATACAAAGGGACTGTTAAGGCAAGATGTGAAGCTGTTTGGCTTCGTCGGATGCTTGGGGATATGCAGATGTCACCAGCAGGACCGACTACTCTATTTGTTGATAACGAAGGTGTTATCAAATTAGCACGAAATCCAATCTTCCATGAACGAACCAAGCATGTGGATGTTTATTGTCATTACATATGACAGCTGGTTGAAGACGAGACTATTGATCTGCAGTATGTTCCTACCACAGATCAGACTGCAGACATTCTCACCAAGCCTCTTGGTCCTGATAAGTTTGTCAAATTTAGAGGATAGCTTGGTGTTCTAGATAGATTAACCATTAAGGGAGAGTATTACAATAATAGATAAGTCGTCTATTATTGGTTAATGGTTATCTATTGTAAATATCTAGTTAGCTTTAGTTAGCTTTCACTTTTTTAGCTTTATCTATTAGAATAGAATATTTCTATTCTTTTTTATAGTTTCCTAAGGAAACATCGCTTTATTCTTTTGTATAAATTGACCTCTTGGTCTCTGTTAATAATAAGCAAGTATTTTACCAATTACTTCCGTAATACACACCACCATATGGAACGAAATGGATGTGACTTACTATCTGGTGCAATAACATGGTTGACTGTATAACTTTGAAAAGGATAAAATTCTAAATAGTAAATACTATGTTCCACAGTGTTTTAGATAGGGACCGTGGGATGGCTGGGGATGCAGTTCGGGCAGGGCATCCTGAAGCCAATTTTGCAGGATGGTAGAAGATGGCAATATATGGGGGAGAGAGAGAGAGAGAGAGAGAGAGAGAGAGAGATTTAATAACACTGAACTATATGACATCAAAATTAAGACATTAGTAGCAGAGAAGCATTAATAAATATATCATGATAGCAGTATAAAAGGAACAAAAGCAAACATAGACAGCAGTGTTAAAGCAGTAAATATATATTATGATTCAGATTCATAGCTAATGATATCAGTTATATAACAGCTGGCACTATTTTTATTCTAATGAGGGAGTTTTTAAACAGTTTTATAACAGTTAACGGCTATATAAATTCCTCAGATTAATGACAGGATTTTAAAACAGTTGTTTTTGTTTTACTACATTATAAAAAATGACTTGCCATCAGAGATCTGGATGTCCCTGTGATTTTGAAGAGACCTCTCAGCCATCACCACTTACCTTGGGGATGGCCAAAGGACATCCCCTGCCATGTTCATATTTGACAAATATAAAATCCGAAAAAGTTTAGCTGAAATTAAATAGAACAAAAGAGAGTGCGAATAAATTCAATAAGTATAAATCTTATCTAAATATTTTAAATACATTAAAGTAAAATTATCGAAGATCTATAAAATATTTTTTAAAATACCTACATAAATATAATATAAATCAACACACACAGATATATATAATTCATAGCATACTCAAATAACCAAAACTGTGAATAAAGAAAGTCATGTTAACAAAGGGGCCAAATAGATGATGGAAGGGAAAAACAATGCAAATATAAATATAATCAAGAAAATGTATCAAACATAATGACGGACTAATATTGTAAGAATCTGCCTCAAACTCTGATACCATGTAAGAATTTGTCTAATGCAACTAGTGACATGTCACGATCTAGAAGCTCAAGAGATAGCACAAGAGAGATGTACAAAATAATGATCAATTGATTAATGCTCAATGCCTAATTGTTCAAATATTCAGATTCAGATGCAATGCATGTAGAAGTGTCTAAATATATAAGCAATGAATGATAACTAGAAGTTAGTAAGCGATAAGCATACCAACTAAGCACATGTCCACCAAAGGTGGATTATCCTCTATTGCGCATGAAAGTATGTGCAACAATGAAAGGATAAGAACACAAACGTGTATCACATAAAGAGAGGTGGGAGACAACATGTGCTTGTTAACTTTTTAATCTCTGCAAATGTACTAACGATTGTGATTGTAATTGATTGTTTTCCAAATGCATATTGAATGACTTATAAATATGAGAGGAAGAGACATGTTTCTTGTGGTTAATCATCATTAGATATAAATAACATATTAACAATAATATAATATATATATATATATATATATATGATGATTTACCAACAACAGTGAATCTCATGATCGAATCAATCTGACTATAACTACATACTTAACACTCCTTAGTTAGAGAGGATTGATATATAACACATTATGCTTTTGAGTATATGAAGAGATATTCCTAGAATGACATATTAAGGATATCAACATGAATCCATCAACAGACATATATATATATATATATATATATATATATATATATATATATATTAACATATTTAACATATGGAATTTACTTCAATTCACTGAGTCTAAATTTCTCAACACTCCCTCTTTAGTAAAGAGGGAATTGAAGAAAATATAAAACGCGATTAAATGCCACCTTAAGTGTGGCCTATGATAGATTTATGTTATGGTGTTCGGCAAGATCCGGCCTAAAGAACCATAACAAATGATTTTCATGATGTCCGGCAAAATCCAGCCTAATAACCATGATGAATATTAATGTGTCCGGCAAAATCCGGCCTAATAACAATGACACCAATAATTTCCATGGTGTCTAGCAAGATCCGGCCTAATAACCATGATGGATATCAATGTGTCCAACAAAATCTAGTCTAATAATAATGACACCAATAATTTTCATGGTGTCCGCAAGATCCATCCTAATAACCATGATGGATATCAATGTGTCCGGCAAAATTCAGCCTAATAACAATGACACCAATAATTTTCATGGTGTCCCGTAAGATCCGACCTAATAAACATTATAACACTTGCTCCAACACATTTTGGTGTTAGGAGATAAGTCTACTATTGATAAGATTGTCACCTTACAATAGTTACCTTCAGTTCGCTATCATAAATTCCAGCACACTAGGACAACAACTTAATGAAGTTTGTTATGATAACAAGTCCTGTTATTGATAAGATCATCACCTTTCAATAACTCCCCTCTAAATATATATATCAATGAAAGATCGTCATCCTTCATGACATAATTATAACAGCATCATGCAGTGACTCACATGATATCCACCATGAACCAAGTCAGAGGGGGTGGAACAAAGGCTTTCATCTCATACTTCTCTCTCATAGAGGAGAGTGCATTATAAAGAATTTCTCTTAGAACTTCTCCTCATAGAGAAGATATCCAAGTGCGCTCTTTGTCACAATCCAAGGTGGGGTTGAGGGGCAACACCCCCAAAGGCTCAAATGCATTTATGATTGTAAAAGGCGTTGGCTGCTATTTTTCTATTGGACCACTTATTCTAGCCCTAATTTTGTAAGCAGCAAAAAGCTTGTATAAAATGGCTTAGGGTTAACGATTTCATAATGTATGATGAGATTGTAGCTTCTTCCAGTGGTATTGAATTGTGAGGGATTGTGGATTGTAATCACTGGATAATAATAGTATTGGACTTGTTGTTGGTGGACGTAGTCCAGGGATTGGGTGAACCATGTTAAATCTTTGTGTTTTGTGTTCTCTTCTGTGCAATTTATTATTTTCTGATATTGGTTATATTTGCATGTAATTGTTATTTATGTTCGTAATTAATCCTAACATATTTTGGGAGAGCCAATTATAACGATATTAGATAGTTTCTATTATCTCTATTTAGTATATGATGATTATCTATTGTAATTTTTTGTAAATATTAGAATGTTTCTAATATTTAGTTTTTTTGTTTCTAGAATAGAACGTTTCTATTCTTTACGATTGTTTCTTAAGGAAACATCGTTCAGTCTCTTGTATAAATTGATCTCTTAATCACTGTTAATATCAAAAAAATATTTTCCAATTACTTTGTAATATGGTATCAGAGCCAACACTATAAATTTTTTTGAAAATAATTATAATTTCTTGGTTAAAATTATCTACCTTTTATTTTTAAAATTATTTACATGCATATTTGCTTCCAACTATCTCTATAATCCGACTAGGGTTTATGTTCTGAGAGATCTGAATCTGCCGACTTTTGATTCTTGGTGACTTTTTTGATATCTCAACTAAGTTATCGTCTTTTTTTGTTGGGGTTGAGCCAGCCAATCCAAAATTTGACAAAATATTATTTCTAGGTTTTTTGAGCTCTCTTCAAGGTGACCCTTCAAATTTTCTAGGTCTCTACTTTTGGAGGGGTGCATGTACTTGCTTGTTTGTTTAATGTACTTGTATGTTGTTTGCATGTGTTGCTTTATCATGCAAAGTCTCGTGTTTTGCCTCCCTTAAAAATTCTGGTGGGTTTTCATAAAAAAATTTCCTGAAAAAAAAAATTCTGATGAGTTTTCAAAAAAAAATTCTCTAAAATTTTTTTTTCTTATGGGTTTCTATAAATTTTGCCTTAAAATTTTCTGATTTTGTAAATTGCAAAGTTGTGTGAGATTCTTTTGTGGGTTTGTTATTTTTTCCTCAAAATTTATATGTTGGGTTTTACCATTTTTCCTAAAATTCGAAGCTTTGCATTCAGGTTTTGATTGCTTTTTCACCTCAAAAATCATGTCAGGTTTTGATTTTTTTTCAACTCAAAAATCTTGTCGGGTTTTGATTGATTTTTCACTCAAAAATCATGTTGGGTTTTGATTGATTTATCACCTCAAAAATTATGTTGGGTTTTGATTGATTTTTCACCTCAAAAATCATGTTGGGTTTTGATTGATTTTTCACCCAAAAGATTGTGTTTAGTTGTTTTCAATTTTCTCCTAAAAATCATGGCTTTTTGTGGTTTCTTTTGGAGCATTATGCTCACCTGCAAAGTTTTGGAGCATTCTCCAAAGTACCATCAGCAGTCTTCTTAACGGACATCATCTGCTCCAAATTCAAATGGCTCCAAGAAAATGAACAATCAATGCAATTATTGCCACAAGTTTAGGCACATGAAGGTTGAATGTCAGAAGCGCTTAGCTGCCCTATTAGGCAATCTAGTTCGCAACCCACAACAAACAATGCAAAGCACTTCGACAGACAAAATCTATCTTTTACATTTTTTTGACAGCTTCATGCTTTGGATAGATTAACTATATCTGTTTAGTATCTAATGGTTATCTATTGTAATCTTCTATAAATATTAGAATGTAATATTTAGCTTTATGTTTCTAGAACAGAATGTTTCTCTTCTTTACGATTGTTTCTTAAGGAAACACTGTTCAGTCTCTTGCATAGATTGATCTCTTGATCATTGTTAATATCAAGAAAATATTTTCCAATTACTTCATAATACTGATTACATGTTTAAGGTCAGCCAATTGTGTGAGCCATCTTCCATGAGTAGCAATTTACACAAACCAACCCCTGATGAAATCAATCTGGGAGCTATCTTTAATAAGTGTACGCATAATGCAACGCCTCATGAAAAATGACTTATGCATGGCCTTATTATTAAGAAAGTGGATTTTTTATTAACTGCATTCAATTACTCTAAAATTAATGTTCTCAAAATTAATGTCCCGTAAAACTGCTGTAATAGCCTGGAGCTCTTTACATGTTTAAGGTCAGCCAATTGTGCGAGCCATCCTCCATGAGTAGCAGTTTACCTAAACCAACCCCTGATGAACTCAAATGCATGTTGAATGTAAAGTCAATCTGGGAGCTATCTTTAATGAGCGTACGCATGATGCAACCCCTCGTGAAAAATGACTTACGCAAGGTTATTAAGAAATTTGGTTTTTAATTAACTGCATTCAATTACCCTAAAATTAATGTTCTCAAAATTAGTGTCACCGTAAAACTGCTGTAATAGCCTGGAGCTCTTTACTCGTAATGTTTATATTATTGGGTATTCACATCACAGTGCGATTGATAATCTGTCATGATTTCACAGTCGAACAAATGTAAATCCAATTTAGGATTTTGACAGGAATACGAATTTATTTCTTTCATTACTTTCTTTGATAAGATATATTACCAATTGAGTATTTCATTGTTTAAAATTTACACATAATTACTATCATGTATACAGTGTTTATTTTATTTGTTTCCGGCTTCCAAAGTATGCAATTGTCCATCACAATAATGAAAACCCCGTGACTGGGAAATGAGATAGGAGAAATAGACACTGAAGGAAAATGAGACTCACTTGAGAGGTAACGAGATGGCAGCCTCTTTTCTTGGGAGGAAGAGAAATTGTTTTCTGCGCCCAGTTGGACCCCATGATCTCGGCTGTGCTTAAACCTGCAAATTCTTTTACAGAATTATGGTTTTCGTCTTCATGGCAAATTTGAGGGTTTGAGGTTGAAAATGTATATGTATTTTGAAGGGCGAAAACAAACGGGATTAATATAATAAGAATGGGGAGGGTTAACATTTCAATATTTCTCAAAGGCCCGTTTGGTTGCTCATATAGGTAGGTATTCTCAGTTAGATAGGCATTTGAGTTACTAATTTCTTAAAATTTCTAATTCATAATTTGGATGCGTCACATCCGAGTTGAAATTCAATCTTCCACTTCAATAAGTGGAATTGGATGAATTCAAATTCTGATTCTAATTTCTCAAAAATGAGCATTGCAGGAGGATAAAATAAAATGTAACTTTTTTAAGCCTTCTTTACTTACTCTTTAAAATTGATATTAATTTTTTATCAAATTATTTTTTAGAATAATTGTATCTATTTGAATCAATGTTCCATCAGGAAAAAAATGGTAAAATCAATCTTGAATGGATTCAAAGATACATATCGACTTCCTTGTGATTTTGTAGCATATGAAGTTAATGGGTATCGTGATCCAAGATTGGTTTGCAATAGTTGGTTTTACATATATTATGAATCAATATTCAAAAAAAATACAAATAGGTTACATATATCTCATAGCATTAGGTTTTTACTAGTCCAACTTTATCATTTATGGTCATTGACTATGAATGGAAGATGGGGAAATTGATTCCAAGAATTGATTCTCCATATGAAAAAATTTATCTAGTTTGTTCAATTACGAACCATTTGGTATATTGTTGATTCTTGCAGGCATTGTTTTTATGTAACATTTGGTTCTATAATACATTTCATGAGCATTAGTAATTCATTTCAAAACATACTAATCTTATAATACAAGGTCTATTATTAATATGAATTTATAAGATGTATTGGGAGAGGCGTAGAAATTTGTATCTTCTAATATTATACATAGGATGTTGATAGTATGTGATTTCCATATCCCTTCGCCAAATTGTCATCCAAGGCAAAATATCAAGCACTGAACAAGTGAGGAATTGATTATTTGAAGCACTTAACAATGATATCTTGTGTGAAGACAATCTTGAAGGGCACACAAAAAAGGCTATTGGTGAGCGTTGAAAATGAAAGCCTTGGGTTTACATGGTTCCATCCAAGTTAATGTAAATTATTTATAGCATTTTTAGAGTCTCTACCATCTTTCATCTTGTGTTTATTCTATGTTTAATTTCATCCATTTTATCAATTTAATGGGGATCTAAGCTCATCAAGGGCTTTTTGATTAAGAACTATATTTTGTGTCCTTTATATTGTTGGAATTAAGGTATATTTGTCATTAGTGCAAACACTTATTCAATTCTGGATGCTTACCGAGCTCATCATTCAGTCTACAAGTTTATACCGAGCATTCCTTTGGAAACCAAGCATATGGGCAGTTCAGCAGTGTTTGCCAAGTTCATAGTGGTTACCGAGCAGAACAGTGTTCTCCAAGCAGTTAGTGGTCACCGAGCTTCGCAGTGTTTACCGAGTGATCAAGGTAAACGAAGGACTTAGTGTTTACCGAGTGATCAAGGTAAATGAAGGACTTAGTGTTTACCGAGTGATCAAGGTAAACGAAGGACTTAGTGTTTACTAAGTGATCAAGGTAAATGAAAGACTTAGTGTTTACCAAGTATAAATGAAGGAATCAGTGTTTACCAAGTGAAGAAGGTTATCAATGGATTCAGTTTTCACCAAGTGACACAATATTCACCGAGTCACCAATAGTTACCGAGTTCCAAGCTACTTAGAGTGATTAGTATGGATTGTGCCTCTACTCTTACCGAGTGCATGATGATGTAGTGTATTGTAGTGGATGCCGAGTATCAAAAGGTCACCAAGTCAGTTTGAGGAACCCGAGTTTTCTACTATTTGGCCGATTCAGTAATGATTTGTTCACTTGTGTTTGGTCGACCTTGCCAATGTAAATATTGGAATGGTATATATCATTTGAAGAGAAGCAATGTTGTATGTCGTTTTTGGTGTTATATTGCAATATTTTGTGAAGAAGGAAAGAAAATCAGCAGCAGAACAGAGGAATACAACAAGGTCAACATAGATGCAGAAAAGTTATATCTATCACATCGGGTGATCAGAGCCTAAAGGATCTTATTAGCAATTAGTTGTAACCAAATCCACTGCTTCATCCTAACAGGTGAATCAGTTTGTAAATCCTTTAAAAGGGTAGACTTAATAGTCTTTTGTAAATCTCCTAACATAGTGCATACTTCATTGTATGTTTGTAAATCCTCTAACAAGGTAGATCTAGCAATCCTACTTGCTCCTAATAGGGCAGATCTTCAGAAGTGATCATTGTAAGCCTTAACAGGCCAACTTTATACTGCAGTATTAAAGTTTTGTGGGTATCATCCCCACCCCAATTTTACTTTCTAATTGGAAGGTTTCTAGGTCACCAAATCAGTGTGTTCATGTGTTTATCTTTTCATGCATACAGTGGATTAGATGGATGAATATGTTATTATGCAGAACTGATTTAAAGTTTTAAGAGTTATTGATTCACCCCTCCCCTCTCAGTACCCTTGCTAGTCTGGATTATTTCCAACAATTGGTATCAAAGCTTTCTGGTTCTCAGGATAAAGTTTGATAGCTTGAGCAAAGATCAAGGACAATGGAGATATTCAGACTTGACAAATCTATTGAGAATGAAAAGCTAGATCTAGAAATAGCCATGGCTCAACTTAAAGAAGCAAAGGAGCATCTTTCTCAATCTCTGAAAAGAAGAAAGGAACTTGCAAGACAAATGAATGATCATTAGTATATTGAAGAAAAGATTGAAGACCTTTTACCATCAAACAGTTCAAATGAAGCTAATGAAGCAATCAAGGAACTCCTAGCAAAGAATGGTTCTCTACAGGAAGAAGTAAGACAGCTCAAAAGAGAACAAGAAATCCAATCCATCAGGCTATGTGAAGTTTTGGAACAGAGAAACAAGGCAAATGAAGACTTAGAGGTAAGAAATAATCAATCCCTTCAGCATGATGATCTTGTAGGTCAACTATCTAATGCAAATGAAGAAATTATGAATCTAAGATCTGAGAATGAAAGTTTGAGGAATGATTTAATCACTGAAAGACAAATCAATGCAAGCTTACAAAGTGATCTAAGATCTGAAAGACAAATCAATGAAAGTTTGGAAAATGACTTGATCACTGAAAGGCAAGTCAATGAAAGAATGGTGGAATCTCAAACAAACATGACTCAATTAAATCAGCAAAGTGAGCAAAACTTTCATAAACAAAAAGGTAAAGTTGGTCTTGGATACAAGGAAGAAGGTGAAACCTCCAAGCAAGTAGCTCAAAGGAATCAAAGACCCACTTGCAATCACTGTGGCAAGATAGGTCATACATTAAACAAATGTTGGAGTAATGGAAAGGCAAAATTCAATGGCAAATGCTACAATTGCAATCAGCATGGTCACAAAGCAAATGAATGCAAAGAGAAACCAAAGTTTGAAGGCAAATGTCACAAATGCAAGAAACAAGGTCACAAGGCATCAAGCATTCAATCCAGCCGAATAAATTATCAAAGCAATATTTGGTTGGGACTACAATACTTGGTGCAGGTGTCACTATTGTGGAGAATATGGACACATTGGGATAAACTGTGCAAGACATCGCCTAAGAAAGGAGGACACAACCATAAGATGTTACACTTGTACTGAACTTGGTCATATAGCCAAGAATTGCATGAATACTGGAAGAATTGAAGATGAAAAGAAAGCTAAAACTAATAACATTCGGAAGTAGATGAGACAACAGTGGATTCCTAAATCTACCGAGCAAGACAACTCAAATGATGGTCATGTCACTCAAGAAATGGGTGACTCCACCATTTCCAGTTAGATTTAAGAGGAATCAAGAACTGTATCTTATAGCCATATCTTAAGCAGTTCCAGAGTGAAAAAGTGCAAATGGTCAAATCAGTATTTCAGATACAAAGTTCAAAGAAAGGTTATCATTCACCATGTTGCATCTACCAAGCAAGGTTGGTTGAAGACCTTACCAAGCTAGGTCGAGAGTAACTAAAGTTTTGTTTGTTCACCAAGTTGCAAGGTTTACCGAGTAAGTCGATGATTATCTAACAAACCCTAGGTCATCTCAGCTACCTTCGTTCCCGAGCATTAATGACACTTTTTCATCAAAAAAAGGCAGAATTTGATCTCATTTTTCACCGCAAATTTAGAATATACAGAGCGAAGAGATTTCCAAGAGCACGCAAGTGAGTTCAAGCGATTTGAAGTGATTTTCCAGCGAAAAATTTGTTTTACGAAACCATTCACTCACCAAGCAGCAATGACATCCGCAAGCACCAGCAGCAACAAGGCAAAGAGAGGCTCTGAAATGCTTGTGAAGGGAGTGGAATGGAAAGCACCTAGCTTCAAGCTCGTTCCCGCCATAGCTGAATCGCTTGATCCGCATGGAGCTCAATCGCAGATTCCACCCAAGGTACTACTCATAAACAACATTCATACTCATTTCAAATGCACTGTTCAAGAGATAGGGACACTAGATATGGATAATGCCTTAGCCGAGTTATGTGTGGATGGAACCCTCAAACCCGAGTTCAAACATCTGGAAACCAAAGGTTTGACCCATATCTCGCACTTGCCAAGGAACTTTCAAATGAAATGGATAAGATACATTTTAAGTTGTGTGCATAATGGTCAATTGTGGTTAGAGAAACCCATCCTGATAACGAAAAAGATGATTCATAAGATCACGGGTTTACCTATGTTGAGCAAATCCAAAACCACTAAAACCCTAAGTGAGGATGAACTTCAGTAGTTAACCCTAGCTAAATAGGATGGCAGAGGATTGAAACTTAACAATGTATCTGATGCAGAGCTAAAATTTGGAATTCATTTAATTGCATATAAGATGTATAGTTCCAGCAGATTGAATAGTGTGCCCTATGAGGCTATGGACTTAGCCTATAAGGTTGTGAAGAAGAATATGGAATTTGACCTAGCAGATGTGTTGTTGAAGCAACTAAACAAAAATATGGATAGCATAAGGACTTCAAAGAACAATCCTTGTAAATTTGGTTCTTTGTTAGTTTGTTTATTTTTCTATGTACAAAAGTTTTTCCCTTCTAAAGGTACAGTTGTATGGAGAAAAGATATTCCAGTTTTGTATCAGATAAATGAGTTTATTGCAGAAATGGGTATAAATTTTGATAAAGTAATGGATAATTATTTTGAAGATTTCAAAGAGAGAATGAACAACAGGTTTAGAATTCCCCCTAAGCTTGTTGAAGACTATAAGGAAGATGTATGTTTCATGGTTGACTATGACAAAGTGTATATAGAGGTAGTCATACCCCGTGTGGCATGGGTAAAACCATTGTCTTATGAACTGAATATTGATGAAGCAAGAGATATTATTGAAGCACTGGTGAATGAGCCAACTATTCCCAATGTTCCAACATTCGGTACCTATGATGAGGCAAAAGCAAGAATTGAACTTGAAATCAAGCTACCTCGGGCAATTAACGAAGGTAAGAGGAAAATTGCTAACTTAAAAAATGATACTGGCCCTCTTATTCTTACTGAGGGAAAAGGTGAAGATGAAGAAGGTGAAGAAGAAGAAGGAGGAGAAGAAGAAGGAGAAGAAGAATCTGCAGAATAACAACCAAAGAAGAAAGGTAGGGTAATCATTACCAAACTTAAGAAGAAGCCTACTGCAGTATTTACTAGAAGAACCAAAAAAGGTAAGCAGGAACCTATACTAGTCAGGCCTGCACCCACATTCGAGCAAAGGCTCAAACTATTGGAAGAAGGAGCTAGCATCACAAATTTCAAGGCATTGAAATTTGAAACTAGAACATATGCTGAGAAAATGCAGATTAAGGAACTGGTACTCAATAAGATGGGTAAATGGAAATACTCCCCAGACTAGATTGCCCCTCAAATCTCAAAAGAACTACTGGAGAGATTGCAATCGAGATGGGAGTCAGCCACCCAAATAGTAAAAGATATTTATGAGCAATCCCTGAAGAACCTTCGACCAAGTCTCACTAGAGCAGAAGTAAAAACTGAAATGAAAAGCCATGAAGGTAAAACGATGATCAGATTCCACACCTGTTTGATTTTGATCAAAGACATTGAGCATGTTGTAAATGATGCTACAAACATGTGGAAAAACATCTATCATCTACATAAGCCTAGTGAAGACCCAGTGGAAATCAAAGATGATGATAGTAGCAATGATGATGAGTTTGATAGCACTCCATCTATCACAGTCTCACCAGGAGAGCTCCATGCACTGATGGAAGATAAAGAGGAAGAAGACAAGGAGGAAGACGTTGAAGAGGAAAATAAGGAGGAAGATGATCCGGTGAAAATTGCAGCAGCAGTTATTGCATCCCTTCCTCACTCTCCACCTAAAATTGTGACATCATCAAGGTTGGAGTCAGCTTCAGTAGGTTTGATAACATCTACATTAGATTTATCATCTGCACCTGCCACATCTCAGCTCCAGGTATCATCAATGGAAGTGTCTACCACTTCAACTACCAAGCTGCATCCCTCTTCTTCAGCTATCGAGCTAGCCTCCTCAGCTCCATCATCATCAGTCAGTATAGCAGTAAGTTCCACAATTTTGTCAATTCCAATTTGTTCTACAATTTTGTCAGCATTATTTGCATCTACTTCAGACCCAGTTAGTTTAGATACTGCATTACCGAGTGTATCACCATTTTTGGCAAGTACTCCAGTTTTTGATCCGGTATATACTCCTATTGGCACTTAGTCCTCAAGCATCCCATTTTTCACTGCTAGTCCTTCCATCTCTACTATTGTGTCTATTCCTAAGGTCAAACCAGTCATCACAGAAGTCAAACAAAAGCAACCATTAAGACTTATGATCACTGGAAAAGAAATTCCTAAAGATATTGACTTAGACACAGAGATAGTAATTCCAAAGATTGACTATGAAAATGCTACCATTGAAGAAATGAGGTATGCTAGTCAACTAATTGAGATGAAGGCTATGCAGAAGCAGCTAAGGTCTGAAAGGGATAAGGAATATAGAATAATTGAGAATGCCCGAAATATAATTACAAAAGTTGTAGGTGTTGAAGTAGATTCTACTCAACACATTTTGATTCAGTTAGAAGAGGTTGTAAATAAATTCAATGAGGACACCTCTGGTTAAGAAAAGTTGATGGAGAAGGCAGAATAGAAGTTTGATAATAAAGTGCTTGAGCACATTTCTCAGCATATAGCAATAAAATAGGTTGAATTAACCACAGTTTTGGCCAACATTGAAAATTCTTTTAATAATGTAACATCTCTTTTTGCTAAGCTTTGTGATGTTACCGAGTATACTGAGGAGATAAGAGGGAATTTGAATAAGATAGATGAGGATCTAAAGGCAAGTGCACAAAACCTGAAGCTTGACCCCAATTCAAGCTCATCTCATCACCTCAGGATCAAATTTTTGTCAGAGAAGCAGGCAGAGTTGCTCAAAGAAGAAGGAAGGATTCGGTCTACATTGCTAGATATCCAGAACATGATTCTTCCTATCATGGACACAATGCATAAACATATTGCATACTCCAAAACATTGATCCATGACAACAATTTCTCTGTGGCAGATCATGTAATTGAACTTTCTGCAGAAGTTCAAGTAGCTCTATCCACATGCAAAATCTTGCAAGAGAATTGGGATAAGACTCTGCAACTCATTCTCAAGGTATATTCTGAATTTATCTCACATTTTGGTGTCTCTATGTAAATAGATTATTTTATTCTTTGGCATTATTGTCAAAAAGGGGGAGAAAAAAATACTCAGGAAGATATATTGAAATATTGGTGGGATAAATGTACAAAAGGGACAAAGAGATACTATGAATAAAAGTCATATAACTCATGTAAATACCTTGTGTATATTGTATGGGGGAGTTATATGTAAGGAAGCCATGTATATTCAGTAGAATCAGACGTCAGTATGTCAGATGTTGTATATAAGTTTTGACTCATAAGTGTTTTTGTCACTAATGCCAAAGGGGGAGATTGTTGGAATTAAGGTATATTTGTCATTAGTACAAACACTTATTCGATTCTGGATGCTTACCGAGCTCATTATTCAGTCTACAAGTTTATACCGAGCATTCCTTTGGAAACCGAGCATATGGACAGTTCAGCAGTGTTTGAAAAGTTCATAGTGGTTACTGAGTAGAACAGTGTTCTCCAAGCAGTTAGTGGTCACCGAGCTTCACAGTGTTTACCAAGTGATCAAGGTAAATGAAGGACTTAGTGTTTATCGAGTGATCAAGGTAAATGAAGGACTTAGTGTTTATCGAGTGATCAAGGTAAATGAAGGACTTAGTGTTTATCGAGTGATCGAGGTAAACGAAGGACTTAGTGTTTACCGAGTAAACAAGGTAAATGAAGGAATCAGTGTTTACCAAGTGAAGAAGGTTATCAATGGATTCAATTTTCACCGAGTGACACAATATTCACCGAGTCACCAATGGTTACTGAGTTCCAAGCTACTTAGAGTGATTAGTATGGACCGTGCCTCTACTCTTACGGAGTACATGGCGATGCAGTGTATTGTAGTGGATGCCGAGTATCAGAAGGTCACCAAGTTAGTTTGAGGAACTCGAGTTTTCTACTATTTGGTCGACTTAGTAATGATTTGTTCACTTATGTTTGGCCAACCTTGCCAGTGTAAATATTGGAATGGTATATATCATTTGAAGAGAAGCAATGTTGTATGTTGTTGTTGGTGTTATATTGCAATATTTTGTGAAGAAGGAAAGAAAATCAGCAGCAGAACAGATGAATACAACAAGGTCAACATAAATGCAGAAAAGTTATATCTATCACATCGGGTGATCAGAGCCTAAAGGATCTTATCAGTAATCAGTTGTAACCAAATCCATTGCTTCATCCTAATAGGTGAATTAGTTTGTAAATCCTTTAAAAGGGTAGACTTAACAGTCTTTTGTAAATCTCCTAACAGAGTGCATACTTCATTGTATGTTTGTAAATCCTCTAACAAGGTGGATCTAGCAATCCTACTTGCTCCTAATAGGGTAGATCATCAGAAGTGATCATTGTAAGCCTTAACAGGCCAACTTTATACTGCAGTATTGAAGTTTTGTGGGTATCATCCCCACCCCAGTTTTACTTTCTAATTGGAAGGTTTTTGGGTCACCAAATCAGTGTGTTCATGTGTTTATCTTTTCATGCATACAGTAGATTAGATGAATGAATGATGAATATGTTATTATGTAGAACTGATTTAAAGTTTTAAGAGTTACTGATTCACCCCTCCCCTCTTAGTAACCTTGCTAGTCTTGATTATTTCCAACATATATATCATATTTTCCATTATCTATGAATTGTTACAAATTTAAAATGTGCTTATTCAAGAGGTATTCCAATACCAGAAATACGCAATCAAACATGGGAAATGTATCTTCTCGTTATGAATTCTAGGTGAACAAAAAAATCTCAACCATATTTTGAAAGTCATAATTTGGATTATAAATTCCATAATTTTTCAAATTTCAACAACCAAATGGACCCTGAGGTAGTTTGTTTGGTGGGATTAACTAATGCTAGAATTAGTAATTGTACCTCAATAAGGTGCAATGGTTATATTTATAGAAAAATAAACTTGGTAATATTTTGAAACGTCTGGTGTAGTGCTCGGGCCTAGGTTTGTGGGTTACCCTGATGGTCTTAGATCGCCTTAGGAACTTACATTATGAATGTGTGTGTGTGTGTGTCCTAAGGGAGACTAATTTCACCCTGCTCACCCTAAATACAAGTTGTTGGGCGAGTAGCAGAGACACCCCATTGGTTTGTGTGTGTGTGTGTGTGCGCGTATGTGCATGTATGTATTGAAAGGTAGGGGTAAAATATTAATCAACCAAATAATTATCCTCCAAAATATTTATCAAACATTATATAAAACTAGAATAATAAATTGATTTCACACAAGATGGAATAGTGGACAAAATATTAAACATTTTCACCAAATGAAAAAATCCAATTAATGACTAAATAGTGGACAATCATATAATTTTAAAACACTTTGTTTCATAATATTAGTACTTGATCTCATTTATGTAGTTTTTTTAAACAAACTCGTTTAACCAGGTTTCATGAGTAGTGGTTCACAAGAATCCATCTCTAACAAGAATAAATGGAACACTTAGAACTCATTACATCTAGGTGATTCTCACAAAGATGAAGCATTTGCACTTCTCGAGAGCTCGCCCATCCTAGTACTACCCTAGCTCAAGAGCACTCAACTAAGAAGTTCCTTGCAAGATTAAGACAACTTTTCTTGCAAGCTCATTTACACTTTGCTTTAGACTATATAGAGAAAACAAAAAATAAAATTAAAAATCCAAAATAAGATACTTGCATAAGTATAGTCATAAAAATTATGAAGTTTCTTGCATTGCAAACTTGGGCCATCAGGATTCATATATATTCAATCAAATTCCATAATGTTTGACACTTTTTCAGCCTTTAATGTACTATGTTCAAATAAAAAATGACTTCATCATAATTGTTATTCCTTTTTCCAAATGTTTATGAATTATAACCTTTTTTTCACGTCACAATCTATAATTCCATTTATAATAATATTTAGTGTTCTTCAACAACATACTCAAGACATGTGTCTAGGCCCAACCACCTATTAGCTATACAGGTCAATCTCTACAATAATGAAAACTTTATTTTCTTATTATATTTTCTTTCTATGTATGTCAAGGAGCAAAATGGTTGATATTGCAAAACTATATTTGTTTTGCCCATGTTGGAATTTGCAATATACAAGAGTTCTCATTTGAAATTATAATTGGAGCCCTGAACATTGAAAACCTCTACTAGTAAATCATTGCAAATGGAAACTTGGTTTGCTTATTATATGTTTTCTTGGGTTAGGATTTATTCTTGTGGATCCATATAAAACTCTCCGATGAAATAGGTGAAAATAATTAATATTGAATCAACAGGGTGTTGTATAACCAAAGTTAAAACAATTAGTATTTAAATTATAAGAAACTTCTCATTGAATGTCTTAAATTATTTCTTTTGTCATATTTTTTTCTATTAGTTTGAAGCGATTTGGTTCTATTGATATAGAAAATATTGTTGTGAATGCCATGCATTGCAAAGTTGTTCTTGGCTTTGTGATTCATGTTTGTTTGATGGGTGTTAATGCTACCAAATGTGTTTCCAAAAGGTGTGTATCAATAAATGTAAGTTTTCCTTTCTAGATCAACAATTATAATTGTGGAAATCATGATTATAAGATCACATGTATTGAGATTGAGATGATAAGAGTTTGAAAAATCCTAAAATTTTCCTTTCAAAAAAATAGCTACACTATGAATTGAATGCGATCAAATATAATAGTTAATATGATTGGAATAATCTCTGTCTAAACAACCACTTTAAAATTTGATATGCTCCCATCCATTCTTCTCTATTGAGATTATGAGGATCTAATGGAAATGTACTAAGCACTGCCATGTATTTGGTATGCATTTTCCAATTTGCAGCAATCTCTTATTTATATATGAAAGTGAGTAAAGAATATACATGTCCCTTCATGGGACATGTCTATTCATTAATATAATCTCAATCTTATAGTTATAAATCTCTTTTATACACACACACACACACACAACAGTTTATCCAAGAGAAGCTACAAAACATCAACACTCCCTCTTAGCTAGAGAGTATAAACACATAACATGTATTACACCATTTGTAATATTAGGAATGATAAATTTTGAGGACGTTTTTTATCAGAAGGTATCCACCATTTTGATATCACATTTGATATCAAGAGTATTGGTCTTCTAGAATATCAATAGATGATATTCACCAAATACTTTAAGTAACATTTTGACATCACATTTGATATCATGAGTATTGGTCTCCCAGAATATTGACATTCAATATTCACAAAGTACTCAAATAAGGTTATCACATCTAATATCATGAGTATCAATCTCCCAGAATATCAATGATATTCACCAATTACTCAAAAGTTTTGATAGCACATCTTCTATCATGACTATTGGCCTCCCAGAATACATGATACTCACCAATTACTTAAAAAATGCTTGATATCACATTTGATATCATGAGTATTGGTCTCCTAGAATATCAATGATATTCACCAAATACTCTTTGAGTTTCTTCACTAGGCTTGTGTAGCCCATATAGATATTCTTCCATGTAGTTGTGTTTCACTTCATAACATATTCAATGTCATTTGATAGGATTAGGAATGCATTGAATTTGGGGGTCAGCTTTATTTCATTCTCCTTCAATGATTCCTTCACTTCCTTGTTAGATAGACTTGACATAAGTTGTCTCAGGGTTTGTTCTCTAATGTCCCTAACAACATTTAATGCATTCTCCCATTTATGTGTTACTATCTTTAGTAGGATATCAAGAACTTGCTTTGTCAATTCCTTTGGAGAGTACTTCCATTTTTCCATTTTAGCCACTAGGGCTTCTTAAATTTATTTATGCTCTACCTTGGTCCTTGTTTCATACTTCAAAAATTTGAAATCAGACATACCTCCACCATCTTGAATTCTTTTCAATCTTTGTTCAAAGGTGAGGGTTGATCTCTTGAATGTTATTTTCTAATCTTCTTCTTCATCATCATCACTCAATTTGAGTTTCTTCTTAGATTTTGTTGATCTTCTAGTGAACACAGTAGGGGAGGACTTTGTAGGTTTGATTATGATAACCTTCCCTTTCTTCTTGGGTGGCTCCTCCTCTTTAGATTCTTCTTCTGCTATGGTTTCCTCTACCTCTTCCTCTTCCTCAATATCATCTCCTTTGCCTTCTGTCAATAGAAGAGGAGAGCTAGACTTCTTGGTTTCTTTCAAAATCCTTTCCACTTGCTTTCTTCCTCTCTTCATGGCCTAAGGAAGTTTGATCTCCAATGAGATCCTAGCCTTGGCTTCCTCATAGGTACCAAAGTATGGTGTCTTAGGGTATATTGGCTCATTCACAAGAGCTTCAATGATATCCCTTGTTTCATCTATGTTAACCTCATATCTAAGAGGCTTAATCCATGCCACTCTAGGCCTTACTACTTGGATATGCACTTTGTCACAATCCACCAAAAAATAGATATCTTGCTCATAATATTCCACAAGTTTCTTTGGAATCCTATATCTACTCTGTATTTTCTCTTTGAATTTTTCAAAGTAGGCTTCCATAATGATTTCAAAATTATCACCCATCTATGTTATGAATTCATTGATTTGATACAAAACTGGTGTATCCTTCTTCCATGCCATAGTGCCTTTGGAAGGGAAAAAAATTGTATATAAAAGAATAAACAAGTCAAAAGAGATTTGAACTTGCCTGGATTTGTTAGAATTATTTAGAATAACTGAGAGGAGTGGTGAATAAGTTATTCAAGGTCCAAATGTACAAAATATAACTTTTTACAATTCAGTGAACCCTTCAAACTTTCTCAACCATGCATACATTCATTTTGTGTTAACCAAAACTAATATGTTACTGTAACATTTCACATGCAAAAGTATAGAGTATAAAACACAACATATCCATCAGCACATTTGACACAATGATTTAACGTGGAAACCTAATTTGAGAAAAACCACTAGTAACATGCTACTCCTTTTTCACTCTTCTGAAGTGATGCCCTGTTAAAGGCCAACCCTATTAAAGGTTACAACACACACTGTTAAATGTGACTCAGTTAAGGGATTTCAATCACCCTATTAAAAGTGAGCCTTGTTAGAGGACTTTTGGTCATTCACTTGGAATGCCACCCTATTAAAGGATTTTCCAATTACTCTTAAGTCAAACTTTCTCCAAAGGATTTACCCTAATTTGATATAATTGTTAGAAAGTAACAGTAGAGTTTTGATATGATACAACTTACAACCTTACTTGTAGATTACAGATCACTATTTAGTCCTCAACTCTTCTTGGCTTCCTATCTTTGTAGTTCTGACAACTTGTTCACCCTTCAAGCATTCATCCTCTCCTAGCCTTCTTACTTAGCTCGCCATTATAGACATCTTCTCTTAGGTCACTTGATGAAGCAAACCCTCTTCTTTTTCCTTGTCAGATTTTTAGCATCCAAAACTTTCTAACCTCCATCCTACTTTGCTTCATGACTAGACATCCCTACATATAGGAAATTAGAACTCTTTTTCCTACTCATTATCCATCTCAAAAATTAAGGTTTTCAATGGATTAGGTAAGATAAAATGTATCTACCCCATATCGTGTCTTGTCTAGAAACTTCTCCTAGAATCCATTTGAATTCACCTTCAAAATAATTTACATAAGATTTGGTGCCTCCAGCTCATCAATCTTATCTTCCTCTTGATTTACAAGTTCCAAGAAAACAAACTTGTTGGCTTTTATTGGTGAATCTTCGATCTTTTTCATAATATAGTAGCTCAACATTATCAATTTACTAATACTCGACACATACTATGTTACTCAGCTTTTATTGTAAAATCACTCGGCATCAACTATATTTTATTGGTGCTCGGCATCAACTGAAAATCACTCAGCATCTACTAACTTGCTCGACACCTATTAGTTTGCTTAGCATCCACTAGAAATTGCTTTCACTTGGCTTCAACTGACTTTTTGCTCAGCTTGCACTAACTTTGCTCGGCACCTTCTATCAACTTGGTCAAGCTTAGCAAATGAACTTTGTCCAACCTTATTCTTTTGAACTTTCTAAGTGTAGCCAATCATTTTGTAACCTCAAGTAGATCATCAATACATTATGTTATCATTGTCTTAACTGATTCTTACACTTCAATACATAATCATATCTCAACCTTTCCTCTAGTCCTTTTGTTACATCTTATTGATCAAATCCTCTTCATCAATCAACTAAGTGATAGTGCTTGAACCATATAAGCAATTGTCTTACCAACATAGAGCAGGTTTGACATCAGTACAAAACAATGATTGAAAACACACAGTCTTCTTTCAACAATCTTTCCATTCAAATGATCTTTCTAATCATATATCAATAACCTCCCTCTTTGGCATTGGTGGCAAACCAAACTGATCAACCAATCAAACAAATGATGAACATCTTGTTCTATCAAACTAACTAGGTTAAAATAGTAAGACAATACTAAAAAGAAATCTTGTGGATAACACTTCTCCCTCTATCAACAACTCGTTCTTAGGTTTCAAAATATCCTTCTTATGTGATTCTCTTGTCATGGATTAGAATATTAGAATATCTCCCTCTTTTTCTTTCTACTTTCTCCCTCTTTATTGCTTTTAGTCTTCTGATCTTCTGATGATGAATTCTTCTTTCTCCCTTAATTATCTACTTCTGATCATCTCCCTCTTGATCAATATGCACTTGATTAGTTTATTGTACATTCTCCCTCTTTGACAACAATGCCAAAGACACATACTCAACACTTGGCATCTTTTGTATATGTAGATATAAGCTTTTGCAGGCTCTTCAATTTTACTCCCTCTGTCACCTTGCTTGTGACTAATTGGAAATTCCAGTTCTTTGATTACTTTAGGCAACTTCCTAAAGTAAGATCCACTGCATCTATTTGTATGAAATGAATATCAACTTGTTTGATGCAAGGTACTCCCTCTGTCTATTACATAGCCTTTGATAGGGGTATCACCCCTAATTTACCTCTCAAATACTCATAATCATCCTTAGGTACTACTTTGGTGAAGATATCAGCAATTTGCTCCTTTGTGTTGATATATTCCATCTTCACCTCTTTGTCTTGAACCAATTCCCTTACATAATGATACTTTATTGCAATGTGCTTTGTCTTGGTATGCATTACAGGATTCTGTGATATATTTATAGCACTTGTATTGTCACAATAAAGTGTCATTAGTTCAGTGATTTATTCCTCCATTCCCTTTAGCAACTGTTTGATCCATACAATGTTCGTGCAATTAATAGAAGAAACAACATACTCTGCTTCATCAGTAGATTGGGAAGTACAACTCTGCTTCTTGCTTGTCCATGTAACAAGTCTTTTGACTAAGAAGAATGCTCCTCCACTGGTGCTCTTTCTATCATCAATATTTCCAACCCAATCAACATCAGTGTAGGCTTTCAGTTCAAACTTTTCATTTTTCTTATAGTAAAAACCATACTCTTATGTTCCTTTCAAGTATCTCATTATTCTCTTTACGACCATCAAGTGATTCTCTCTAGGATTAGCATAGAATCTAGCAACTACCCCCATAGCTAATGTAATATCAGGTCTACTGTGTACTACATATTGCAATTTCCCAATCATGGATCTGTATAATGTTTGATTGACCTTAGTTGATTCATCATTCTTTAATAGCTTGAGTGTTGTTACCATAGGTGTACTTACTAGTTTTGAATCCTCAAGTCCAAATGTCTTCAATATCTTGACATATTTTGACTGACTGATATATACCTCATATTTCATTTGATAGACTTGTAATCCCAAAAAGAATTTGATCTCACCAAACATTGACATTTCAAACTCTTGCTCCATTAGATTTGCAAAATCTTTACACAAAGCATCTTGTCCTCCAAATATTATGTCATCAAATTTTTTTTTAGATAATAGTATACCTTTTTCTTTATTTGTCTTCATGTACAAATTGTTGTTATCATTTATCCTTTCAAATCCAATCTTAACAAGATAAGTATGAAGTCTCTTGTACCATGCTCTTGGTGCTTGTTTCAATCCATATAGGGCTTTGTGTAGTCTACATACCAAGTTTTTATTGTTTTTATTGTTTTTATCCACAAATCCTTCTGGTTGTTCTATGTAGACCTCTTCTTCTAATATTCCATTCAGAAATGCAAACTTAACATCCATCTGATAAACTAAGTTAAAACCTTTATATGCAGCATAAGCAAGCAAAATTCTTACTCCTTCCATTCTTGCAATAGGGGCAAATGTTTCACCATAGTCAATTCCTTCTTTTTGTATATATCCTTTGCAAACTAGTCTTGCTTTGTTTCTTGTCACTTCACCATTCTCATCTAGCTTGTTCCTGAATACCCATTTTATGCCAATCACATTCTTATCTTCTGGTCTAGGAACTAGGCTCCAAGTCTTGTTCTTTTCTATCTACTAAATTTCCTCTTCCATAGCCTTGTACCAATCATCATCTTCCAATGCATCTCTCATTGTCTTAGGTTCCTTCATGCTTATCAAGCATGCTTAACCTCTCAACCTATTTCTTGACATTGGCCTTGTATCTTTGTCTCCAATGATTTGATCTACAGGATAGTGTCTTTTGACATATTTGGATAGTCTAGGCTCAGTTTTTGTGGCTGCATTTTGTCTCTCAGCTTCAGTATCACTATGTGCATCTCTATCAGATATTTCAACATCTCTTTCATGTGTGCCAATCTCAGAGTCAAATTGTACATTTTCCTCATTCTGCAACTCAACATCTGAATGCAACTCAACATTCACAGGATGTGACTCGGCAGTTGTTGACACTTACTGTTGACTTGTTGCATGATTTGTAGCATCTTCTTTAGTAGGTATTCCTTCATAATAGTATGCAAATATGTTGTATTCTTCTAGTTCTTTTGTAGTTTCAGCCTCATGTGCTTCTATAAACTCATCAAAATTCACATTTGCACTTTCCACAATTTTGTTAGTGTTAGTAATTAAACACTTGTACGCTTTACTTCTTGTGGAGTAACCAAGGAATATACCTTCTTTGCTCTTTGCATCAAACTTTCCACTCTTAACATCTTTAAGAATATAACATTTGCTTCCAAATACCTTAAAATATTTCACATTAGGTGGATGACCATACCATAGTTCAAAAGGTGTTGAGTGAGTACCTTTCTTTACTTCCACATGGTTCAAGGTGTATACAATAGTACTTATAGCTTCTCTCCAATATTTTAGAGCAATATTTTTCTCCATCATAAGTGTTTTGGCATAGTCCATTAGAGACCTATTTCTTCTTTTAGAAATTCCATTTTGTGGAGGGGTCCTTGGTGCTGATGTCTGTCTCTTGATTCCCCTATCATTGCAGAACATCTCAAACTCATGTGAAGTGAATTCACCTCCTCTATCTGATCTCAAGCATTTCAAGCTCTTACCTGTTTCTTTCTGAACTCTTGCCAAGTACAATTGAAACATTTGAAAAGCATCTGATTTTTGTTTTAGAAACATGACTTTCATCATTCTAGAGTAATCATCAACAAGTAGCATTATATACCTATCTCCTTGTAGCTTTGCACTTCAATAGGTCCACACAAGTTAGTATGAACAATTTCAAGTATTTCCTTAGAGGTGTAAGCTTTACTTTGTCATCTTGCCTAGCTGACATTGTTTGCACATTATATTTTTTGGTTTCTTCAAATTAGGCAAACCTCTAACTCTTTTCATGTTGTTGATACTAATTAGATTATCAAAGTTAACATGACATAATCTCTTGTGCCAAAGCCATACATCATCAAATTTTGCAATAAGACAAGTAGTATCTTCTATATCCAAATAGAATGGATTACTCCTAGTTTGATCACCTTTTCCAATCAAGTTTTCATTTATATAAATATCTTGGCTGATTTATTTTCAAACTCAACTTTGCACCCTAGATTATTCAATTGTGACACACTTAACAAGTTATAATTCAATCCTTCAACATAATAAGCATTGTCAAATGAAATCTTGTCTGTAAGCTTGATAGACCCTTTTCCTTTTATTAAACATGGTGCATCATTACCAAATCTTACATTATTTCCATCATAACAAGTTAAGGTAATGAACTGACTTTTGTCTCCAGTCGTGATGTGAGCATCCATTGTCAATGATCAATTTGTCATTCTTGTTCGCACAAGTCATAAGTGCAGTAGCTTCATCCTCATTTGATTCATCCTTCATTGCAACATATACCACTTCATCGTCATTTTCAACAGAGTTATTTTCATCAACAATGTAGCATGACTTCTTGCCTTTATCTCTATAGTCTCTTCCATCATCTTCTCTTCTATTTTTGTGCTTGTTCCCTTCTCTGAAGTTCTTCTGTGTACATCTTGTTGCAATATGACCAAATTCATTGCAATTGAAACAAATGATAGGCAACTTACCTTTGAATTTACCTTTTCCTGTATGAAATCTTCTTGCTAGCAATGCTTCCAATTGTTCAATGTCTTCCTCATCTATGCTGCTATCCCTGGATGCATACTTTATCTTTCTTTTCTTCTTCTTTGGCTTTACCTCCTCAGAATCCTTTAGTAACAATTTTTCTTTGAAAGATGATTCAATACTTTCTAGTTTGTAGTTGTCAAAATTAGATAACTCAAAAGCAGTGAGTCTTCCTACCAAACCTTCAAGGGTTAGATCATTTCTTCGCATACATCTTAACTCTTGGATTGCAAACACTCTAATGGCATACACAGGCAACAATATTCTCAAGACTTTACTTAGTACAGTATCATCATCTATTTTACCAGTTGCACCTTTTATTACACTAAAAACTTCTTTTATTCTAGCAACATATTGAGCAATGTTTTCACCATCTTCCATTCTCATGTCATCAAACTTACCTCTGAGGCTCTTTGACTTGGCTCTTTGAACATTTTTGTCTCCTCCATAGATGGTGTTTAGGGCATCCCACATCTACTTTGCACTTTTAAGGTCTTTGATATCATCAAACTCAACATAGCTTGAGGCAATCTATCACCTGATTGTGCTCTTTCTTTTTCTTCAAATCTTTAGTAGTTAGGGCTCCTGTTGGATCAACATTTTCTACTGTAATGCAAATTTGTGCATAATCTCCAAGTCCTCCAAGGTGTAGCTTCATCAAACTTTTCCATGCTAGAAATTTATCTCTGTTTAGCTTAGGTACCTCTCTTTTTGACATCTTGATCTTTATGCTTTAGGTACCTTGAAACTAATCCTCTTAAGCAACTACACTCTGATACCAATTGTTAGAATTCTTTAGAATAACTTTGGGGAAGAGGGGGGGGGGGGGTTGTGAATCAGTTATTCAAGGTCTAGATGTACGAAATAGAACCTTTCATAATTCAGTGAACCCTTCAAACTTTCTCAACCATGCATGCATTCATTGTGTGTTAACCAAAAATGATATGTTACCGTAACATTTAACATGCAGAAGTATAGAGTATAAAACACAACACATCCATCAACACATTTGACACAATGATTTAACATGGAAACCCAATTTGGGAAAAACCACCAGTAACATGCTACTCCTTTTTCACTCTTCTGAAGTGATGCCCTGTTAAAGGCCAACCCTATTAAAGGTTACAACACACACTATTAAATGTGACCCGGTTAAGGGATTTCAATCACCTTGTTAAAAGTGAGCATTGTTAGATGACTTTTGTTCATTCACTTGGAATGCCACCCTGTTAAAGAATTTTCCAATGACTGTTTTTGATTAGATAAACAGGTTTTACAAGGAACCTAAAACTCGAAAGTTAGTACATAAAAAGGCTGATAATAAGCGTGATAGCCCAACCAAAAAAGTAAAAGTTCAAAGGCTGATAATAAGCATTAAGCCTAGCCAAAGATATGAGTACTGAGAAAAGACCAAGAAAAGGAAACAAACAAAGCCACGGCCAAAAGCCAGAACAAAAAGCCAAAAGACAGCGATAAACAAAAGAACAGGCAAGATTTATTCCTCGTTCTTTCACTCCAGATCATGCATCACCTAAGCAGCCTCAAAGGCCTGTTGATTCTCCTTCACTTCCATCTGTTGCGCCCTTTGATTCACCTAGTCCTGAGTAGGAGTGGAGTTGTCCTTTGTAGGGTTGTCCTTCGTTCTGGCCTCGTCCCTGTCATTTCCATCCTCATCATCGTGCATTTCTCTATCTTTGATCCAACCCATGAGAGAGATGATGTTGTTGTTGATGGAACTTAATAAGGAAAACATCTGATTCGCAAGGTTGTGATTGTAGTTTTCCAGATTGTGTATCCTTTGTTCCGCCAGAGTGAGCCTATCAGCCACATCCGTCTTCCTATTGGCATCCATTCCTTTCCTTGTTGCCTCAATGTGTTTCACTTGGTCTTTAACCTCCTCGAGCTCATGAAAAAACCATTTGATTGATCTGAAATTATCAATCATGTTGTTGCGAGCATTATTTAAAAGGTTCATCCCTGTCTCCCTAGCTCTGTCCGAAATAGCCACAATCACCAGATCAATTAATTCTTCCAGCCACTACTCTTCTTGATTATCCACGAGGATTTGGGGATTCATGGCCTCCCTAAAGATTCCCATTTTGGCTATTTTGACATTGAAGTTGATCCACACTTTCCTCTTGTTATTGGTCTGCACTTCCCCTTCTGCATACCCATCTTTCTCCTCTTTCTGCTCCTCAGGGTGGAGATGGACATGAGAAAGGGGTAGCACAGATGCCTCCTCATATTGAGACCGCACATCCTCCAGAATCTCCCTCTTGCACTTCTTCATTCTAGTGTCCTCCTTTGTTTCCTCCTGCGTCTCCTTCACCACCTCCTTAGACTCCGGATACTCCTCTTCTTCGCTATTTTACAATGACTATTAAGTCAACCTTTCTCTAAAGGATTTACCCTAATCTGATACAATTGTTAGAAAGTAATAGTAGAGTTTTGATTTGATACAACTTACAACCTTACTTGCAGATTACTGATCACTATTCAGTCCTCAACTCTGCTTGGCTTCCTATCTTTGTAGTTCTGATAGCTTGTTCACCCTTCAAGCATTCATCCTCTCCTAGCCTTCTTGCTTAGCTCACCATTGTAGACATCTTCTCTTAGGTCACTTGATGAAGAAAACCCTCATCTTTCTCCTTATCAGATTTTTCACATCCAAAACTTTTTGACCTCCATCCTACTTTGCTTCATGACCAGACATCCCTACATATAGGAAATTAGAACTTTTTTCCTGTTCATTATCCATCTCAAAAATTAGGGTTTTCGATGGATTAGGTAAGATACAATGTATCTACCCCATATCTTGTCTTGTCTAGAAACTTCTCCTAGAATCCATTTGAATTCACCTTCAAAATAGTTTACATAAGATTCTATGCCTCCAACTCATCAATCTTATCTTCCTCCTAATTTTCAAGTTCCAAGAAAATAAACTTGTCGACTTTTATTGGCAAATATTTGATCTTTTTCATAATGCAGTAGCTCAGCATTATCAATTTACTGATGCTCGACACATACTATGTTACTCAGCTTCTATTGTAAAATCACTCCGCATCAACTGGATTTTATTGGTGCTTGGCATCAACTAGAAATCATTGGAAATCAACTAGATTTTATTGGTGCTCGGTATCAACTGATAATCACTCAGCATCTATTAACTTGCTTGACACCTATTAGTTTGCTTAGCATCCACTAGAAATTACTTTTACTTAGCTCCAACTAACTTTTTGCTTGGCTTGCACTAACTTTGCTCAGCACCTTATATCAACCTAGTCAAGCTTAGCAAATGAACTTTGTCCAACCTTATTCTTCTAAACTTTGTAAGTGTAGCCAATCATTTTGTAACCTCAAGTAGATCATCAATACATTATGCTATCACTATCTTAACTGATTCTTACACTTCAATACATAATCATAACTCAACCTTTCCTTTAGGTCCTTTTGTTACATCTTATTGATCAAATCCTCTTCATCAATCAACTAAGTGATAGTGCTCAAACCATATAAGCAATTGTCTTACCAACATGTAGCAGGTTTGACATCAGTGACAAAACAATGATTGAAAACACACAGTCTTCTTTCAAAAATCTTTCCATTCAAATGATCTTTTCAATCATATATCAACAAGATTATTCTTCGATGAACAAATGCTTTCCATTTTCTTGCTCAACTGATTGAGTTGTAGCTCAGCAAGATCGAAACATAAGTTTTTCTCCACAATTGTGTATGCTAGGTCAACAACTTCACATAGAATGTTGTTCAATCTGCTCGAGCTGTAGATCTTGTGGGAAATGAAATGGATGTTAAACTTTATCTCCATGTCATTTACACCATTCAACTTCATACCTCTACCATCCTACTCAGCAAGAGTCTTCTTCATTAGTTCTAACTAACCTAGGGTTTTGATGGTTTTCACTTTGTTCAGCATTAGCAACCTTGTGATTCTATGAATCATCTTCTTGGTGATCTGAATAGGTTGATCTAACAAAAAATGCATGTCGTGAACTTGGATGAGGATTAACCTAATCCATTTCCCTTGGAAATCTCTTGGCATATGTAGGATATGCATTAAACCTTTCATCTCCAAATTCTTGTGCTCGAGTTTCAAGCTCCTACCCACACATAGCTCATTGTATGCTTGGTTCATTTCTAGGGTTCCTAGCTCTTGAATAGAACAATGATAATATGACTAAATATCATGAATTAAAAGTACCTTGGGAGGAATATGGGATTGTAATCCAATTGGGTCAAGTTCTTCAGCAATAGTTGGACTTAGTTTGAATGTCGAGGCTTTATAATCAACTCCTCGAATCAACATCTCTGAATCTTTCTTAACTTTGCTACTAGAAGATGCCACTGCTCGGTAAAACTTAAAATGCTATAATGAAGTTCGATGAAATTTCTTTGAATCACTTAGTGGCTCTAAAATTCTCTTCACTGTATTTTCTCTAAAAATCGTGGTGAAATAATAACCTTCAATTTTGCCTTTTAAAGAAATTCAGTCTTAAAATCGTCATCAATGCAATGTACACTAGTTGGCTTAGTGACAGGCTATCCAACTCGGCTACATCTTCATCAATCAGAAGATACCTTCAACTTAATAAGAACTTCAAACTCGACAGATTCTTCAACTCGGCATGAACTTTGATCTTGTCATCTGCATCCAAGCTTGGTTAGGTCTTGCAACCCGATCATGCTCGGTAAGATCTTTGGCATTACTTCAACCATCATTCTAACTCGATGATCCCAATGCATCTCAAATTTTGATATGGATCTCTTCTTGCTAACTGGAACTAATGTGAGATATCTCCTTTTGAATCATAGTTCCACTAATCTTCATAAATAACTAGGTTGAAATGGTTTAGTCACCCAACTCATTGACTTGGGTATTAACACTTTCATTACTTTTATTTGCATCCTCAGGAGACTTCCTTACCTATTGCTGCCTCATTTGACTTCTGATATTGTCAGCCTTTACTTTCTTTTCATCTTCTACTCTTCTTTGGTTCATATAGATCTTAGAAATATGTCCAAGTTCTGTACATATAAAACATCTCTTTGTAGCGTCTATCTTCCTTGTGTGATGTTTTATGCAATTTTCTCCAATGTGCCCATACTCACCATAATAGTGACATCTGTACCATGTGTTGTAATCCCAACCAAATATAGCTTTGACAATTTGTTCTACTAGATTCCATTTCTTGGTCTTGCACTTTGAAGATTTATGCTCTTGTCTGTTGCAATTGAAACACTTTCCTTCAAACTTAGGTTTCTCTATGCATTCACTTTCTCTATGTCCTAGTTTGTTGCAACTGTAACACTTTCCACTGAACTTTTATTTACCATTGCTCCAACACTTGTTTGATGTATGTCCTATCTTCCCACAATGATTACATTTAGGCCCTTTATTCTTTTGAGCTCCTTGCTAAGATGATTCACCTTCTTCAGTGTGTATCCTAATCCGGCTTTTCCTTTATGTCTAAATTGAGTTTTCTCATTCAATTGATTCATTCTTTCATGATATTTCATCATCCTCTTATTGGTTTGCTTCTCTATACTGAGGTCATTCTGCAATCTTTTATTCTCTATCCTTAAGTTGATAAGCTCTAGATTTGCATCATTGATTTGATCAATAAGATCTGTTTACTAAAGAGATGGTTGTTGAATTTCATTGTCCTTTTTTTCTATTTATTCTTTGTCTTTGTCCTTTTGTTTCATGACTTCACACATTCTGATTGATTGAATTTCTTGTTCTCTTTTCAACTTTCTAACTTTTTCATGAAGAGTAAGATTCTCTTCAAGTAGATCTATGGTTGCTGCATCAACTTCATCTGAACTTCTTTCTCGATAAATGTCTTCAATTCTTTCTTTAATGTAGAGATTTTCATTCATCTATACTACAAGATATTTTCTTCTTTTGAGGGATCGAGAGAGCTTCTCCTTTATTTTCTTGAATTTACTCATGGCCAATTAAAGATCCAACTTTTCATTTTCAATAGCTTTCTCCAGTCTATATACTTCCATTGGTATCATTGGAAATGTAGTATAGACTAGGTGACTAAGAGGGTTGGGGGGGGGGGCGGGTGGGGTGGGGTTGAGGGGGGGTTGAATTAGGAATTGATAAAACTTATACTTTAATTCACCAAATGAACATTCACCATATAATATGATCTAATTGCATGCATGAAATACTTAAAGCAATAAAACATTCATAACACTTGACACAATATTTGGTAACCCAGAAACCTTCCAAATAGAAAGTAAAACTGGGGTGGGGACGATACCCACAAGCTTTATTATTGTACTATAAATTTAACTCGTTAAAACTTACAATTGATCAGTTTTGATGATCTGTCCTATTAGGATCAATAAGGGCTGTTAGGTCCACCTTGTAAGAGGATTTACAACATAAAATGAAGTATGCACTCTATTAGGAGATTTGGAAAAGACTGTCAAGTCCACCTTGTTAGAGGATTTAGATGATACACATGTTAGGATGAATCAATGACTGATCTCTAATCTGTAACTCAGTTTGTTGAATGAGATTCCTTTGAAAGTCAATGATCACTTGACTGTGATAGATAAGACTATGCTTTTCCTTATACTTCTTGTAGCCTTTTTAATTCACACTCATCTGCTTCTTGCTTGTTGTTCTTCAATATTGTTACATTAGATATGAAAATATATATTACATATATATGAATCCAATTAATTATCTTATGGAGTCGACTACAATACCAAATTCAAACAATCTTCATAAAGTTGGCTCACTGCTGTAAGTCGGGTTTTGAAGACCTCTCGGGTGATGTTCTGGTAATCAATAAACTCTAGCACTTAGTTGACATAGATTCTTGGTCTGTACTAATCACTTGGGGTAATAGGAACTCGGTTAAGATTGGATGAATTGCTGAACACTGAAGAACTCGGTAGACTCAGTTGACACTGAATGGCTCTATCAACACTACCTTCATTCACTTTGTTAACACTGTCAGCTCGGTAGACACTATAGAGCTTGATTAACACTACATCCATCATTTCTTATACTAAAGAGCTTGGTAGCAACTGATAAGCTTGAGTTACACTACACTTTGCCTTAGAAGCTCGGTAGACACTGCAAAGCTCAAGAGACTCTTCTTTATTCTTATGAAGCTCGATAGCAATGTGACCAATTGAATAAGTGTTAAGTCACTAATAAACAAATGATTTGACCATAAGATCAACAATTTTGACATCCATCTAATATAACTTGAAGTTCTTGTAAGATGAGTATGCAAGAAGAGTTTTGACTCCTTCAAAGTTTGGCCACATGAGCAAAAGTTTCTCAATAGTCAACTCCTTGTCCATAACCCTTGCATACCATTATTTCTTTGTTTCTTGTTACTTCACCAATTTCATTGAGCTTGTTCCTAAAAACCCACTTTTTCCTAGTGATATTTTTGCCTTTAGGTCTTGGCACTAAGGTCCAAGTATTGTTCTTCTCAATGTGGTCAATTTCTTCATTCATAGCATGTATCTAATCTTCATTATCTAAAGCATATTTTATTGATTTAGGCTAGAACTCACATAATAAGCATGTGTCACCTTTGAGTTTTCTCCTTGTCATAACACTTGAGTCATCATCTCAAATTATTTCATTAGGTTAATGATGTCTTCTCACATATTTTGCTAACACACGTAGCTTTCTTTGCATCTCTTCTTCAAGTTCACCTAGAAAAACAATCTTAAGCTCATTTCCTCTTCTTTAAACTAATTCAGGTTCAGGTTCTGAATGCTTGATATTCACTGTCTGATGGTCGACGTTGCCTATCTATGACTTGCAATCTACAATATGTTGCTCAACAATTTGCATTTCCACTCCATTGCTTCTTGTTTGATGGGAACTTGTAGCTTGATTTGTCTGTTCATTTTGAGTGTTGGGAGCATCATCATCAACATAGATGAATGTACTATAGTCTTCAAGCTATTCATTAGATGAACTATCCCCTTTTTCTACAAACTTATCAATTCTCACATTTGCACTTTCCACAACTTTGTTAGTGTTATAATTTAAACACTTATAAGCTTTTCTTTTTGTGGAATAACCTAAGAATATGCCTTCATCTCTTTTTGCATCAAGTTTACCATCTCTATTGTCTTTCATTATATAACATCTACTTTCAAATATTTTGAAATATTTAACATTACCATAGTTCATAAGGTGTAGCATTTGTACCTTTTTTGATTTGAACTCTATTCAAGGTATAAATAGCAGTACTAACCGCTTCTCTCCAATATTTATCTGATACACATTTCTCTATTATTAGTGTTCTTGCATAATCCATAATTGATTTGTTCCTTCTTCCAGCTATCCCAATCTAAAGAGGGGTCCTTGGTGCTGACATCTATTTATTGATTTCTCTATCATTGCAAAATGTGTTGAACTCATGTGAAATGAATGTACCACCTCTATCAGATCTCGAACACTTTAGACTCTTCCTTGTTTCTTTTTCAATTATGGCTAAATATCACTTGAATAACTGAAAGTCGTCATATTTAACTTTAAGAAACATTATAGTCATCATTCTAGAGAATTCATCCACAAATAGAGTGAAATATTAATCTCTACAGTAACTTTTAACACCAATGGGTCCACATAGGTTAGTATGAACCAATTCCAAAATATCATTGACAGTATATGCTTTACTCTTAAAACTAAACTTGGTCATCTTTCCTAATTGACATTGTTTACACATAACATTGTTAGGTTTCTTTAGTTTAGGCAATCCTCTTACTTTCTTCATCTTACTAATATTCACCAAATTGTAAAAACTCACATAACATAATCTTTTATGCCATAACTAAACATCTTCTTGTTGTGCAAACATACATGTCTCTTTTGATAGGTCTAGATAGAATAAGTTACCTCGTGTATGCTCATCATTTCTGATTAGCTTATCATCACCATTATGTATCTTGGCCTTCCTATTGTGAAATTCAACTCTGTAACCTGATTTGTTCAACTTTGAAACACTCAAAAAATTGTATTTAAGTCCTTCAACCCAGTAAACATTTTCACATGTTATCTTGTTTGTCAGTTGAATACCTTTTATAACACATGGGATATCATTACCAAATTTAACACATCTACCATTGTATGGACCAATATCTTCAAGTTTGTCTTTATCACTAATCATATGATTGGAACATCCACTATCAATTATCCATCTATCACTTTTGTTCAAGAAATTAATGCAGTTTTCTCATCTTCATCAGACTCTTCTTTCATAGAAACATAGAAAAATTCATTATCATTACTCTGATATTCATTATTAGTCTTTTCTTGAGAAATATAACAAGATTTCTTACCTTTTTCATCCTTTCTTCTTTTGTAGTCTTTGTCATCTCTACTTCCTTTGTACTTTCTTTCCTTCTTTTCATCCTTATCTTCTCTGTTAGGACATCTAGCAGCAATATGACCAACTTTGTTACATGAAAAACAAATTATAGGTAATTTACCTTTGTATTTATCTCTCCCTCTTCCAAACCTTTTGCAACGAGGGCTTCAAGTTCATCAATATCATCATTAGAACTATCACTTTCACTCTTCACATGTTTTCCTTTCTTCTTACTAAGAATCAGTTGTGACTTGAAAGTAGATTCATTGGTAGCAAGAGTGTAGTTATCAAAATTAGACATCTCAAAAGTAGTAAGTCTACTAACTACACCTTCTAAGGTCAAATTGTTACTTGGTGTGCATCTCAGTTCTTGAATTGTAGAGACTCTAATGGAATAGATAGGGAGTAGAGTCCTCAATACCTTGCTTATCACTATTTCATCTTCAATTGTTCAATTTTCTCCTTGAATAACATTAATAATTGCTTTAACTCTTGTGTAGTATTTTATTTTGTTCTCACCTTCCATCATTCTCATATCATCAAATTTACCTCTCAAGCTTTCTACTTTGGCTCTTAGTATATTGTCATCACCTCTATATATGATCTTCAATCTATCCCACATATTCTTTGCACTATTGTAATCCTTTAGGTCATTAAACCCGACATAGCTTAGGGATGAGGTAATCTCCAACATTGCTTGGTTGTGATCTAACTTATGTCTTAGTTATTCAGTAGTCAGAGAAGTAGTTGGTACCTCTACAAATTCACTGCTCAGAAAATTGATAGAAACATTAATTGATACTAGATATGTGCAACTTCATAAGGATCTACCATATAGGAAAGTTCTCCTTAATTAGCTTGGGTACATCTCTCTTGTTCATCATGCTCTTTAGCTTTAAGTACCTTCAAAATTTTATTTGTAATCTTTGATCTCTTATACCAATTGTTAGAAATGCTCATAATAAGTAGGAGAGGGGGGGGCATGAATCAATTACTCTTACACACTATATACATCAATTTTTTGTTGATCTCGCTTAACCTATTATTGCTCGGTCTCTACTGTAAAACTATCATAAACTTAACTTTCTTTGCATAATGAAAAACATTATCACATGTAAAACACTCATAAGACATTCATCATAGTTTGACACTAGGATTTTACGTGGAAACCCAATTTGGGAAAAACCATAGCAACATGTCACTCTTTTCACTCTTTCAAAGTGAGCTCTGTTAGGAGCCAACCCTTTTAAAGGTTACAATACACACAGTTAAATGTGACCTAGTTAGAGGATTTAATCACCCTATTAGGAGTGTTCTTGTAAGAGGACTTTGATCATTCCATTTAGAATGTCACCTAGTTAAAGGATTTACATTGGCTGTTAAGTCTTCCAGTGACTATCAGGTCAACCTCTATTAAAAGGATTTCAATACAAACTATTTACAATGATAAGAAAGAAAACAATAGGTTTTGATCTGTGTGATTACAACTCACTTTTTTTGGTTTAGACTTCTCTTCGGTCCTTATGTTGGTTCACTTATAAGCCTTTCATTGTTATCTTTGATCTTGATTGCTTAGATACCCTTCAAGCAATCAATCCACTCTTCTCATCAACTCTTAAGCCTTTTACTCAAATTCGCTTATCAACAATAGCATCTGCAAGCTTTTTTCTTTTAGCTTCACATCCACTCACTTGTGTGTTTCTAATCAACCTTGCTCTATATGACTTCCTTCACATACAAACTTGCACACACACTGGTTGGGGGTGGAATGGGCTTGACTGAACATGACACCAAAAGTTCAATTAAGTATCCCTTTAAATAGGAAATTTTTGCTTTACCGTTTTCTACATCCACGATCAGCTTCAACTTGATTCAATGTATCTGTCATATTCTTGATCATCCTTTAGAAACCTCTATAGAATCCTTCTACTAGGTGTTTACCTAATCACCACCTTGAATTTAATGATCCAACTCATCAATCTAATCTTCAACATGTTTTACATCTCCCAAGAAATCAACTTAGTCTGCTTGATCTTATGATTCCTTTGAGTTTGATCTTTTACTGCCACTCGACAATCGTTGAATTCTGATACTAGGTTAACACTGAAATACTTAGTCACTATTTAAGATGCTCGGTCAACACTAGATTTTCTTGACACTAATTGTGGCTTGATTGATACTAGCATTACTCGACATTCCTTAGTATTTTACTCTTTTTCTTGGCTCAACTTAGCTTTCTTGACATAAACAATTACTTTACTTTATCAAAGTCTATCTAATCAAATATCCATTGTAACTTCCTTTTAACAACTTCAACCTTTCCTCTAGGTGCTATAGTTACGAGTAACTCTCAAATCCTCTTCATCAATAAACTAGATATGACATTTAAATTAGATAGCAATATGTCTCATCCATGGATTTGACATCAATGAAAAAACAACAATTGTTCCAATTATAAGTTTCCAACATTTTCATTTCCTAAATCATAAATAAGTATGTTATTAGTAATTTCTCTTTCAAGATAATATTCTCATTTGACTTTTTTAAAATCTATTTTTTAGCTTCCTTTGGAAAATCCATGTTACAGATGATGAAAATGCACATCTATGCATATGCTTCATATGATCTTAGTATTATTTTTGCCTTATTATTTTTTTCATGCATGTTTGTGAGGGTTTGAATATGATCATTTTAGGATTCACATGCATCTTAGAGTGGGGTAAGATATAATGAGAAAATTTACATATTTATGTGTTTCTCCCTCAATTTTTGCCCTAGATGTTAAAACCACAAATCCTTATTCTAGACACTTGGTGTTTCATATACTTATGATTTGGATACAAAAATACTTATTTAATTGATATAAAATTGGTATATACTTGGGTGTAACATGTTCAAAAAGGTCACTTGATTGGCATAGGTATTTAATATTATTTTCCATTATTAGAGTTAGCATTGGTATGAGAATACATATTTCACACACATGATGAAACTATACGGAAGAGTAGAATGATCAATGCATACTTGTATATGACAATACACATTCAAATTACTATACTTGATGTTACACTCACATGGTGTTTTAGTGTGATACTGAAATGCTTTGATTAATTTTTTATCACTAATATGAGAATATCATTTTTAGTTTACATATGGCATATTTTTGGCATATGAGATAATTCAATTATTATAGGGTTGGTTGATTACTTTTGTATACTTGATATATTTTATATCCTTATTACAAGGCTACTCTATTCACATTATTTTTACTTAATAATCTATGTATCTTATTCGCATTAAGATTTTATGGCTTACATATTCCCATTTCTACTAAGCAACTAAATGTCTTGTCAATTTTTATGGATAATTCATTAACTCCTTATTTTATTTTATTTTGATAAATAATAGGCTAGAGCCTTTTTTATCAATAAAATTTATTTGTACTATGTCCTCCATTCACTGTGGGTGTACCAGAGGAAAAGAACAGAGACAAGAAAAAACCTCCAATATGACTTTCATCTTGTTACTGATACAGATCTATAATGAGGCATACCTCATTTTACATTATTTTAAAGAGGCATTCCCATTTATTTAAAAAAAGCATTATGAAATGTGGAATTTCCATATTAATTACATAACATGAAATATTATTTTAAAAAATTCTCTATAAATGTTATACATAGCGATTCTTTTCCCAACAATCCCCTCTTGCAGTGATATAATCTTGCACATATGCTATTTCTAAAAAATGGCTAGATCAAGTTGATAGTAGTTTAGGATACATCTTATATATAAATTTAAAATATAAAAACTACCTTATATATAAAAGTGCTTCATGGTCTAATTATAATTTATATAATGATTTTTTCCTATATTTAAGATCTTCTAAACATTATTGAATTTGGTAATGCAACCTGATAATCTTGTATTTAGATACAAACTTCTTTTCTTTAACCTAATATTTATTCAATTTTTATCCCTTGTTACTTTCTTTTGAAGATAGTTTTTTAATTTTAAAGTATTGAAAAATGAGTTATCGATTATTTGAATATTTTTTAATTTATTTTATTAAAAACATAAATTTTAGTACCATCTAGTCCTAAGTGTTAGAAACGTAAGGAGTAAATGAGAGGGAGGGGTGAATTAGTTAACATAAAAACAATTCTATGTCCCTTAGATGTCAATACAAACTTCTCACTTAATAAACCAAATCCTTGCTTTGCTTGGTTAAAACTAGATAATTATTGTAACTTAGTTAACAAAGCAATCTTAAGATATTAATGTGTATTAACCCTTAGTAAATTAGTTGTAGAAACTTAAAGCATTAAGAAAATAACATGAACACATGAGACACCAAGATTTAACGTGGAAACCCAATTTGGTAAAACCACCAATGCAACTAGTTACAACTTTCCACTCTTTTGAAGTGAGCCCTGTTAGGAGTCGACTCTGTTAAAAGGTTACAAAATACACAGTTAAATATGACCTTGTTAGAGGATTTTAATCACCCTATTAGGAGTGGCCTTGTTAGAGGTCTTCAGACACTTCAATATAGAAATGCCACCTTGTTAGAGGATTTTCAAAATGACTACTAAGCCAACTCTGTTAAGAGATTTCTTCACTGCTACAATTGTTAGAAAGTAACAATGATTGACCTGATTATTGAAGCAACTAACTTTGCATATTCATATCACTATTCTGGTTTATCCTCTTGATCCTTCCTAATGAGAATGTTATTTGTAGCTCCTCATCTGTTCTGTCTTTAATCATATATCCTTCTTATTTTGCATCTTTCTCATTCTTCTAATTACTTAATTCAATCCATAACTTGACCTTTCATAAATATGATACTCAATGTCAAGTCAGCTTGAACACCCTTCCATACAAACATTTAACATCTATTTAGCTGGCTTGTACTAACTGATTGATTAACAAAAGTAATCTGCTAACAGTCCGCTAACACTAGACTGATCACTTGGTTAATACAGAACTCCTTCGATGATCGACCACACTTGGTTAACACTAACTACTCTTTATTGACTGAGCTAACTTGGTTAATACTAACTTATGCTTGATTGATATTAGAATCTCCTAAGCTTAGCTAACACTGTGCTCGGTAAAAGCTTGACATTTGTGTAACATCAATGATAATATACAATTGAATAATTATTTTCATCACTAAGTTAGCTAACCTATTTGCCTTATTATTTCCTTATCTATAAATATGTTTGATGCTAATATCATTAAATAACTTTTCTAGTTCCCTTATTGATGTAGTGCAAGGCAAGAGAATCCCTAATGGAGATGTCCTAGCCCCCAACAAATAACCACACAGTGGAAACAACACAAAAAAGCAACAATAATGCAAGATTTGATACCAAATCACAACTCTTTATTCATAGATATAATTGATTACATGCAATATGCCTAGTTTTAAGGTCTTCTAGGTTAGGGCCAACTACAAATGATAATTACAAAATTAGTTCTGCAAGATCCAACAAGATCCAACTTACAAACCCAATCCTAGCTAGTCCAGATACACAACTAGATAAGAACACCAAGAAGAATCCACACTTGTACCCTCAAGTCATCCAAGAAATCCTCTACTACATCCCTAGCTCTTCAAAATTCCCATCTACACTTCATCCCCTTCTCAAAGCTAGAATGATAACTTTTCCCTAAAGACTCCACAAAACCCCTTACTTGTACCCAACTAAGCCACAAATCAGCCCAACTTATTACAAACTAAATTAAATTTCGTATATTAAATATAGGTTGAGCCACAAGTCAGCTACAACACTACATTAAATACCCATACATTAATTAAATGCCAAAATTTGGCTCACAAACAACTCAGCACAAATAGAACCAAGATCAATACTCGCACTTGACATATACAAGATCACTTGACATCCACTAGAAAACTTGGCACCAATAGGTTCACTCGGCACATGAAGGAACACTTGGTCAACATAAGATTGCTACAGTAACTAGACATCCACTAGGAGCTACAATAACTCGACATCCACTAAGAGCTATAGTAACTCGACATACACTAGAGATATAGTAACTTGGCATGCACTAAAGCTACAGTAACTTGACATCCAATAGGAGCTACAGTAACTCAACATCCATTAGAGCTACATTAACTCACCATCCACTAGAGGTATAGTAACTCAACATCCATTAGAGCTATAGTAATTTGGCATCCACTAGAACTACAGTAACTTGGTATCCACTAGAGCTATAGTAACTTGACATCCACTAGAGCTATAGTAACTCGACATGCATTAAAGCTACATTAACTTGACATACACTAACCAGCTCCGCAACAACACAAAATTGGAAACCACAGGCACTTGACTCCAACATGCAAGATTGTAAGAAAGCCTAGGGTGCTCCTACATTAGACACCCCAGGTTCAAAAAGATGTTCTAGTAGCTAGAAGAACATCTTCTAGGATTCGGCACATAGATCCCAAATTGGTTCCTTGCATACATATCCTCCAAATCTTCAACTTATACACTCTTTCCCTTGTTCTTCTTTTGCTTCTTCACATCCACCTGAGGTGTGGTACAGGTCTTCTTTCCATACTAATCTCCAACCTTCTCAGAATCTGCCAACTCAACTCGGCTACCAATACTCAAGTTCCTCCTACCAAGCTCTTTATTCTGTAAAGGAATCAGAGAAAATTTCCTGCCACCTTTCTCAATAGTAAACACATTCTTGACACAATCATGCACATCCCTACAATCATACTACTACGGTCTACCAAGCAACACATGACAACTATTCATGTCCAAAATATCACACAATACTTGATCCTTATACTACCCAATCTGGAAATCAACAAGGCATTGCTCCCTCACTTCCAAAGCATGTTCACCTTGCAACCAACTGATCCTATAAGGATAAGGATGTCTCACTCTCTTCAAACCAAGTTTTTGAACCATCTCCTCAGCAACAAAGTTATTGGTACTATCACCATCCACAATCACCTTGTAGACTTTACCACTAGACTTACAAGTCCTAAACAAACTAGTCCTTTGACAAGATTCCAATGTCCTCTCACCAACCAGTACTCATGGAGCTAGCCAGTTTTCTCCTTGTTCAGACTGACTGTCTTGACCTACAACATCATTCACAATAGCAATTGTCCTACTAGTTGGACATTCAAAAGATCTATGCCCTTCTTCACCACATCTGAAACAATTACCTCTAGACTCACTGCTACTTGTCCTCCTTTTCTAATTAGTAAGTTTTGGCTAACTTTCAACACTCAGTTTAGCTTGTGCCAAGCTATCCTGCTTCTCCTTCTCTCTAGCATTACCTTGAATTTTCCTTTTCAACTTATCTTCTACTTTCAAAGCATACTGATAAGCATCCTCAATTGAAGAAATATTTAGCATACTAAACTCATATTGAATATTGAATATCAAACCATTAATGTATTGAGCTACCTTTTCCTTTGACAATTCTCTATGACCAGACCAAATGGTCAACTTTTAGAACTCCTTGGTATAATCTTTCACAAACATATCCTTCTATTTCAAATTTTGCAATCTCTTAAACTACTCAAGTTCATAATCAACAAGAATGAACTTAGCCTTCAACTTGGTCACCATCAATCTCCATCTCAAGATCTTCATTTCACCTTCCTCTTCTTTGTCCCTTTGCAATTCTTTCCACCAAAGAGCAACATGTCCTTTCAACTTAGCTTGTGTCAACCTCACTCTGAGTGGATCCTCAATATCCTCAAGCTCAAAGTATTCTTCCAATTCACTAATCCAATCAATTAGGTCTTTAGGAGTCAAAATACCTGAGAAATTAGAAACTCCATCTTATGCTTCAACTTCAATTAGATCCAGGTCTAGCAAAATGACCATCCCTAGTTCTAATAGGTCTCTCCACATAATCAATTATGTCCTCAGCACTAGATCTAGTAGCTTCAAAGTCTTCAACAACTTCCTCATAACTAGCTTCAATACCCACAAGCCTAGGTACACCACCTAAAGGACTTACAATTTTAGTGATCATGTCACTCTTCATCAATGCAATCTCAGATTTGAACTCTGCTCTCATCTTCTCTGAGATCCTTTCTTCCATGACATCACTAAGATCATCAATTACCCTAGGGTCTAATCTTCTTCGAGGCATCTTCCAAAAAAAAATGTAAACCCAAAGAAACAAATCCACCAATCCAGAAGATCAATCAACCACAAGATCATCCTTCTCTACAAGTCCTAGTGTAAACTACCTCAACTTCGGTGATCTGTCAACACACTCAGGAACAACCTAGCTTTGATACCACCTGATGCAATGTAAAGTAGGAGAATCCCTAATGGAGATGTCCTAGCCCCTAACAAATAACCACACAACAAACCAAAAATAATGCAAGATCTGATACCAAATCACAACTCTTTATTCATTGATATAACTGATTACATGCAATATGCCCGCCTGTAAGGCCTTCCAAGTTAGGGCCAACTACAAATATAAATTACAAAATTAGTTTCACAAGATCCAACAAGATCCAACTTACAAACCCAATCCTAGCTAGTCCAGATACACAACTAGATAAAAACACCAAAAAGAATCCACACTTGTACCCTTACATCCACTAAGCAATCCTTTGGTTTCTAAGCCATAGCCCTAGCTCTTCAAAATTTTCATCTACACTTCATCCCCTTCTCAAAGATAGAATGATAACTTCTCCCTAAAGACTCCACAAAACCCCTTACTTATACCCAACTAAGCCACAAGTTGGCCTAGCTCATTACAAACTAAATTAAATCCCTTATATTAAATATAGGTCGAGCTACAAGTTGGTTACAACACTAAAATAAATACCCATACATAAATTAAATTCCAAAAGTTGGTTCACAGATAACTCGATACAAACAAAACCAAGATCAATACTTGCACTTGGGATCCACTAGAAAACTCGACACCAACAGGTTCACTCGGCACATGAAGGAACACTCGGTCAACACAATATTGCTATAGTAACTTGGCATCCACTAGGAGCTATAGTAACTCAACATCCACTGAGAGCTACAATAACTTGACATACACTAGAGCTATAGTAAATTGACATGCACTAAACCTAGAGTAACTTAGCATCCACTAGGAGCTACAGTAACTTGACATCCATGAGAGCTACAATAACTCAACATCCACTAGAGCTATAGTAATTCAACATCCACTAGAGCTATAGTAACTCAATATCCACTAGAGATACAGTAACTCGAAATCCACTAGAGCTATAGTAAATCAACATGCACTAAAGCTATAGTAAGTTGGCATACACTAACCAGCTCGGCAATAACAAAAAATTGAAAACCACTGACACTCAGCTCCAACATGCAGGATTGCAAGAAAGCGTAGGGTGCTCCTACATCACTTATGCTTTTGAGATTTGAATTTAATACCCAATTAAGGGTTGGGCCTATTCTCCAAGCATTTATGATAATCTGAGAGTCCTCTTGGGTTTCTAAAATTTTAAGATCAAATTTTGGCACATTTTTAAGCCCTTTGAGACAACTTCACATTTTGCAATTTTATTTGTGGTGACTCCAATTGGTTTGGCTATTCTTTTATGTACCATATCCTAATTATGGATTAGACAACCAATACTAGCCTTTCTTGGATTACTACAAGAAGCATCGTCAAATTTTAACTTGAACCAATTATGTGGAGAAGGGGATCAGTGACATTTCCATCTTTCAATTTAGAACTTATTACCACCCTATCTATATTGCCGAGGTACCTTGAGATTATACCAATTTTTACTAATGTCTGAATCACATTGTGAAAAATAGAAGCTAAGTTCCTAATTTGGTTTAGCTTTTTATTCATGACTTCTACTATGTTGGCTTCAATCTTGTTGCATAGATTAATAGTATCCATTTTCTTATCTTGGAATATACATCAGTTTCTTTCCTTCCAAATTTCCCAGATCAAGACTGAAGGAGTAGTCTTGCTAATGAGATAAAATGTGTTAATTTTTAATTGGGATTGGCCAACTTTTGAATACACCTAATAAGTTGTTAAGGAGGGGAAAAAATAATTGTAGTTTTTGAATTAACCATTGCCAACACTTTTAGGAGAAGGGATATGCAAAATGACATTTCCTTCTAAGCTTTGCATAACACACAATGGGAGGGTCCTTCAAACTCAATATTCTTAAACCAATATGCCTTTAATATACATTTTTGAATGGTGGCCCATGTAAAAATACCTGGTTTAGGGAGACAAAATTTATTCCAACAAACATGTGGGGGAAGGTCAGTTGTTTCCCAATCTTGTTTATCAACTAGGAATTGATACCCGTCCTTGACCTTATATGACCTAGACTTTGATTCTAACCGTTTGAGGGAGTCATCATAACTTTTTGGGAAAATATCCCTAAGGAGAGGATAGAATTGTTTTCTAGTTTTTTCATAATCCAAAATAGGAGTATTTTTTAAGGATTTTCATTTCCAAGATAGACTAATGTCATTTTTTGGAATTTCAATATAATTTTCAAGTTTGACACCCCACAAATTGATCATAGTATTTTGGCTATTGGGATAAGTGGAATAAAAAATTAGGTATAGCCACCCCAAGAGTCATCCCCAAAAAAAGGATTTGTTATTGATTCCAATATACCATGAGGGTTTTGTTAGAATATATAGTCCATTGATATAACTGGGTGGGAGTTTTTTTTTTGGGGGTGGGGGGAATCAGTTATCCAACTATGATCACAATTATCAACCTTAAACAAACTTAACCATATAAGCAATGTAAACTAAAACCACAACAAGATACTCATACACAATAACACTAGATATGTTAACTAGGGAAACCCTTGATAAGAGGGAAAATCCCAATGGGGATGGTACCCACAAGATGATGTACTAATATAAATATTCCTTGTTAGAGGATGGACCCTGTTAGGAGTCTTTGAATACATTTAGTACATATGAGTCCATGTTAGGAGACTTTGAATCCCTGTTAGGAGATTCCAACCTTGTTAGGAGTTGTGGAAGACAACTGGAACCAGTGCCCAAACAATTTCAAGGGCAAGACCAATGAACCTGTTTTCTAAATGATCTTTGTATTATTCTGTTCAAAATGATAGAAATGAAATGTATGTCCTTCCTCTTCTTCTGTCAAGTCAACCATACCTTTGCTCCTTCTGATCTTGTAACCATATCAAAAAACTTGTATCCAATAATCCCTTGGATCACTTACACACATTTACTAAACACTCTGCTCCTTTTTGCACTTCACACTTCAGTGGATTTTCTACACTCATACTTCCATTATAAATAAGGAAAACATCTTCCTTTATATCATATCTTCATAATAATTCCTTGAGTTGGTCTTGAGGCTTTCCCAATTAATTATAATAAGATAATTAATGAATTATAATTACAATAGCATTGTCGGCTCATAGTCTATGGAAAACTTCACATGCATGATACTAGGGCTTGTGCACTTGCTGATGTCATCAATAGAATGTCCTTTGTCACTGTCTGATTGTACATCTTCTCATTACATCTCAGATGTAAGATAGTGAACAAACATTAGGAAATGATTTCCCAATACTCTGTCTCTAAAATACTCTTTGTAAATCAGGTACAACTTTTGTACATCTTTGGCTTAGACTCTGTGCACTTGACCATGTCATCAAGACATTGTGTAGAACATGTCCATGACTACACATCATTGTCCATACCATTAAGATCTTTGTTTTCTACTTAGCCAGTCTTTATAGAAACCATGCTATATTGACATCAATGGCAAACACAATCATGAATGCAACATGTCAATACTTTCCAATACTTAGGATACTCCCTCAAAGTAGTATCATCAGTACTCATGCTAAAAATCTTCCTCTTTGGCATTGATGGAAATGTAGATGAAAAACCATCTAAGTCCCAAGAATACCAAATAGTGTTATGCTACTGTTGTTGACCAACATCAGTTGTCCACACACTAAATAAATCTCAACACAAAAGGTGCATACTCCTGCTTCTTTGACAACAATTATTTACTTCGCACCAAACAATTCACAATACATCAGACACATATTCCTGCTTCCTTACATGAATCTTTCTAAATCTCTCTAAAGAGATTTCTCTCCCTCATTCATACAGTTCTTTATGCATATTCTATCCCCCATACTTAGGAGTTATGTATTCTCTCCCCCATACTTAGGAATTTTTTTTTATGCATATTCTCTCCCCCATAGACATAAATGTTTAAGGCCTCAATGCTACAACATACCAATTGTTATATACCAATTGCTAATAAGTTGCTCCAAGTCTTCAACCAGCTCAAGTGTCTAAAGACACTATTCAAAACCAAATACCAAGAGTCCTCAATAAATTTTCTCATCCCAGATACTCCCCCATAAGAGAAGCATCAACATTCTATCCAATCTAACAATAGTGCTCTCTACCACTAGATTGATGCACTCTTTGCATCATCTACTCAAAAGTAGGCAAGGGTATAACCCCAAGCATACTTCTCAAGTACTCAAATGTATCTTTAGACAAAGGCTTCATAAAGATATCTACAATATGATCTTTAGCACTCACATACTCCAATCTGATATCCTTTTATGTTGCTTTCTCTCTCAACACATGACACTTAATAGATATATGCTTAGTCTTAGAATGCAATACAAGATTCTTAGACATACTTTCTATACTTGTGTTATCAAAGTAAATGATAACAAGTTCTTCAAACTCAATTCTAATATCCTTCAACATCTACTTCATCCACATAACTTGATTACAATTATTTTCTACTACAACATACTTTGCCTTAGTTGTACTCTGAGAAATGCAATCTTGCTTCTTGCTTAGCCAAGAAACCAATCTTCCTCCAAGAAAAAATGATCCACCACTGGTGCTCTTTCTGTCATCTATACTACTTGCCCAATCCGCATTAGTATATGCACATAGAGTGAAATGACTTGATCTATCATACCAAATTCCATAGTCAAATGTTCCTTTCAAAAATCTAAATATTCTCTTTACAATTGCAAAATGATACTCCTTAGGATCAACTTGAAATCTAGCTACAATCCCAACTGCATTTAGTATATCTGGTCAGGTGTGAGTCAGATATTGCAAACCTCCAATCATGGATCTATACTTCTTCTCTACTACAAGTGTCTCATCTTTGCTGGATAACTTGTGACTAGTTATCATAGGTGTACCAACATGTTTACAACTTTCTAAACCAAACCTTTTCAACAAGTCATTCAGGTACTTAGCTCATGAAATAAAAATACCATCACTATTATACACAATCTGCAATACTAGGAAAAACTTCATTTCTCTGATCATTCTCATTTCAAACTCATTCTTCATCTCTTTAGCAAACTTATCAACAAAAACATGATGTCATCAACAAATATTACTATTATCAGCAAACTATTCTCAACTTCTTTCAAATACAAGTTACTATCTATTGTACCTTTAGCAAATCCAAGCTTTTCCAAATAACTATCCAACCTTGCATACCAGGTTCTAGGTTCTTACTTTAGACCATATAGAGCTTTCTTTAGTCTACATACCATGTCTTTGTCTTTTGATAAAGGAAAGTCTTCATGATGCTCAATATATACCTCTTCTTCAAGTTCTCCATTTAGGAAGGTTGATTTAACATGCATCTGATAAACCTTGAACTTCTTATTTGTTGCATAAGCTAGGAACATCCTTACTGTTTCCATTTTAGATACAGTTACATATGTCTCCTCATAGTCTATGCCTTCTTGCTATGAATATCCCTTGCATACAAGTCTAGTCTCGTTCCTCACAACTTTTCCTAACTCCTTCATTTTGTTTATGAATACCCATTTGGTTCCTATCACATTCTTGCCTTTAGGTCTGGAAACTAACTCCCATGTATCATTATTCACAATATGATCTAATTCTTCCTTCATTGCTTGAATCCAATAATTATCTTTACATGCGTCATCTATTCTCTTCGGTTCAACCTGAGATATCAAACATATCTCCTCGTTTAGTCATGTTTCTTGTCATCACATCTTTGTCGTTGCTTCCAATTATCTTCTTAGGAGGGTGATTATTCGTCATATTCCTATTAGGGGTAGGAGTTGACATCTCAACTATTAACTCTTCTCTAGGTTCATATCTTTTCTCTCCTCTCAAAGAAAAATTCATCATTTTGTCTAACAATTTCAGAATTATCTTCTTCTTCATTTGAATTATAATCTACCATCTTTTTCTTAGCTCCAAATTTTTCATCAATTCTTACATTTGCGCATTCAACTATTGTCCTAGTTCTATAGTTGAAACATTTGTATGCCTTGCTTTTCAATGAATAACCAAGAAATATACCTTAATCACTTCTTGGATCAAACTTACCAATGTCATCATCTCTCTTAATGTAACATTTTCTCCCAAATATTTTGAAATACTTAACTAACGTGAATGACAAAACCATAGTTCATAGGGTGTCTTGTTCATACCTTTTATGATCTGTACTCTATTGGGAGTGTATACCATTGTATTGATTGCTTCTCTCCAAAATGTCTTAGAAACATCATTCTCAAGCAACATCTCTCTTGCTACCTCTACTAAAAACTTATTTCTTCTTTCAATAATCCCATTCTGCTCAGGTGTTCTAGGTGAAGATAGTTGTCTTTTGATTCCATTCTCTTCATAAAATATGTTAAACTCTCTAGTGGTGAATTCTCCTCCTCTATAAGATCTCAAACACTTTATAGCTTAACACCATATTCATTCTCAACTCTATTCTTAAATATCTTAAACTTCTCAAAAGCTTCATACCTACATCATTCTAGTGAAATCATTAACAAAAATCATAAATTACCTTTCACCATAGGATCCTCTTGTTCTAGAAGGACCACTCAAATCTATGTGAATGATCTCTAGCTTCTTTGTGGTAGTGAACTTCTTGCTAAGAAATGATACTTTCTTTTGTTTGGCCAAAATACATTCTTTACACACAACATTAGTAGCCTTTGTAATCTTAGGCAAGTCTCTGATTGCAAATGTGCTACTAACCTTCACAATATTATCAAAGTTTATGTGACATAATCCTTTATGCCACAACCAACTATTGTCCACTTTAGCTACCAAACATGTCATTTTAGTGGGATTCAATTGAAAAACATTACCTCTAGATCTTGTGCCCATTCCAATCAGTTTACCATCTCTATCTTTAATAATGCAGGTTTTCTCAGTAAATTGCAACTGATAACCCTTGTCCACCAACTATCCAACACTCAACAAGTTATGCTTCAATCCATCAATAAAATAAACATCATCAATGCTAGTTTTACCATCAAGAGTAATTGATCCAATTCTTGTTATATGACAGGCTGCATTGTTACCAACTCTAACAATACCTCTATCATGATTCTTGAACTTAACAAACTTATTCATATCACCACTCATGTGATATGAACAACCACTATCAATTATCCAATCAAGTTTATTTTCTACTTGGGAAATTAATGCTCTTTATTTTCTAATTTCTCTAACAAGATTATCTTCCTTGATAACCACAAATCCGAATTCATCATCACTTTCACTTTGACCTTTCTCATCAGATTCTTCATCTTCATTTACATACAGACAATTTGTATCTTTTCTAGGCTTAAAATCTCCCTTTCTCTCTTTTAGGACATTTAGATGCATAATGACTAGATTCATGTCAAGTTTCATTTAAATATTTTTGTACCATCTTTTTTCTCTTCTCACAAGAAGGGCTATACCTTCCTCAATCTTCTTATTTCCATCAAATATGCTTCTACCAGCAAAATCTCCACGCGTGCTTACATTCCTTTTTAGATTAGGTTGAATGTTCAAGGTACTAAAAGTTGTTTTGACTCTAGCTAGACCTCCAAACTATCTCAAATCTACTTTTGTAGATTCTAATCTTCCAAGCAATGTTTCCTTTGTGAAATATTTAGTGCATGGTATTGCTAGCTAAATCATCTAAGCTACTTTCTTGAATGGTGGCATCAAGCTTTTCAAGGTATTTCATATTACTTCATCATCTTCCTTGGTTCCACCAAGAGACCAAATTCTTGCAAGAATTTCTGATATTCTACCAATATAGCTTCTTACAGATTTATCTTCCATCATCTAAGCATCTTGAAATGCACATATCTAATTCTACAATCTCATTATTTTTGCATGTGTGTCACCTTTAAAAGTATGTACTAATTCTTTCCAAATTTCGTGAGATGTTTGAAGTGACTTTACCTGATTGTATTCATTCTCTGGAAGAGCTAATAATAGGGCTTCTCTAGCTCTCATGTTACACATGAACAATTCTCTCTCTACTTCAGTGCATTGTTCAAGTTATTTTTCATCCACAATTGTCTTCTCACTCTATGTCAAGATCCAATAACCCAGACCCATGCACAATAGATGAGTCTTCATCTTCTCCTTCCAACTATCATCGTTGGCCCCATCAAATCTAGGACTATCCTTTCTAAAAAGATTTGCCATCGATCTCCCAAAGTTGTTAAGCTTATCCTTCAAGGACCTAGTGCTCTGATACCAATTGTTAGAATATATGGTCCATTGATATAATAGAGAGTGGGGGGGGGGGGGGGGGGTGGGGGGGGGTGTTATTCAATTTTGAACTATTATCATGATTATCAACCTTAAACAAACTTAACCATATGAGCAATGTAAACTAAAACTACAACAAGATACTCATACACAATAACGTCATATATGTTAACTAGAGAAACTCTTAATTAGAGGGAAAACCCTGGTGGGGATGGTACCCACAAGATGATGTACTAATATAAATATTCCTTGTTAGAGGATGAACCCTGTTAGGAGTCTATGAATACATTTAGTACATATGAGTCCCTATTAGGAAATTCCAACCCTATTAGGAGTTGTGGAAGACAGCTAGAGCCACTACCCAAACAACTTCAAGGGCAAGACCAATGAACCCACTGTTCAAATGATTTCTGTATTATTCCTTGTAGAATAATAGAAATTAAATGTACTTCCTTCCTCTTCTTTTGTCCTATCAGTCAGACCTCTACTCCTTGTGATCTTGTAACCAGATCAAAAAACTCGCATCCAATAATCCCCTGGATTGCTTATATAGATTTACCAAACACTCTATTCTTTTTTGAAATTTTCACTTCAATGGATTTTCCACATTCATACTCCTATTACAAACAAGGAAAACATCTTTCTTTTATACCATATCTTCATAATAATTCCTTGAGTTACAATGAGTTACATATTTTCCTTGAGTTAAACTTAAGGCTTTCCCAATTAATTATACTAAAATAATTAATTAATTACAATGACAATAGCATTGTCGGCTCACAGTCTATACAAAACTTCACACATGCGATACCAGTGCTTGCGCACTCACTGACATCATCAACAAACTGTCCTTTATCACTGCCTAACTGCACATCTTCTTATTACATCTCAGATGTAAGATAGCGAACAAATATTAGGAATTGCTTCCCCAATACTCCATCTCTAATTTTCTCTTTTTAAATTAGGTACAACTTTCATACATCTTCAACTTAGACTCTGTGCACTTGCCCATGTCATCAGGATACTGTGTAGAACATGTCCATGACTACAAATCACCAGGCAATCAAACCATTGTCTATACCATTAAGATCTCTATCTACTACTCAGTTAGTCTTTATAGAAACCATGATATGTTGACATCAATGACCAACATAGTCATGAATGCATCATGTCAATAATCTCCAATGATTAGGATACTCCTCCAAAGTAGTATCATCAACATTCATGCTAAAAAGTTTTTTTAGAAATAATATCTCTATAGCTTATCATGAAATTCCAACCTTTAGAGCCTTTGGGAGGATCTATAGTTTGGAATAGATTTATTTTGTTTGATGGATCTAAATACTTATGATATAGTATTTTTCCCCATTTACTATTGAGAATTTCATACATTCTCCAAATAAGTTTAACTCCCATTGAATTGTTTTGTCATTCAAGTTTTTTAATAAATAGACCCCCTTTGTCCATTGGTTTACAAATTTTTACCCAACTTATGAACACCATTTTCTTGTTATTAAATACACCTTTCCAAAAGAAATTTCTCATCTTTTTCTCAATAGTAGATTTGACTTTGGAAGAGAGGGGAATACAAGACATTTGATAGGATGGTAACATAGAAATGACAAATATGATCATAGTGAGATGAGTTGCATTAGTTATCCACTTACCTTTCTAGTTATCTATTTTGTAATCAAATTTAGTTTCAAATGGATCACAAAACTTACAAGATATATTATCTTTGTCAATAGATATACATAGATATTTGCAAGGAAATGTTCCTTTTCTAAAACTCAAATTGTTGCATTTATCATTTTTGTCATTCTGTTTAGTATTGATTAGTTTTTTGAAGATTTTTTCAATAATTATCTATTGCCTAGAGGTTTTCATATATAAATTTAGGATTTCCTTATGATTGGTTGCCTCCTCTTTAGAGGTTTTGGCAAGTAAAATTGTATCATTTGTAAAATGTTCATAGGTTATATTCTAAGCCCCATATGAGACTTTTACACCAAAAATGTAGTGCCTCTCCCATTTGACTTTTGTAAGTTGTCCTGATGGATGCAACCTTGCTGATCTTTTGTGGTGATGGATCATGATTGTGACCCTAAGTGGTCTACACTGTCGAGGTGTTTGGATTTATATTTTTGTATCTGTTGCTTTGTTTATGCTTTTGACTGATCTTTGAAATTATGATGTGATTTTTGGTTCATTGAGGTTTGTGCCAGTGGTTACCAGGATTGATGTGGTATCATGAGATTGTTCCGTGATTACCTTGAGATGTGTGCAGAGATTGCACTATGTACTTTTTACCATGCTACACTGGACTAGGTTCCTGTAGCAGTGGTTAGTCATGTTTACGACTATGTTTGCTTATGTGTTTTAAATGCCTTTTTAATGCAGAGTAATCAATCATTATAAATGCTTAAGTAATTAGAATGGATTGTTCTTGTTGGATTATTTGGTTATGTGCTGTGGACATTTACCTTGTTTTATTTTGATCTGAGAGATATATGTTCTTATGTGATGTTTACATTTGAGAGGACCCGAGGGTCAGATGCTACACTTTGATTCCAGTATCATGGATTCTAGACTACTATGCTGTTCAGTTAATCATATTGCATGATGATGCCATTTTGAGATGACAATGTGTTTTATGATGATATCTGGTTATCTAGTATTTGGACATACCTCCAATTTTGTTATGTGATGGATTTAATGCTATGGTTATTTACTTCATTCCTGCGTTGTTATGCTTTATGCGAACGTGAGTGATGTAAATAGATTATTTTAATATAATTAAATAAATGGTTAAATTAGGTGATTTAATGCATTTATTGCTTCGGCTATGTTATCATTATGCAATTGCACTTGATCGTGTTATTTAGTGTGCAGGATTATATCCCTGACAGTGGCACATGGAGTTAGTGATTCAGCCTTTCATATTTTACCAATGTCGCCCTTGTATGGTCGACGTATCCTTAATTAAATGTTTAATTTAAACCTTTCGGTGATTATTAAATATGAACTCATTTGCATTATGTGATTAGACCAGTAAGCGTGTTTGTGCATTTAGAGGTTCACATTATCGCGAAAGTTGTTAACTGATTTCTGTGTTTTTGGGTTTTCAGGCTTTTTAATTGATTTATTTTAATTTCTAGCAGCCTTGCCATAGATGAATTCCTAGTTATAGGAATAGCCTATTTTCGTTTGGGTCGATTCGGGGTTTGACTAGATTGGCTGGTTAAATGCCCTAATCGATTATTCACCCGAAAAGTGAATAAATATCCAAAAAGGAATTTAATTCCTCACTTCTCACTTTTGAATTGGAAAGTTGGAGAGTAAAACCCAAAATCCTCTTCATGAGGATTTACTATTTTGTTCGTTGTGGGAGCTATGGGCGTGGGATCGTCGCGAGGTTGGGCTTGTTGGATCCAGCTCGGGGAAACTTTGGATTGCCACAATTTTCAGCTACTTCTACGAGATATTTATTTTATGGTTCAGATTCCCGTTTTGCCCTTTTGGCTGTGAGGTAGGGCTTTCCCGTTTTATTGTTTCTACTCCGTTTCTACTTCTGTTTTTGGTAGCCATTTGTTTGGAGGCTGAGAACTAGTGTTCCCCTCCGTTTCTGTATGTTAGTTCTACCCGGTTGGGCGGGTATGAACATTTCCCTGTTTTTTGGGATGAGGGTTTCGGATTTTGCACCGTTATGCTGGCCGTTTTTGCATACGATGTCCGATTCCATTTATTTTTGGATTTTTGGGGTTTTTGAACCCAAATGCCAAATGGGTTTTAATTTTGAAGTTTTTCAAATTTTTGGGGTTTTTACCTCGTTTTGCGTGTCGCCCTATTTTCTCGGGTTTCCTTGGCACAATGTGGGTCATGGACCTTGATGATCCGTTTGGATATCAGTCAGACCACTTTTGCACTTTTATGTTGCATTGGGATGCGTGTTGCATCCGTACTCCTGACGTTGTGATCGGTTGAGTGATTTTACACCTGTTATTGTTTCTTTTAGACCCTTGCTTTTGTTCGTGAACGCTAGGATTCGTGTAGAATCCATACTCTCGAATTGAGGCCGGTTGAGTGAGTTCACGATGTTTGGTCTTGTTACATCATTGGGATTCATTTAGAATCCATACTCTCGGATTGAGGTCGGTTGAGTGATTTCATGATGTATGATTTTATTGGCTTTGAGATTCGTGTAGAATCCGTCCTTCCTGTGTTGCTTTTAGTTGGGTGTTTTCTTTGCATTGTGTTCTTATTCTTGTCCTTATGTTATGATCTACATGATGGTGGTGCGCCACACACGAGTACATGCACGTACATTTGTTGGGTGACTTGCGAGGCCCGATCTTCCGTGGATTTGCCAGAAGTTATGATCATTGGGGTTGGGATGGGAGTATGCATGCCCACGGGCACTTGTCGTAGGATAAGCATGGGTAGGGTAGGGTAGCATATGGAGGGGGCTTCTATCTTGCAGCCCGACGATCATGACGCTATGGGTATGGTTGAGAGGAGCTTGTTTAAGTGATAACTAAAGAAAATGTGTGACTGGTAATAAAACTTAAGATAATAAAATGGTACTTTTGTGTATTGGCCTTCCATTGAGGGAGTTGAGCTACATAGATCCGAGTTTGGGCTTTTTGATGCCAAGCGACTCTCCATGATGCTAGTCCCTACATAGTAGCCTATTGAGTGTTTGACCAGGACCTGTACTCCTTGCATTGTCTTAGGTTCTTGGTTGCAGCCATCATACTGTCTGGCGTGAGTGTTAGCCATGGATGTTGTGTTTTATGTGTGTTTGTGGTTGGATCATTATCTCCATCAGCACAGCGGGTGTGGACCTATGGGTGCCACGTGGTTGGGAGGCATAGCTACCTTCACCACTGCTAGGGACTGGTGTACAGAGACAGTCTCTTATCCTAGTGCGACCGTTGCTAGGTGTTTTCACTTGGTACTTCAGGTTTCAGAGTATGCTTTCTTGTGATTTATGCTTTCATTGGAATGCTTGGATATCATGTTTAGATGATGTTAGTTTACTTGACACATTCCCTTATCATAATGTTTAGCATATGATTAGATGATGTGATTTTCTTTAGTAGTATATATGTTGCTTACTGCTGTTTAGCATGTGATAGGTGATGTTATCTACTGTAGGATTATCTTATGCATTATCACTAGCATGTTAGATTTTCTTATGCTGTTATTGTTGCATGTTTTTAGTAGTGACGTCCCTATTACGACAGTACCGACGATCTGGTCAGTGGCTTGGGATGTTACGCGTGAGGGATGGCTAGGACCCACGATGGTCTTATGATGCTATTGACGGTTGGGAGGAACCACATACTTAGTTTGGTTATTTTGTTCCTAAGATGTATTTCTGTACATTGCGATGTTTCTTTTGTTCTCTGCGATGTTTATTTCGGTGTGTACTTTGCTGCTGTAGTTTAGATGGATAGATGTTCTCCTTTCTGTGTTGTTCTTGCGCTCAAGTGTTCATTCCTCAAGCCTTCGTGGATCCGGTACTCCCCGGTGTGGAGGTTCTTTTGTCAGTTTTTCCCCGTTTTTGAGTTCTGGAAGTGTTTTTACTTTTTATGGGCGATATTTGTTCAGCATTGTGCGACACTGATAAAGTATCGCACGCCCATAGAAAGAATGTCGTACGATACTATAAAGTGTCGCATGCATTACTGGAGAAGTGTCGTACGACACTGGAAGAGTGTCGCACGACTTTATGAGAAATGTCGCGCGATACTTTTCCAGTATTGCATGCCTTCTTGAGAAGTGTCGCACGCAGTAAGGGAGAAGTGTCGCCCTCCCTTAGTAAAAAGTGTCGCATGGTTTTTGTAAAAAACCTGCGCATGCCATCAGTGGGCACTTTTCTTTGTGATCCGATCTTTTTGAGAGTGGTTTTGGATACCCTTTTGGGCGTTCTTCGAGCCTATGTTGTTGCATTTTGAATTCGGGAAGTTTCTTTTGAAATTCAATTTTTGGGTTTCTGTTGTAGTCCTTCGGGGTTTAAAATATATCATTTAAGTATAACATCAACTTATACTTAAGATATATTTTAATATATGCGACAAATCGTTTGAGATAGGTTTCAGACCTCTCGGAGATAAGTTATGGATTCTAGGAAATTTCAGGGCTTCAGAAATCTAGACTTAGCCAATTTTCAGGGCTTCAGGATTTTAGGCTTAGCCAAATTTTGAGATTCTGCATTTTACTCCAGCTTGGTGTTTTGTTGATGAGTGGTTGTTTCTTGTGCCCTCATCTTTTTGTGGTGGTTTTTGGCTTTTGTTTGGGTGTGTCAGTTGGGTAGTGGCATTTGGAGATTCGTTGGTTGCCGGGATGGTGGTGAAGTCTTCCGTTGCGATCATTGTGATCCCTGTATGATGTTGTCATGTGCATTCATACTTGTAAAAAAAAAAAATCTTGGCTTGATTTGAATCCTTGTTTCCAAGGATCTCCGGGCGGGGCATTACAAAAAATCTTATTTTCTATATGGAAATGGTTTATCATTCTTCTGAAAGATTTGGTTGTGATGATAAAGAGAAAATGTGATATTGGATCACCTTGTCTTAGACCCCTAGATACATTAGAGAAGCCTTTTTTTGAGTTCTTTATTAGGATGGATCTTTTAGAAGTGGATATAAAATTAAATATAAGATTTATCTATCTTTTTTAGAATGCAAAGGCTTATAAGCATTTGCATAGAAAATGCTAATACATTTTGTTGTAGGCTTTTTGGGTATCTAATTTGATTAACATAGTAGGATCTTTGTTCTTTAGAATGAAATGGATAAGTTTCTGAATAATATAATTCCATAAGAAATAGATCTTTCTATTGAAAATAATTGATTAATTGTGTATTGTCTTTGATGTTACACAAAATGCCATATCTTTACTAGTTAGTGTATGTCTAGGTCACTCAGGCATTGAAGATAATTTCTTGTGTTAGTCAAGCATTCTAGAGTTTACCAAGTTCGGAAGATAGTGTCTACCAAGTCCACTCAGGTGACAAATAGAAGTTCATAGAAGTTGCATGTTAACTGAGCTCACTCGGTTAATGAAGGAAAAGATGGATGAAACCAGTGTTAACTAAGCTCTCTCGGTTACCAAAGGAGCTTTGTAAAAATGGAGTGTTAACTAAGTTTACTTGGTTAACATAGGAAAATTATTTATGAGTCAGTGTCTACCATGTAGGGTCGACTAACAAAGGATTTTCTTGTTTTGGCATATTGAGTTCACTAGTTTTGTTTGTTGGTTCTAGTCGATTGAGGAGATGAATATGAATTATTCTAGGTTGTATTCAAGCCAACTTGAAAATGTGTATGATATAAATATAAGGTCAAGTTGAGGATTAAATGTGTGTAAGTGAATAGAATATTTGAAAATGCTTAGAGGAAGCGAATTAGAAGGATAAACAGAATATCCTTGTAAAGCTACAAAGATACATTCGATCATAAAGGATCAAGTATACAAGCTAGAATTGAGATTTGTAATCAACAATTCAATTACATCAGAAATCAGGTCATCTCATTGTTACTCTCTAACCATTGTAGTAGTGATCTAAATCTCTTAACAGAGTTGGCCTAACAACTATTTGTAAATCCTCTAACAAGGTGGCATTTCTATATTGAAGTGTTTAAAGACTTCTAACAAGGCCACTCCTAGCAGGGTGATTAAAACCTCTAATAGGGTCACACCTAACAGTGTGTTTTGTAAAATTTAACAGGGTTGGCTCCTAACAGGGCTCACTTCAAAAGAGTGAAAATCAGTAACTAGTTGCAATTGGTGGTTTTTCCCAAATTGGGTTTCCACATTAAATCTTGGTGTCACTTGTGTTCATGCTATTTCTTTTATGTGTATGAAACTAAGTTAAGTAAGGTTAACAATAAATAATCTCTTAAGTTTTGCATGTTAAGCACTTGCTGAGTTACAACAAGATTTTTAGTATTAACTGAGTGTCTGTGTGTTTACCGCGCATCAGTAATTTTAGTGAAGTTTATGTTATGTATTGACATCTAAGAGATCTGGGATTTATTTTAGTGGTAACTAATTCAGCCCTCCCCTCTCAGTTACTCCTCTTATATTTCCAACACTTTCAAGAACAAAACATGTTTGTTCTTTTGAACTAATTTGAGGAAGAATGATTTTAAATGATTAGCCATGGCTTTTGACATTATTTTGTAAATTGTGTTACATAACGCTATGGGTCTATAGTCACTGAATGATTCAATTTTTAATTTCTTAAGAATTAATGTAATGAATGTGTTATTAATCTCTTTTAGCATGTTTCTTGACCTTCTAATATTTTCTATTGTCACCCAAAGTTCTTTTCCAAGAAAATGCCAACATTTTTTGGAAAAAGTTTGGAGGGAAACCATCAAGACCCAGGGCTTTGTCAAGTTTCATTGGAAAAAGGTACCATTTTCATTTCTTCCAATGAAAAGGTTTTATTTAGCATCACATTATCTTTGACTAAAATTATTTTAAGAATAATGTTAAGGAGGCAATTTAGTGAGCTTAGATATGAAAACTCCTAGTTATTCAAAATATTTTAAAAAAATGAGTTTTCTTAGTTAGCCACCTCTATAGGTTTTTCTAATAAATCTCCCTCAGAGCTTTTGATTTTTGTAATCTTGTTAATATTTCTTCTTATTTTTTTTTTTTATCATCCACAGACAGCTAGTCTTCCCTAGATTTTGTTTCCAAAATGTTTCTTCTTTAAGTAATTGTGTTTGTTGTTTATATATAAGTTTTTTTTCTTAAATGATGACTATTTTACTTTCATAGTGATGCATTATTATATCTGAGCATCTGATGATTGACTTGTGATTTATTATGGTACTTAGCCCATACTTGCATGTGTATGGCATGTGTGTCTATTTTACTTTTCTATTTGACGTATCTGATATGATTAAGGGAAGAGTCATCACCTGCTAGTCAAGATCTATATGATGTACCACTCCCTATTATTTCACGTAGTGTTTATATATATATATATATATATATATATATATATATACACACACACATACATGCTCGCCTTTTATGCAGGATGTAGGTATCAGGCATTGACTTCCTTGAATTGCTAGGATGAACGTGCCCTGTCACAATCACTCAGTGGTAAGAACGAGAAGATAATGATTAGGTCCAATCCCAACCATAGTCTAAATACTTATCCTTCAAGGAGGACTCATAACTGACTGTCTAGCCTATTTAAACCTGTGAGTCTTCCCGTGCATATGTTGTTTGACTTTTGTTTTGGTTGGTTTTCCTTATGCATTTCATGTGGGTTGACTTTGTGTTTTTCTTGGTAGAATACTTATTTATGATACGTGGATTAACCTTGGATATTTGAATTATTAAATGTTATTCAATTAAGAAGGAAAAAAATATTAAAAATAAGATGATATTTAATTTGTTGGGATTATTTGAAATTTGGCTAACTTAAAAGATTTAACTTGAAGTCCTAACTTAGAAAATTATATTAAGAGAATTTAAAAATTAAATATTAAATACTATTTTAGTGTGAATATTTAACTAATATTGATTAAAATTAGAGTTGCATTTAAATAATGAATTCTAATTATCTTTTTTGATTAAATAACAAATAATTACTTTCATGGTTTGCATTAAATAATAAAGTGGAAAATAAAATAAAAGAATATTTTCAAATTAAGAGTGAATAAATATGCATGAAGGGACTAATTAAATAAAATAATTATATTTTAGGGCTTTTAGAGACAAAAACCCTAAAAGAGAGTTAGGGCTCTATATTAGAGGTTTTTGGGTCATTATTTCACACACAAGTTTTTGGGGAACAATTTTTCAGGAGTTTAAGCAAAGGGGATTTTGGAATATTTGAAGGGTTTCAGTTTAGCATCAGCGTGAGGTAGGGTTTGAAACCTATAGTAGGATATTTCATTTGAAAGATCTGTATTCTTTGTGTCTTTTGGGTGCTTGAAATTTGTCTATTTTTTTTTTTTATTGATTTGGATATGTGCAAAAATATGAAATGATATTTCATATCGTATTAGAAGGAATTGGTAAACTTGTTCATTATCAAAACCTCGATTAAGAATTTACCTGAAGAAATTGTAGAGAAAATGAGCTAAATTAATTAGGGTTTTGAGTTGAAAACTACACGAATATAAATCAACAAATCGATAGAAGGAACTATTAAAATTGGAAATTGATTTTTTTTGAATGACTAGAAATAGTCCGTCTACCAGACTATTGTGGTAAAAACCAATAAAAAAAAGGTAATTATTAAACTTAATTTTATTGTGCTTTTCTTTGTGAAGTTTAATAAAAGAATTGATATGGGGTGTGGGGGTTCCAAGCCCCCTTGACCTGCTTTGGCACATGACTGCTCTAAGAAGACCGTCCCATTGGCAGGCTCATGACAACCAAAGACAACAGTGGCTGTTGTGAGTGCTCATAGCTTGCTTTTAGCAACTGTACCCCATACTTTGGGGTTTTTAAATATTAAATAAATAAATAAATTTAAATTATATATATATATAATGTTTTAAATTAATTAATTAATTAATTTTTTTGATCAGTAAATGACCGAAGCTTAGATTAATTATTATTATTTGTTGTTATTAATTATTATTATATGTTGAGCGAAGGTAGATTTGAACCCAAGACCTCCCACATGAGAGGCTTGCAAGTTACCATTGCGTTGTAGGATTTTCCCTATTTTAAATTAAATTTTAATTAAATTTATTATTATTTAAAAACTTAGTTTATTAGAAATTATAAATATTAGTTAAAGTTTTAACTTAAAATTTAATTTTGTTGGGATGTCTAAATTTAGTTTAATTATATTAAAATGTTTTAAAATAAATTATATTTTAGTAGGATTCTAATCCCATTCAGTGCTATGAACATGAGACTGATCTCTCACACACATACACATACACACACGTGTGCACGTGAGTATTAAAGTTAACTCATGAAAATCTTTGAGTCATTATGAAGGTATGATATTTAGAAAATATAAATTTAAGAATTATCATTTTAAATGTTGATTCGAATTTAATTTTATTTGAAATTTATCTTTTGTAACGGAAAAAGAATATATATATATATATATATATATATATAAAGATTAGTTTATACTTTAATTATATACATGCTTCAATTTAAGATGATTATATTTAGAGATTATTAAAATTCAAATGTTATTATGACATTTAAATAATCTTGTTTTTTAAATATAACAATAATAGGGAACTTAGAACCTTGACAATGCTTGATTGATAAATTGTAAAAAATTGATCATGAAGACATCTTTTGACCTTTGAAAATATGTATATGATATTGCTTAGAAAATGTCCAAATGGTCAAACTGGTCTTTCGGAACAAAGGGATTCAATTATGTACTTAAGAACCTATGTTTTCCTTGCAATCTCATTTGAAGTTATTTGATGTTCTTCCTTTGTGATGGTTTCCTTTGAGTGTCTAGTTGGCCAAATAGTACATACACCAATGGTTTTATTTTTGTGTTTTCTTCTATGATGTTTATCTATTCCAAATATTATGACGAGCCTTGTGTTTTAAAATAGAATCTACATTTATGAGAATTGCTTGTACTACATTTATGTTTACTTAAGGTGGGAGAACTAGCTTACATTTAGGTTTCCTGTTAAGGAACTAAATTTGATCATTATGGGTATTGTGGTATGGGACACAACTGTGATTTATATGCTTAGGAGAGGTTGACTAGGTGGATGCCTTTGAGAGTGGCTTGCAGTAGGGGTTTGGGACCCAAAGTGGTTAGTACCAGGGTAACCTATTATAACTTATGTAATAAGTGATGATCTAGTCATTAATATTTGGGAAACACACTAAAAAAATAAGTTAGAGATATTGCCTCACCCATGCCTTGAGCGCTTGTATAGGCTAAGGATGGGAATGGGATAGTACCTAGTGAGAGATATGATTGGTTTTCCTTGTCTTCATGAGAGGGTATTCTAGTTCTGTATGTGTCACATCGAGAGTTTGGGGTCCATAGTGACCAGTCTAGGGTAACTCAACACTTGAGGGTCTTGGGTCTAATTAGAGACCAATCTAGGGTAACTCAAATAGTTTGACCATGTGACGACACTCCCTAGAATGTAGCCTAAGTGTCCTCCTTAGATTTTTTTTTTTGCCTCTGGTGGTATATTTATTAGTGGTGCTTTATTGTTGGATGTACTTATTGTTGGTGATTGACTCTCTTGGTGGTTGTTGATATTTGATTGGTTGTTGTACTTTTGACATGTTGTTTTTACTTGAATTGGTTATCTTTCATTGAATTTATCTCTTTACTTTTGATATTCACATGGTATATGTATGTTGACTTTGGTATGTGCTATTGGCATTGGATTGAGTGTCCTTTCGATTTTGATCATCTTTTCTTCTTGAGTAATTTGTATTACCCTCAAGGTAGAATTGACCATCAAGATTCCTTGCCTAGGATTGTTTAATAGTTTGATTATCTATATGTGCATCATTCATTATCTTCCTTGCGTGGTGGGAGTGAGAGCCTAAATAGGTGATCACGCGGTCAGGAGATAGTGACTTCTTACCATTTGGGTCCCGCTCAGATTGACAGATGTTGGATGTTTGTGGATGTAGTTGTACCATTATCACTCTTATCCTTATCTTAGAGACCTCTATTTAGTTGATGTATTTATGTTATCATGTATCTTATATTTTGATGTACTTGTATCTATTCTCGCATACCCTATGATATGTGTAGTGGATGTTATTCATTAGATGTATTTTATTGTACCAATTATATATTATATGATTTTTCTTATGAGATGATGTATCTGTTCTTTCTTTATGATCATGAATATTATACTCAAGATTCAAACTATTAATAAAACTTCTTAATGTGACTCAATATGAAGGAACCCTTGAGGAATGGAAATTGTATTTGTAATTTCTTGTGTACTTGATGTTTTTGTGGATATTGTTTTTGCATTGTTGCTTTGATATTGTATGTTTTAACTTTAAAAAAAAATAGTTCAGTAAATGTTGTGACATTTTGGGTTAATTTCTCTTGGGCCCCGGAGTGGGGCATTATAGTACATACCTCTCCATTGAATGTTCTTTCCATACACAAAAGATATAGGGGAAAAAAAAAATGGTTACCTTCCTAATGGGATACTAATCCATAATTGTGAAAATCATCCCATAGTTGATTTGATTTTGGATTAGTAGTGATAGAATTATCATATTTATCCTGAGTAATGGTAGAAAGGGGTGGTTGTGAAATTGATGCTAGGACAACTCTTTTAATTTCTTTCACCTATAGTTTTAATTATATACTTTGGTTGAAGTTATGCAGATTGATATCAAGATTGTGCCATGGGTTTTGGTGTTTTCTGTTGATCTCTAAACCTATGTTGTCAATTAGTGTCCCAAAACTTAGGCATTTTCAAGTCATTTACTAGGAAATATTACAAGGTCATCATTACGACTGAGTTATCTAGTAAAGGTCGATCATATAATACTTATATCAAGAAGAATAATGATTTCTAAGAATTCAATAGAGACTAAGCAGATATGTAAGATAAGGAATATATAGTATGAGCCAAGAAATATAATGAAGACTAAGCATATTGAAATGTTATCAAGAGCTGAGCAAAAAGACATATAGAAGATGAGTAACAACATGAAGGTTTATGCATGACCAAGTGTCAGAGCATTCAAGTGTTGATTCAATTTTAATATATGATTTTGTAATGACACAAACTCATATATAAACCATTTTGACTAACATTTAATATTTGTAGAGCTAGAACAAATCTTGATTACACATCATTACAGAAGGTAATGATCCTCAGGCAAGCAATTCAACCAATCAAAAAAAGGGATGTAAATGGAAAAAGATGATGAAATTTAAGTCGTTAATCATGATGTAGAAATTTCACCTAACATATATTTAAGGAGGATTATAACCCTATAATCAATAATGATGAGAATACATAAGGGATATGTGTATGAGGAGTGAAACAACATTTCAAAGATAGATCTAGCAGAGAGAAATTAGAGTAGTGAAGGGCAAAACTGATTTATCAGATAAGAAGAATCAGATCAGAGAAAAAGGAAAGAGGAGGCCCAAGATCAACTTGCAAATGAAACTGAGGGTAAGGTACTGAATCAATTATTTTGTAATTGAGGCAAGGTAAATCTCTTAACAGAGTGGTCCTAATAGGCCTATGTCAATCTCCTAATAGAGTCCTTAGTTTATTGTGAGTGTAAAATCCTTCAACAAGGTGAGACCTAATAGTCTCTTAAAATTTTAACATGACAGACCCCTCACAGGGTAGATCATATCTTATGGTCAAACATTGTAACCTTAACAGGTTAAATTTATTGTTGTAAGAGTGAAGATTTTTGGGTTTCATTCCCACCCCAGTTTTACCTTCATCTTGAAGTATTTTTGGGTAACCAAATCATTGTGTTATGTGTTAAACTATTATGGATGCGATATATTGCATTTATATTTTAGTATTACAATTTTATTGATAGATCTATGAAATGATTTGGATATGAAGTAAAGGAATTATTTTTATGATAAAATTTAAGATCCTGATTGACTCCCCTCTTAGTATCTTATTTCCCATATATTTATTCCAACAATTGGTATCAAAGCTAGTTCTCTTGTTAGGAAGCCTAACAACTAGAGAGGATAAGGTCATAGAGATAGAAGTGTATAAGTTGGGAAAGGTCATTGAGAATCAGATGATTAAAATCTAGATTGAGTCACAACAATTGGAAACAACAAGAGAAGAGTTAAGGAAATCCCTAAAGTGAAGAAGAGAGATGGCTATACATCTTAATGATAATAAATCCACATAATTTGATACAAAAGGACTATTGGACAATGGAAAGGCTGGTAACAAAGATGAAGTAATGAAATTTTTTCTAGAAAAGAATAGTGCCCTAGTGAAGGAAGTAAAAGATCTAAAGACATATCGAGAAATTCAATCAGTTACACTTTGTGAAGCTATTGAACAAAGGAAGAAAGCAATGGAAGATAAACTCATGGCTGAAGAAGAAAAAAGGAAGATAGCTAGTAGACTTGAAGAAACATCATTTGGAGTTCATAAGCTTACAAAAAATTAGCTCGACATGATAAATCAAAAGGTAATTTCCAATTAGGAAGCAAATAGAAAGGATGTGGAGATCACAAGTCTAAAGTTATAGAATGAGCAATTAAAAAATGAGTCTAGGTGTGGAAAGGTTATCATGGAGAAGATGAACAAACCAAATGAAGTAATTAAGCATTTTGAAGATATGATGAAGTCACCTAGAGAAAAAGACACCTTTGGACTTGGATCCGAACAATATTCAACTACTGAAGAAGAAGAATCACCCAAAAGTGGATAACAAAGGAATGCAAAATCAAAAGGCAAACCTAGATGTCATTACTATGGAAAGATTGGACACAAAAACAATGTTTGAAAAAGCAAAAATGGTAAAAAAATTCCCTAAACCTAAGCCAAGTGATAATTGTCTAAATTACAAGAAAATATGACATAAAACACATGAATGTAGATCAAAGAACAATGACTCAACTAGAAAGGTATCTAGATTCCAAGGTCATTGCTACAATTGTCAAAAGTTTGGACATAGAGCTTATGAGTGCAAAATTAAGAAGAAGTCACGCTGGTCACTTGAGAAACAAACTCAAACAAAAAAAGCAAGGAAACTCCTACAATTGGGATTATAACACATTGTACAATTATCACTACTGTGGAGAGTATAATCACATTCTAAAGAATTGTATCAAGAAACACTTTAGAGGAAATTACAAGATATGGCTAAATGGAGAGATAGCATGCTTCAGTTGTCTCAAAGTTGGACACATTAGTAAGAAATACAAAACCAGGACACCTGCACCAGCACCAAGCAATGGAAATGACAAAGTAGAGGAAAGAAGACATGGATAGAGATTGTAAGAGCTGGAAGCATCAAATTAGAAAAGACTATGATCACCCAAATTAATGGAGTAGGTGATCACACCACATCTAACTAAAGAAAGAAGGTATGTAGGAATTGTGTGCTCAAAGCTATATTTTACATCATTTCTTAGCATAGAAGTAATGCACATCCATATTTGCATAAATTAAGATGCATTGAGAATTGATAAAAGTAAGAAATCAATAAGTACCAAGCATCAGTCATACAATCTATATTGACCGAGCCTTATAGTATAGACTAAGTGATCAAGAAAGTTTGCTCATTGACTAAGTGAAATGGTTATGATCGAGTGAATAACCTTGGCCAAACTAAAGTGTAGGCCGAGCTAGTTGTCATACACTATCTGAGTACAAAGACACTAACTGCATACCTAAAATGAAAATCCAAAGGTATTTATCAAATTTAGTCAATCATTTTTTCTCACCAAGAGATTAGAGCTCACGAGAAGATTTAAAAGTGATAGAAGTAATTGCAACAACCAAAGAAAAGAATCTCAACAAGTTATTAGAAAATTTGTGAAGTAAAGTAAGTATTACTCTCAGTGTCAAGTGAGGTATTTAGTGAAGGTATTCTGTGAAAATATTTATTGAAAACCCTAGTTCACAATGAGGTTTGGTAGTGAAATGGTAAAGGATAACAATGCAAAAATCATTAGGAATGATCAGGAACCTCCACCAAATTTTAGAAATTCAATTAACATTGAAACCCCTATTGATGATATAGGAGCCTTGTCATTAATTCCACCTACAGTCTTGATTGTTTAAGATATCAAATCATGCAATCAATTTAAGATTCAAGATATTGGAGATTTTGAAATAAGAGCAACATTTGATAAGCTATGCATTGATGGAATTCTAAAAGATGAATTCAACATTGTTGCTAACAAAGGGCTTATCCATGCCTTAGGTTTTTCTAAAGTTTTCAAGATCAAATGGATCAAGATTGTGCTCAATCAAGTGCATAACATGAAAATATGGTTGGAAGGGGGACCAATAAAGATAAACAAGGCAATCATTTGAAGGGTAACTGGGTACCCTACATTGGATTGACTGAAGAGCATAAGGAGTGGAACCAAGAATTCAATTGAAAACTTGACCAAGGTGAAGTGGAATGGTCATGGAATTTCAATAGATAGTATTGAGGATCCACTAATTGAATTTATTATTCATGTGATTGCACAAAAATTCTTGTTGAAAACAATTGATTAATTGTGTATTGTCTTTCATGTTACACAAAATGTCATATCATTGCCAGTTAGTGTATACCGAGCTCACTTGGGCATTGAAGAAAATTTTATTTGTTTTTCAAGCATTTTAGAGTTAGCCAAGTTCAAAAGATAGGGTCTACCGAGTTCACTTGGTTGACAAAGGAAAGTTTACAAAAGTTGAGTGTTAACCGAGCTCACTCGGCTAATGAAGGAAATGTTGGATGAAATCAGTGTTAATCGAGGTCACTCAATTACCAAAGGAACTTTATGAACATGAAATGTTAACTAAGTTCACTTGGTTAAGATGGGAAAATCATTTACGAGTTAGTGTCTACGAACAAGGTCAGCTAACGAAGGATTTTCTTGTTTTGGCATATTGAGTTCAATTGAATTATTTGTTGGTTCTAGCCGACTGAGGAGATGAATATTAATTATTCTAAGTCATATTCAAGTCGATATAAATATAAGGTCAATTTGAGGACTAAATTTATGGAACATAATAGAAGATTTGATGATGGTTAGAGGAAGCGAATTGGAAGGATAAGCATAATATCCTTGTTGAGCTGCAAAGATACATTCAATCAGGAAGGATCAAGTATACAAGCCAAAATTGAAATCTATAATCATCAATTAAGTTACATAAGAAATTAAGTCATCTCATTGTTACTTTCTAACCATTGTAGCAATGGTCTAAATCTCTTAACAGAGTTGTCTTAACAACTATTTGTAAATCCTCTAATAAGGTGGCACTTCTAGATTGCATTGTCTAAAGACCTCTAACAAAGGTCACTCCTAATAGGGTGATTAAATCCTCTAATAGAGTCACACCTAATAGTGTGTTTTATAACCTTTAACAGGGTTGGATCCTAATAGGGATCACTTCAGAAGAGTGAAAATTAGTAACTAGTTGCAATTGGTGATTTTTCTCGAATTGGGTTTCCACGTTAAATCTTGGTGTCAATTGTGTTCATGATATTTCTTCATAGTTACACTACCCTGGGAGACGGGGGGATGGGGGGACAGAAGGAAAAATTTTCGTGACGGGGGGACAGAGGGGCCTTGATTTGGGGATGGCAGGGGGATGGCGGGGGGACGGTGGCGAGGGATGGGGGGGTGGCGGAAGGAGTAGGGGTGTATATACTATACATATGGTATAGCATATACCATATCAACTAGAATATCATGATTCATGATCAAATGACAAACAAAAAATGAACATTAAACATTGAACAACAACAAATAATAAATATTAGTCTAAACTCTATATATCAGCCTTCAAATCAATAGTATGAGTATCTAGATTCTACTATCTAATAGTAATCAATGATCATATGAGTCATGACATAAAGATGATTACAATAAGTATCATGTGCCATGAATCATGATATCAAAATAAGTATATAATGCAAACAAAAACTACAAGTCTCCAAGAGTCCAAATCAAAATGTCAAATCAATGGAGACTCCTTGGCGTCCCTCCACAATGAAGGAGACTTCTTGGCATCCCCCCTCAATGAAGGAGACTCCTTGGCATCCCCCCGTACCCCCACACTCGGAGACCTCTAGCTGTCTTGGAGATGTCTTGCCATCTCCATTGGTGGTGGCACTCTAAGTGGTGCCGTTTGAAACACCGAGACACCGTCCTCCCATTCTGAGGACGTCCTTGTCTCTGAAACGACCTAGTTTTGGGGGGGGGGGACGCGTCCTCATGTTACACTGTATTTCTTTTATGTGTATGCAACTAAGCTAAGTAAGATTAATCACATATAATATATCAAATGTTTTCATGTTAAGTAGTTACCAAGTTATTTTTGTGTTTACCAAGTTACAACATTTGCTAGTGTAAACTGAGTGCATGTGTATTTGTCGAGTTATAGAAAAATATACTTTAATCAAAGTTTTGATTTGTATTGACATCCAAGGATCTGGGATTTATTTTAGTGGTAATTGATTTACCCCTCCCCTCTTAGTTACTCCTCTTATATTTCTAACAATTGGTATTAGAGCTTCTTGGTGCTTACATAAAAGGTTTCAAGGACCTAAGTTAAAGATTAGGATGTCTTACAGAAAGGAGATCCCAAAGTTGAATAGAGACAACTTTACAACATGATAGGAACTTATGAAGTTACATATGGCAACCATTAGTGATTCAAGTTTGAAATACTTAAGCACTACTTATAAGGCTCCTATTGGTAAAATGTCTATAGAAGAAATTGTTGAAAAGAAAAATCATAATATCATGATGATTGACAAAGCATCAACTCTTAACTATGCTGAATTTGATGAAGTCAAATGATGTTACTCATGAAATGTGGACCAAATTGAAGGATATCTATGGAAGTGATGATAATGTTAAAAGAGCCAAGACATAAAGCTTGAGAGGCCAGTTTGATTAGATGAACATGAGAGAGGATGAAAACATTGCAAAATATGTTGATAGAATCAAAGCTAGTGTCAGTGCTATAAAAACTTCTAGAGGAGCAATTGATGATGTAATAGTGGTAAGCAAGGTACTCAGAGCCCTTCTTCCTATCTATGCAATCGAGTGTCTGCTATTCAAGAAACAAGATGTGATCCAAATAACAAGATAACTTTGGATGCACTAGTTGGAAGGTTAATAGCATTTGAATTAGATAACTATGATAATTATATTCCTAGTACTAGCAATCTTGAGTCTGCATTTAAAGCCAAGGTATCACTCAAGAAGAAAGCTAAAAAGTCTAAGAGCAAACAATTTGAAAGTGAAGAGGAAGACAGTTCTGATAGTGATCTTGAAGCCATTGAAGCATTACTTGCAAGAAGGTATCCCAAAGGTAAAGGAAAGTATAAAGGAAAAATTCCTTTAATCTATTTCTCTTGTGAAGAAGTTGGACACATTATTGCAAGATGTCCAAACAAAGAAGAAAAAGATGAAAATAAAAACATCAAGTTTAAAGGCAAGAAGGATTTCAAAAACTACAAAGACTATAAGGAAAAATGTAAGAAATCTTGTTTTATAGCTAAAGATTCAGATAGTAGTGAAGATGATGAAATGGTTTATATTGTTGTAAAAGATGAATTTGATGATGAAGGAGATAAAATGGCACTTATCTCTCATGTTAGAAAAAATGATACATGGATTATTGATAGTGGTTGCTCACATCAAATGACTGGTGATAAAACAAAGTTTGAACACATGGAACATTATGATGGTGGTAGTGTGAGATTTGGCAACAATGAACGAATAAAGGGAAAAGGTTGTATCTCACTAACCAATGAACTTAGATGTGATAATGCTTATTGGGTTGAAGGACTAAAGCATAATCTACTAAGTGTGGCATAGTTGAATAATATTGGATTCAAGGTAGAATTCATGAATGGAAAAGCCAAACTACTAGATGGAAAAGGAAATATGGTTGGGTCTGGAAAACAAAACAAAAGGTAATCTATTCTACCTAGATCTGAGTGAAAGTTCATGTTTTATGCTCAAGTATAAGAAAGTTGGTTATGGCATCAAAGGTTGTGTCATGTGAACTTTGATAATTTGGTCAAGTTAAGCAAAAATAGAAGAGTAAGAGGTATTCCTAGTCTGAGGAAACCTGATATGGGTCAATGCAAAAAATGTCAAATTGGAAAGACGGGAAAGACTAGTTTTAAATGCAAGAACTATGATTAAGAAGCAGTCTTGGAGTTGGTTCATACAGACCTATGTGGACCTATTGGAATATAGAGTTACAATGGAGATAAGTACTTTATTCTATTTTTTGACGATTATTCTAGAATGATGACTATAATGTATCTAAAAGAAAAATCTAAAGCTTTTGAAAAGTTTAAATGGTATCTAGCAAGAGTAGAGAAAGAAACTGGAAAGAAGCTAAAATGTTTGAGATTAGAAAAAGATGGTGAATTCATTTCCAATGAGTTCAATGAATTCTACATTGCAAAAGGAATTAAGAGACAAGTATCAACCCCTAGTACACCTCAGCAGAATGGTGTAGTTGAAAGAAGGAACATATCTATCATGGATTGTGCAAGAACCTTAATGATAGAAAACAGTGTTGCAATCAAATACTAGAAGGAAGCAATCAGTACTACAATACATACCTTCAACAGAGTATAGTTGAAGAAAGACTCAAATCAAACTCCTTATGAACTATGATATAGCTACAAACCTAATGTAAGTTACTTGAAAGTATTTGGTAGAAAATGTTATATATTGAAGGAATCTTAGAAAGGTAAATTTGATGTCAAAGGTGATGAAGGCATATTCTTAGGATACTCCTACATAAGTAAAGAATACAAATTTTGAATTTATCTACTCATAAAATCATAGAAAGTGCACATGTAAGAATTGATGAATTTTTAGAAAAGAGTGAAGAAGAAAGTAACTCAGAACCTGAGGATTATAGAGGATTACAAAAGATTTTCATGTTAAGCAGTTACCGATTTATTTCAGCATTTACCAAGTTAGAAAATTTGCTAGTGTAAACCAAGTGCATGTATGTTTGTTGAGTTACAATATAATACAATTTAATTAGAGTTTGATTTGTATTGACATCTAAGAAATCTAGGATTTATTTTAGCGGTAACTGATTCACTCCTCCCCTGTTAGTTACTCCTCTTATATTTCCAATAGTTCTATCAATGAAGAAGATTGAACAACATACCTTGCATAATAGTTTGTTTGGGCTACGAAATTTTGAATAAAGATCATTCATATGACCTTGTCATGCTACAATTGCATCAACTCACAGAGAATCTAGAAGAAATAAGAAAATAAAAGAACTCATCTTGTAAGTTTGGCTCCCTATTAGTTTGTATATTTTTACAGTACATAATTATTTTCCTACCATTGGAAAAAATTTAGATGGGATAGAATAGAATTGTTGTAGAACAACTAAATAACCTAATAGATATGTTGGGAGAAAATTTTGAGGTAGTAATGGATAACTATTTTGAAGAATTTAAAGCTAAAATGAAGAAAAAGATGAGGATTCCAAAGTTTTTTGTAGACAAATACTATGATGAAATATATTTCATGGTGGACACACATTTTGTGTATGCATAGGCAGTATTACCGAGGGTATCATGGGTGAGGTCAATGCCCTATGAGGTAAATGTAGATGATGTTATGGCTGCAGTTACTACACTATTGGTAGAAGATATTGATGCTAGTACCGAGTAGTTTGGTACATACACGACTATTATTGTTGAGCTAACTCCAAATGCTGGCATATCTAAGGTAGACAAGTAAGGGAAAAGAAAAGTTGCCAAGACTAGTAGGATAGAACAAGGAGAAGGGTCTAGACAACCCTTAGAGGTTGAGGAAGGAAAAGGGAAAGAGCTTGTAGTTGTGAAGTCAAAAGGAAAGGTGATGATCACCAGAAGAAGGTTAGCACAACCTCTTGTTGAGCTATTACCATGAAGTCCATTAAAGAAAAGAAAGCAAGCAGATGTGAAAGTCAAACCAACAAGGAAACTAATCATTGCACACAAGGAGGAGGAAGATGAATAAAAGAAAGAGTATGATGAGGCCAACAAACTACAAGTAGTGAACAAACTCCCTCCAATGATGGTAGATAATGACATATAAAATTTTGAAGAATAAAGCTTTTGAAATTGAGCAAGAAAGTAAAGGAGTATAGAAAGAAGAATTTGGAGTGCTTACTCCAATAGTGGAGGAAAGGGAAGGTTGAGATGCTATAGAATTCAAAGATTATTATAAGCAAGAAGTGGCCAAGCTAGCAACACAAATTGAAGAACTTGCTAGTGGATATTAAAAAAAGGACACTATCACAATTAAGGATGACACTGACACCCCTCTACCTAATCCTAATATATTGACTAAATAGGAAATTCAAAGTTTGATGAAGGACTCAAGAAAACTCTATACAAACCCAATTTTGTTATAAGTAGTTGAATATCCAACACTTGAAGTCAAGAAGGCTGATGATACTGTAATCACAACAGTTATTGAGGCTATAAGTACCAAGAAACTTGGTAAGACATTAATTATATATATGCCACCAATCTGTATGATAAATTTGAACAAGGATGTAAATTTTGAGAAAGATTCATGGACCCAAAAGATAGAAAATGAAGTCACACTAAAAGACCAAGAGATCACTCAAGCTCTTATTCAATTGTTGAGTGAAAAATCTCCTAAACCTACACATGTGACACCTATGCAACATGTGTTATCTACACTAGTGCAACAACCGAAGAAGAGATCAAGTGAAAAGGGGAAACAATTGCAACTATAGCTGTTGAGTGATACACCCTTCATATCTCAGGATGCGACTCATGCAGATGAGGATGATGATGAGTCAATGAATCTTGATTAGGTAATTACATTACCTAAATATGATTTGAATAATCTTACACTAGATAAAATGCAATAATTGTAAGTTTTGTTGAGTCATAAGAAAAAACAAGAATAGCTGAAAATAAAGCAGAAGAGAAGAGAGGTATTACATACTGTCCAAGATATTTTCACAGATGCATTTGGAATTACAAATGTAAACAATCATCATCCAATTTTGGACCATATAGTATATGTGGTTGAAAAAATTTAGACAAATGATATAGAGATAAATCAGAAGTTGTTATAATGGTTTGAAAGGAGAATGGAACTTAAAGTGTTACAGAAAGTCTTGCATGAACTTAAATAGAGACAAGCTAAGCTTTCTACATCTATTAAATAGTTTGAAACAATTTTGAACACGATCAATTCTTTATATGTAAAATTGTGTGATATAGATTTCTTTACAACAGATTCTATACATGTTAGGATTTGATAGATCCAGAATAATATATGAATAAATAGTTAAATGTAGAAACAAAAGAAGAAAACCATAATAACACAAATAACACACATATTTAATGTGGTTTTCCCAAAACCTAGGCTATGTCCACCTACATAGCCATCCAACCTTTCTTATTATCCAGTGATTATAGTACAAACCCTTACAAGTCAATACCGCCCTAAGAACTATTGGAACAATTGATTAATTGTGTATTGTCTTTGATGTTACAAAAATGTCATATCATCACTTGTCAGTGTATGCCAAGCTCACTCGGGCATTGGAGATAGTTTTTTGTGTCTACCAAGCATTCTAGAGTTTGCCTAGTTTAGAAGACAATATCCACTGAGTTCACTTAGGTGTTAAAGAAAAGGCCTGCGGAAGTTGAGTGTTAACTGAACTCACTTGGTTAATGAAGGAAATGTTGGGTCAAACCAGTGTCAACCAAGCTCACTTGGTTACCAAAGGAACTTTGAAAATATGCAGTGTTGACCAAGTTCACTTGGTTAACATAGAAAAATAATTTCTGAGTTAGTGTCTACTGGGCAGGGTCAACTAACAAAGGATTTTCTTGTTTTGACATATTAAGTTCAATTGATTTATTTGTTGGTTCTAGCTGATTGAGGAGATGAATATTAATTATTCTAAGTTATATTCTAGCCAACTTGACAACATGAAAGATATGAATATAATGTCAAGATGAGAATTAAAAATATATGAATACATGGAATATAATTGAAGATTTAATGATGCTAAGAGGAAGAGAATCAGAGAGATAAGAAGAATATACTTGTGAAGTTGAAAAGATATATTTGATCAAGAAGGATAAAGTATATAAGCCAAAATTGAGATCTGTAATCAAAAATTCAGTTGCATCATAAATTAGGTCATGCCATTGTTACTCTTTAACCATTGTAGCAGTGATCTAAATCTCTTAACAGGGTTGGCTTAACAACTATTTCAAAATCCTCCAACAAGGTGGCATTTCTATTGAGTTGTCCAAAGACCTCTAACAAGGCCACTCCTTACAAGGTGATTAAATCTTCTAACTAGGTCACACCTAACAATGTATTTTGTAACCTTTAATAGGGGTGGCTCCTAATAGGGCTCACTTCAGAAGAGTGAAAAATTGTAAATAGTTATAATTGGTGGTTTTTCCCAAATTGGGTTTCTGTGTTAAATCTTGGTGTCAAATGTGTTCATGCTATTTTTTTAATGTGTTTGCACCTAAGGTAAAATAATAATAATCATAGTTAATATCTTAAGATTTGTATGTTAAATATCTAATGAGCATTTTCAATATTTACCGAGTTACAACATTTACTATGTGTTTTCCAAGCTTCAACATGTTGTGGTGTCCACAACACATGCCCCATTCCTCATTAGGAATGGGGAACCCCTACTTTTTTTTACTCTCAGACTCATAGTTCGAGAGTCGGGAGAAGGAATTTTTATTAGATTAGAGTTTTAGAGTAAAAAATTTGAAAAAATTACAAAAAATAGAAAATTCGAAAAGGTTACAAAAAATAGAAAAATAAAAAAAAATAAAAAAAATCCATCGCGCGTGGGTGAAGTGCACACCGTGCATCGGTGTGGGTGCCGAGGTGCACCGCACACCCAGCCCAGCACGAGGGGGGGGGGGTTATAAAACCCTTCCCCTCCCCTCCATTTCTTTTTGCCCACTCTTTCATTCGTAAGGTGTTCCGGTGCATTGGAGGTAAAGACTTAAACAAACCTTCCTTCCTCTTATGCTGCACTGACATGCTTGGCATCAGATGCTACTATTTGCATGCCATGCTGTGCACTTGGTGCCAAGTGCTGCCTTGTATGCACTGGGCACAACCTTGAGTGCACTGTGCCACTTCATGTGCTGGGCATTGCCTTCTGCACAATTGCGCCACTCATGCATTGGGTGCTGCCTTGTGTGTGCCATGCCACTCTGGTGTCGCATAAAATGCTAAACTGTGCTCTCATTAGGTCTATCGCACCCGCAACACATTTCTCAGCTTGCGGTCCATTTACACATTTTTTTAATTTTCAAAAAGTAAAAACAAATAAAAATGATTTAAAAAATAATAAAATAAAAATAAATATAAAATTTCAAAAAATAATTTTTTTGAAAAGGATAAAGTGAGAAAAAGTAAAAAATAAATAAATCACCCAAAGAAGACATTTTTTTTACTCATGTTTATTTATAATCTTTTATGTTATCTTTAACTAATAAATGCTTTTCTCACAATGTGCAGGTAACTAAATGGTGTCCACTTCTGGAGCAACATCCAAACTTGTCATGTTCAAGTTTCAAGGTGTACCTTCAAAGTCAAGATTACACGATGATTATGCTGAGATCAGAGACACCGACCTCGGACACACATATCTAGGAGAATTCCTAAGGATTTACAATAGGCCAACAGAGAGATTAGCCATTGTGTTTCCCTTGATTCGTTTAAGATTGGTGAATGTAGCGTCACATTTGTTGTCTGTACAATCAACTGAATTAATCATTACCCTATCCTAGCATTTTGTTGCTGATGAGAGAGTGGTCAAGAGCGTCACCAAGGAAGTTGTGTTGGACCTACAACCCAATAACATTGAAAGGGTCTTCCATCTTCAAAAAGTGGATCAGTTCATCAGATTGTCATATGAAGCAACTGAGAGATGGTATAGAGAGCACCAATAGGAGGCTATAGACATCATCCAATCTTCTTATCTCATTAAGAAGCCTTCAAGGGGAAGGACAATAGGCAACGTGGATATGACTTGAGTGTACATGAAGGAGGATATCAGGTACTCTATTATTCTCTTGAGCAGAGTCATGGGCTTACCCATAGTAGGTCACCTCAACACTTTCATGGTAAACTTCATTGAGACCATTAGACAAGAAAAGATACCACTAGACTGGGCCACCACACTTTGTGAAAACTTGTGTGAGTAATTGAGGATAGTGAAGGACAAGAAGAAGTTTTACATGACTTCCTACATGGTATAACTACTTGCAGCAAGGGAAACAAACTATCTTGCTTTGTATAGGAAAGGTAGTATGCAGGATCTTAATGCCTGGCCATACATAGTCTACCCTTAGTTGGTGAAGAAGAAACTCTTAGCACAGAGCAAAGAATACATAATTGTGAATGATGTGTTCATCTTTTTGATCATTCGATTCATCAAGGGAGATTATGGAAAGAGGTTATCTAATGAAGCCAAAGCACAAGTCACAGCTCTTGGAGACTACTTCATCCAGTTCAAGACATTTACATATCTTTGGGTAGCTGGTGCCTCAATCAATCCTAAGAAGCTCCCTAGATATCCTAGTGACAAACTAGTGCTACTGGAGATTTCCCAATAGATTGAGTCGGAATATGAGAAAATCAAGAGATAGTAGAGACCTTGCTGGACATGGCCATTGGTCATGGGAGCATATCAGGTGAAGAGGAAATAGGATATTTCAACCTTCGAGTGGGAATGAGAAAACTATCCCCTTGAAGATTACAACTCTCCTCAGTCATATTTTGATAATGTTGGGAAAGTGGAGAGTCTGGCAGGAAAGTACTTTCATCATGAGGATGCTATTGAAGATCATTGGATGAATGCCACAAATAACTACAATGTCCGCATTAGGGACTATTGCTGGATGAATTTGTATCTAGTAGAGAAGGCTCTCTAGTTGAAAATCCCTAATGAGATAAGGCGGCAAGATTCTTAGGAATTACTAGACCCCCTGTTCAATGCTAATAAAATTGGTGAAAGACCTATTCTGAATGCAGAGGTTGATAGGGAGGAAGGAGATGATATTAATTATCAAGCAAGGCATGTCATTAGAATGACAAGGAGTTGGATTAAGAAACCTTTCCCACTTGATCCAATTCCTGATAGTGATCTTCCATGCACATGCTCACCTAGAAAGAGGTAGAGGAAGGAAAGTAACAATTCCTAACTTTGCGCTCCAGTCTCCTATCAGGCCAGAGACAGTGTACCAGCTTGATCACCCAGTTGGATATTATCACCCTCCAGAAAGGAAGGGAAAGAACAAAAGAAAGAGGACCTCTCCTTAGAGGATTCAGATAGAACAATTGCCTCCCTAGTAGTAGGAATAGAGTCCACAAGGATCCCAGGATACTCGAGCTACTCAAGTCTAGGATGAACCGTAGTTGCCTCATGTTGTGTCAGACCAACTAGAAGAGGGAGAAATTCCAAAAGCCTCCATTCCTCCCACACATGAAGAGCCTACTTCTCCTTTTGTCCCCAAGAAATATAAGAGGATCAAGATTAAGATGAAGAAAAGGCAAAGGATCAGTAGAAGTTTAGTGCCTAATCCATCTATTCCTGAGACCATTCCAGAGAAGGATGAAGATGAGGAAGAAATGGAATCAGAAGAGGAAGAAGAACAAGTGCCCCTATAGGGAAGAACTTGGCTAGCGAATGCTATAGAGTTACAAAGGAGAAAGAGTGCCATGGGTACCCTACCATCCACTCAAACAGAACCATTAGAGCTCTCTTCTTCAAAAGATGAAGCACAATAGTGGGTAGATGAGTAGAGTGAAGAGAGTGGTGATGTTTTGTCAATGTCAGATTTTGATTTCATGCCCATAGGTATAGAGTTGATTGGGGATAAGATCAGAGATGCCCCTACAAGTGAACTTCAACAAGAAGATTAGACACAGATGCCACCAGATACACAGGGTCCTGATCCTACTCCTCCATCTCCACCATAGATTATAATGGTAGATAAAGGTTCAATAACTCATCCACCTTCAAGTCAAAAGAGGAATAGGTTAAGAAGGAACCATCATCAAAAGAGCAACTAGAACAAAGGGCTACTGATGAAGTTTCAAAGGAGGAACAAATGGTAGAATATGCACCACAACCTTCCCAAGATGCTAAGGAGCAAGCTACGGGATCCACAGGGACTAAAGCTGTAGAAAGGGAGTCCTCACAATAGGAAATGACTCCAAGTAAGAGTGATAAAGGGAAGGAGGTAGTTGAACACACCCCTTCATCATCAAGAGCTAAGGTCATAGAGAAATGCATCCCAAGATGGTTTTGAAAGGAAATAATGAGGAGCTCTAAGCCTCAGTTTTGTCCATTAGAGGATGACATTTATGATATTGTAGAGATTTTGAACAAACCTTAGTCTCCACCACATGAGGCGATACCATTAGTGTTTGTCACCACCATGTAGAACTAGGATTTATTTGCACAAGTGGATCTCCCTCTTGAAGATAGAGATGCAGAAGGTGTTAGCTTTGAAGATTATGAGATGAAGGATGTTATGTTGGGAAGGCCCACACGGGATTCAGCTTGACAAATGATGACTATGGGAGTCAAAGAGGTCCTTAGGCATATGGAGCAAGATTAGATTGAACTCTTAACACTTCAAAGGCAAGTTGAGATCTTAAAGCGATATCTAACCAAAATAGTTGGTCCTCTTGATTCTGAACACCCCGAGCAAACTCTAAATACTATACTTAGAGAAGGGGGAGTCATGCAACTTGACCCATTTTTTGAAGGCTTTTGAGGAGAAAGGTATCTAGATCATCACAAGGAATTTGAAGTTGCTACATGTTATACAGGAGAATGTGTATAAGATCATAGCAATTTTGAAGCAGGACTTCTGTATCATGGATGAGGTACGGGGCTGGAGCAAGGATTTGTAGACTCTACAAGCCATAAAAGGGAAAAGGTACTACATTTTGATTGATGTATATATAGGAGAAGAGCTAGATATGATTGATGATTGGATAGAGAAGATAGTGAATGGTAATAAAGTAATGGAAACATTGCATGATGAGATACATCGATTCAAGGATCAAGCCCAAGAGTGAATTTTGGAAGCAGAAAGACATTATAGTAATGCCTACTTGGATATTTTTGAAGATGATGAACATGAGAAGTTATTGCCTATTGAGGTTGTGGTAGAAAATTTTAAGAAGACCTTAGAGGAAGCATCTAGTGATGAAGATATTAGACAAGCCTTCAGGAGATAAGAAGCAGTGTTAGAGTTGGACACCAAACTTGGAGATTTTGCAGAGACTCAAATTGAGGTGGACAACTTCAGATAGAAGGTGAAAGATAAATATGATGCTTTAGATCTTCCAAATGCGACTAAGATTACTAAGATGATAGAGAAATTCAAGGGCAAACATCCAAACATAGCTTTGGGATGAAGAAGAACAAAATACAGATGCCAGAATTTCAGTTTTGACACTTAGTAAAATTTTGATATTTTTACTTAGTCGAGGTGCATAGGTCCCTAGCTTCATTGTACGTAGGTCTGTAGCTCTGCAATTCAGAGGCGCTCTGATAGTTAACTACTAGCTCTAGAAATAACACTTTTCATGCATTGGGAATGCATTTTGATGGCAATTTAACTCTGACACACGCTTAGTGAAGGACCAACTTCCATTTTTGACGCATCCATGCACTTCCACTTTGATTGATGGCTTTCTCCTACTTTCTTTCTCATGATTTCTTTGTTTTTGACATGTAAAGGGCTCATGCATCTAGTTAATGAATAAAATATGGATGGAGTCCCTCTAAGCACCAGATTAATTGTTAGCCTGTATATATTTAGTTTATTTTATTAGTTAAAATCATTTTATTGCATGAAGAATTTCTCTCACTCTCAACACAAATTGAGGAGATGATTTCTTATAAATACCCCATTGTAAAATGTACCAAGGGTTGTCATTATTATGCAATAAAATTATGCTTTTGGTGCTTGCATTTGGAGTGTAGTTATTCTTGCTTGAATGTGTCATTATTTTGTGACTTTTATTTATGAGATTGTGATTGAGCCAAAGGTTTATTGCATTGTTTCTAGTTGTGCAATTCTTTAGTTCTGGTGTTTGCTACAAATTTATGAATTTTGTTGACGTAACAAGCTTGAGAAGAGATCACTAAAATTGTGTTTGCATAGCTTTTTGTCTCGCATGAGCATACTTTTTGTGGCCTTGTGATTAGATGGAAGGTGAAATATCATATGTTGATCAAACTTTCTCACCGATGATTGCATCAGTGGATTCTAGGAAGCATTGCTCCTGTTTTCATTGGTTTTCTACTAATTTTCTTCAAAAATTTATCTCACAACATGTTGTTTTCTATAGCTTATGTCCATTAAGATTTTAATTTCAAGTTATTTCAATTTCATGATATTTGCTTTCAGTTTCATTATTTGCTTTGCTAACCCCTTGTTAGAATAGGAATTCATTTTTAGTTGCACTTTTAGGATTGCATTCATTAAAAAAAACAAAAAATGTATTATTTTGAAACAAGGAACATATTTACTTTATTCCAAGATCATAATAGAACCAATAAAGGCCTCCTCATGAACAATCACATTTATCTTCAACTGAGTAGATTTTGGTACGTCACAAGACAAATACTAAACCTTGGAGTTGATCCCCAAAAGATTAGCTTTTCAAGAGAGGAATTGCACAATGGATTCTTTCCATTGATGTCATGCATAACGACTGCCCAATAGAAGTGGCGCTAGAAGGAGGGCCCCTTTTGACTCCTAGAAAGGAAGAAAACTTGTCTAAGTTTCAGAATTTTGCACTTCTACAATAATCTGCACTTCATAAAAGTTTAGAAAATTTCTTGAGTTTTTGAAAAATTTAAATCCATAGCTTCACAACTCCATAGGTACGTAGGTCCACAGGTCTATAGCTATGCAGGTCCGTAGATCTGCAACTTTATAGGTGCGTAGGTGTGCAAAATTCTGTGATGCACAAAATTTAGAAAGGTGAGAAAGTGTACTTTTTTAGAGGTGCACTTTTTCCAGAATTGATGCAAGCTGGAGGATATTGATCCAAAATTCCCATTCTAGTGAGCATTAAGGTCCTCACCAAGTGGACACAAATTTCTTGAGCTTACTCACTTTATTAAGCCATGCAGTAACAGAGGAATACCTCAAATTCAACCACTTCCATTCAACATTTTGTCATCTTCTTCTACTTCGCCACCAATTTAGCCACTGAGTGGACCTCCAAATACTCCAATAGTCCCACCACCAGCACAACCACCTTTAGGTCCACAAAAACCTCCAATGGCCTTTTTCACAAACATAGTTGATTCACCCATCAACTTGAGAGGTGTACTCCATAAACTTCCTAAGAATCTTGAAAAGTTTTGCCCAAGGTTCATTTATGGAGAAACACGAATTGCCAAAGATCATATCAAGGTGTTCAAATAAATTTTCAACCACAAAGAAATTTCTAATGAAGATGTGGTTCTTCATTTGTTCCCTTACTCTTTGGGAGAAGTCGCCTACAATTGGTACATTAATTTGCCACCTAGATGCATTAGAGATTGGGATACTTTTGAGAAATTATTTTTGGAACAATTCAAGACTTTTATCAATTTGGTTGTGATACATCAACAATTCATATCAATAAAAAGGGACCCAACTGAGATAGTTTCACTTTTTAATCACTACTTTCATATGGCATATCGCAGATTGGAATCACCATACACTATACCGGTTGAAGTAGCTATTTAGATTTATCTAAATACTATGGACCCTCTTACTACCATCTTTCTTAGAAGGCTTCCTACAATAGATATTGATACATTAGAAAATATTTTCATAGAGGCAATTACGTTTACAAAACAAGCTAATCTTAACGGGGGAGGGATGATGCCTCCAGCTCAAGCTGTTGCTGCAATATCGACATACCGTGTTGGAGCACCTCTAGTGCCTAGCCAATTCATACCTATGAATCTAGTTCCATTACAATAGGCACTTGCTCCATAGAACCCTACACTAACATATCCCAGGTATGACCCTCCAAAAATAGCTTTCTTTGAAAAGAAGGCAATAGTTCCTGCAGAACCAGATAATAGTTTCATCTCAGAATTTGACCAAATGAAAAGGAAGATGTCACAAATGAACAATGAATTGAAATGACTCAAATTTTCACAAGGATAGAAAAACAATTTTCAAGGGAATAATGCTCCTCCCTACGACAACAACTTTGGTAAGAATTACAACAGGAACCTCAATGGAAACAGTAACAACAACAATGTGGGAAATAATAGTGGAGGAAACAATTTCAATCCTTTAGATCGTAATAATGGCTTCCAAATATAGAATCGAAAATGGAACACACATCCAAATAATGGAAACATTCCTACTAACAACAACAACAACAACAACAATGTCTAGTATGCTGATATCAATCAGTATGATGATAGCCAAAATGCGTCTAACAATGATGGTTCGTACTACAATGGTAATCAGGAGATGAATCAAAGCTCACAAGTAAATGATAATCCTCCTCTTGTACAATTCAATGCAATGCTATTAGAGTCATATGACTCTACACAAAATATCCAAGTGGAACAATCAGTGAGTGAGGAATTCTTATTTCCATTTAGTTAAGAACCTGACATTCAACATGAAGAGATGTTTGAATTTCATAATGACAATCAAAATACCTACAATCTCACAAGTAGAAAGGATCCCTTGACCGATGGAATTCGTCTAACTTTACAACCAAATCCACTCGATCCTTGAGCAAGCAATAATCCACCACCAGTTAAACTACCACCTGTAGGACAACAGAATTAGAATCAAGGGAATGTACCAACAATATTGAAAAAGCTTGCTTGGTCTATGAAAAAATATACTGCGGTGGAAGACTTGAAAAAAACTAAGGCCAATATGTCTATGTTTGATATGTTGCAAAATTACCCACAACAAAGGGAAGCACTCATGAAAATGTTGGATCACATAAAGACTTCCCACAATGCCAATATTACCTCTCAAAAGATATACAGATATATAGAAAGAATCTTCACAATTGCCTTATCAATTCAAGGGCTTCATGTAATGTCATGCCATTATCCATAGCACAAAAGTTAGGAGTCACTCCTTAGCCTTCAAATCGAGTGGTAATACAGTTAGATAAAACTGAGGTAAAAGTCATAGGCATGTTGAAGGATGTGCAGATAAAGCTAATAGTTGATCCTTAGATTCAAGATATTATTGACATTCATGTGGTTGATATCCCTAAGACATATGGGTTTCTTCTTAGTAGAGAATGGACAAAATGTCTTAGAGGATGGTTTTCAATGGACTTCACTTAGCTTTGGTTGCCATGGAAGGGTCATAACAATGAAATCAAAATTGATGCAAAACCTAAGTTGAAGCAAATGATTACTGAGTACAATGCTCCAAATGAAGTAGCCTTTCTACAAACAGAACTAGGCTCGTACAAAGTGATGGTTCTTAACACAACTTCAGCCACAAAATTAGATGCTCATAATAGAGACACAATGATTTTAGTCCTGAAAGAAGAAGTTGTGACACAATTCATAGATCATATGATGGCTAACTTGCAATGTCTAAGGGAAGAAGCTGACCCTAATATTCTTCTTCTTCCCAGATTTTGTCGATTACATAATACGAGTCATTTGAATGTTCGTCATGCCAAGAAGTGATCACTAAAGTGTTGACGCAAATGATGGGAGTGAAAAAGGGTGATGACCCACAACATGAATATGTAGAGAACCAAAGTCCCACATATACATCTCACACTCTTGAAAAGATTAAGGAAGAAACAAAAGATCTAAATGCATCATATACCGATACTTCTTCGAATGGTGGGGGTTTGTCTTCTCTTCCACCCAGAGTGATCAAAGTTCAAAGGAAAAGGCAATACATAAAAGGCCAAGGATGGACTTCAGTGGTCATATGTCCTCTACCCAAAGTTGAAGAAATTAAAGACCTGATAGGGGAAATTTAAAATAAACAAGAAGAGCATGTGCTTCCCCTATCAAAAATTTAGAGTGGAGAATCATCAAGTCCTCCACCAGGAAAGTTACAATGGTTTCCTAAAAGACAATCATTCAAGGCTCAAGTAAAGGAAAAGTTGATAACAAATAAACATAAAGTCAAAAAACCTAAAGGGGATGAAATTTGGATGCTTCACTGTGATGGATCTAGATGCAAACTAGGAGCTAGTGCAGTATTGAATTGGTTAACCCAAATGGTAAGTCATTCTATGCCACATATCGATTATAGTTCTGATGCACTAACAATGCTATAGAATATGAGGCGTTGACTCGAGGACTCTTGTTTGCACTTGAGAAAGGAGTCAAGGCTATCATAATCGAAGGAGACTCCTAGCTGGTTATATGACAAGTCAAGTCAATCTATTCTTGTAATGATAAGAGGTTACTAGCTTATAGGAAAAGGGTATGGGAGATAATGGATGATTTTGAGGCTTTTAACATAAAGTCTGTCCCAAGAAGGAAAAACATGGTAGCTGATGCTCTCGCCATTTTGACAAGTGCATTACAACCTTTCAAAAGATTTTTAGTAGAATTGGTTGCCATTCCATCCATTCCTGATAATATCACAAACTCTTAGGTCTTTTAGGATGATGAACATATACTTGAGTTTATCATGTGCAGTCATCATTTTGAGGGACAAGAGATTGATGATACACCAGATGACAAAACTGAAGATTATGAACTCGAGGATGAAGATGGTATTCTTAATTTGAAAACCAACACTATTATGAAAGGGATGGTTGATTTAGAACGAATATTTGATTGTGATGAATCAACATTGAAAAAGAGAGTGACCCAAGAAAAAGGAACTGAAGAATGTGACTCATATAACTTTGGTACAAATGAGGAACCAAAAATGGTACAGATAGTAAAAGCATGCAATCAACAAGAAAGAGAAGACATGCTCAGATTGCTCACCGAGTATAAGGATGTTACTGCCTGGAGTTATGAAGAGTTAAAATCTTATGATCCTAAGATTATTACACATAACATACCACTAAAATTAGGAGCCAAACCATTCCGACAAAGACAAAGACATGTAAATCCTATCATTGAACCATTGACAATGAAGGAAGTTAAGAAGTTTCTTGATGCAAAGATCATTTTCCCTATCCGCCATTCTACTTGGGTGGCAAATTTAGTTCCTGTGCGGAAGAAGACTAGAGAGATCCATCTTTGTGTTGATTTCTGCTACTTGAACTTGGCATCTCAAAAGGACAACTATCCTTTGCCTTCATTAGAAGCATTGCATATAGTGAATCGGGCAAAGATGATGTCATTTCAAGATGGATACTCTGGATACAATCAAGTGATGGTAGATGAAGAAGATCGATTGAAAATGGCTTTCACAAAAAAATGGGGAACTTTTTCGTACAGAAGAATACCCTTTGGATTGATAAATATAGGAGCTACACTTCAGTGAGCAATGGATGAAGCTTTCAAAGGATTGATTAATGAATGTATAGTGATTTACGTGGATGACCTGACTGTCTTTTCTAAAGATCGAAGTACCCACATAGCTAACCTAAGACCGACATTCAATAGATGTCATAAATATGGCATATCTCTCAATCCCAAGAAGTGTTCATTTGGTGTTACCAAAGGAAAGTTGCTAGGGCATGTTATTTCTGAGGCAAGAATCTCCATCAATCTAGACAGAGTTGAAGCTATTTTGAAGTTAGCACCTCCACATAGTCGAAAAGCAACTAAAATATTTCTTAGAAATATAAATTTTGTGCAAAAATTCATAAGTAGATTTGCAAAAATTGTTCATCCCCTTAATGATTTTCTCAAGAAAGAAGCTAAAATAAAATGGTCCCTGAAAATTAAGAAATCATTTGAAGATATCAAAGTGGCCATTTCCACTGCCACAGTGCTAGTAAGTCCCAATTACCAACTACCTTTCAAGATATATTCTTTCACTTCAGAACATTCTTGCATTGGGATTTTAACTTAGAAGAAGGAAAATTAAGATGAAAGGCTAATCTCATTCATGAGCTGTCCCTTAAAAAATGCCGAGTTGAGATATTCTCACCTAGATAAATAGTCCTTTGTATTGATCAAAGTAGTAAAGAAATTCCATCATTACATCCTTAGAAGTAAGGTGTACTCAATTTTACTTGACCCAATGTTAAAGACACTTTTGATGTAGAATGAGCTTGGTGAAAGGCATGGAAAATGGATGGCCATACTCCAAGAATTTGATCTCAAAATTCAACCCATGAAATTAGTCAGGGGTCAAAGCTTGTCAAAGATGATAGCTGATAATCCGGATGGAGATGACAAGGAATTCAAGTTTGACACTAAAACAAATGAGGATGATTAGAAAAATATGGTTGTATCATAAGTTGACATTAATCAAGGAGTGGTGACAGATGTCTAGTATCAAGACATTGTTTATTACCTACTATAGAATTGATGCCCTAGTTGGATGAATAGTTCACTACATAGAGGACTTAAAATAAAATGTGAGTCCTACATGTTGCATGACAACAAGCTATACAAAAGGAATTATGAAGGGATTTATTTGAAATGCTTGGGATGTGATAAAGCCAAGGAAGTCTTGGAACATTTCCATGACAAGTATGGTATGAGACGTGGCTCAGCTGAAGCAACGACTCACATGATTCTAAGATTAGTTTATTTTTGGCCCTCAATATTCAAAGACACTTTCGAACATGTGCGTTCATACCATATATGTCAAACCAATGCTAACAGAGAGAGGCACCCGACAATGCCATTACAACCGATGTACGAGGTGCACCCCTTTGCAAAGTGGGGACTGGATTTTATTTGTCCTGTCAATCCACCATCGTCGACTAGACATGCATATATTCTTATAGCTAAAAATTACTACACACAATGGACGGAAGCTAAGACATTCAAAAATTGCACTGCTAAGGTGGTGATCGACTTTCTAGAAGAACACATTGTTACCAGATTTGGAATGCCATTCGCTCTTGTTTGTGATAATTGGCCTACCTTTTCATCTGCATTCTTAACCTAGTGGGCATTCAAGAACAAAGTCATTATCAAGTTCTCTTCAAATTACTACCTGCACGAAAATGGGGTAGCAGAATCTACAAACAAGAACTTGATCACAGTAATAAAATGATTGTTGAAGGAGAATCCAAGGGATTGGCACACACAACTAAAATATGCCCTATGGACAGATCGAGTGAGAGTCAAAAAAACCTTGGGGAATTCTCCATATTTGCTTGTCTACAGACAAGAACCAGTGTTTCCACTTAATCTTAGAATTCCTATTTTGAAATTCATGAGTGGGTATGCTGAAGATGCTGATAGAGTAGAAATCATATTGACGAATCTTTTAGAGATGGACAAGAAACGGACAGCTGCATTGGAGCACATGGCTAAACATCAAGCTATTGTGAAGAGATGGTTCAACAAGAGAGCCACAATCAAATCATTCAAGATTTTTGACCTTGTTCTACTCTAGGATAAGGCAAAAGAAAATTCGGGCAGTGATACTAAGTTTCAATTCTTGTGGATAGGCCTTTATCAAATCACAAAAATTATGAGACAAAAAACTTTTAGGCTCAATTCCTTACATGGGGAATTTATTCCCTTGCCTGTGAATGGGTGGTTTCTGAAGCATTATTTTGAAGCCTAAAAGAAAAAAAACAAAAAAAAAAAAAAAAGCTAGATTTTATTTTTGCATTTAGCTTAGAGTTCCATTTCTACAAGTATGTTTATTTCTGCAAGTGTGTTTTCTTTCATGTTGCATGTTTTGCTTTCAGTCGTGTGTTTCCTTTCAAAGTTATGTCAGTCCTGGGGGGGTAAGGTGTACTTGAGATTTTCTCTTAAGATTTCACTAACTACTTTTTGGTTCCAATTTTAGGAAGAGGTATTTCTTTGTCAAAAAATTTGGACGATTGTGTGTCTTATACCAACTGAGCGACGTACATTTCTTGTGGAAATAAGGGATTTTCAATCTTGAAATTAGAAATCTAGACCAACAAGTTCTCAAAACTTTGCAAATCTTAAAAATTTGATTGTTTTGGGTGTTGTTGAATTGAAGTCAAAGATGATGAGGGATGATCCAAACTTCAACTGGTTCAAACAGGAGGGGTCTTCTCAAGAGGTTCCTTAGATCATTGTTTGGCATGAGAGTTTCCAAAAAAAAAAAAAAGTTCTAAAAGAGGAATGTTAGGGATTGAATCCAAGAAAAAACACTGATGTTTTGACAACACAGTCTAAGCGTAGTCAAGATACAAAATACAAAAACAAAAAAAGAAAGAAAGAAGAAGAGAAAATATGGTTTTAAGACAGAAGGATTCTAAAGATCTAAAATGGAAAAAGATACATTTTTTCAAAACAAAGTATCTTGTATTCAAAGTATTGTTTCATCAAAAGTAAAATTTTGAATAATATGGAGCAATTATTCAAATAGTCAAAAATTAAAAAGAATGTGGCATCCTACCAAGAGCTCTCGAACTAATTCTCTCATCTGGTCGACCAATTGATTGATAAAAGGCCTTCATGGAGATTCCAAATGAATGAGCTAGGAGGAGTGGAAGATTGTTTTGAGTTGTTAGAAAAATTTGATAGACTGCATCCTGAGGCATCAAAGGGAATGAATACACCACACACATGCTAAGTTTGAAGGTTTTGAATTCTAGGATTTGGATTGTAAAGTCATCCAAAAGGCACTTGAGATGTTCAAAGTTTGGTTGGTGTTTGACACACATCAGAGGAATGTTTGCTGATGAAGAAATGCCTTGGTCATTTCTTCCTTTTTTTGGGGCTATTTGTTGTGGTGTCCACAACACACACCCCATTCCTCATTAGGAATGGAGACTCCCTACTTTTTTTTGACTCCCCGCCTCATAGTTCGAGAGTCAAGAGAAGAAAAAATTATTAGAGTTAGAGTTTTAGAGTCAAAAATTCGAAAAAATTATAAAAAATAGAAAATTCAAAAAGGTTACAAAAAAATTGAAAAATTAAAAAAATATAAATAAAAATAAAAAATCCATCGCGCACGAGCACCGAAGCGCACCGCGCACTTAGCTCGGCACGAGGGGGGGTGTTATAAAACCCTTCCCCTCCCCTCCATTTCTTTTCACCCACTCTTTCATTTGCAAGGTGTTCTAGTGCATTGGAGGTAAAGACTTAAACAAACCTTCCTTCCTCCCATGCCGAGTCGACGTGCTTGGCACTGGGTGCTACTTTTTGTGCACCATGCCAACACGCTTGGCACTGGGCCCTACCTTGTATGCATTGGGTGCAACCTTGAGTGCACCGTGCCACTTCATGCACCGGGTGCTACCTTGTGTGTGCCACACCACTCAATACATGGGTGCTACTTTTTGTGTGCCATGCCACTCATGCACTAGGCACTGCCTTGTGCGCATCGCACCACTCTAGTATCGCATAAAACCCTAAACTGTGCTCATTAGGTCTATTGCGCCCGCGAGACATTTTTCACACCCACGATGCATTCACACATTTTTTTTAAATTTTCAAAAAGTAAAAACAAATAAAAATGATTTAAAAAATAATAAAATAGAAATAAATATAAAATTTCAAAAAATAAAAAATAAATAATTTTTTTGAAAAGGATAAAGTGAGAAAAAGTAAAAAAAAAATAAATCACCCAAAGAAGATATATTTTTTTACTCATGTTTATTTATAAGCTTTTACATTATCTTTAACTCATAAATGCTTTTCTCACAATGTGCAATCAACTGAATGGCGTCCACTTCCGGAGTAGCATCCAAACTTGTCATGTTCAAGTGTTAAGGTGCACCTTCAAATTCAAGATTGCATGATGATTATGTTGAGATCAGAGACACCAACCTTAAACACAGATCTAGGAGAATTCCTAAGGATTTGCAATAGGCCAACATAGAGATCAGCCATTATGTCCACTCTGATTCGTTCAGGATTGGTGAATGCAGTATCACATCCATTGTTTGTACAATCAACTGGATTAATCATGACCCTGTCCCAGCATTTTGTTGCTAATGAGAGAGTGGTCAAGAGCATCATCAGGGAAGTTGTGTTGGACCTACAACCCGACAAAATTGAAAGGGTCTTCCATCTTCCAAAAGCAGATAAGTTCATTAGATTGTCATATGAAGTAGTTGAGAGATGGTACAGAGAGCACCAATAGGAGGCTATAGACATTATCCAATCTTCTTATCTCATTGAGAAGCCTCTGAGGGGAAGATAACAGGAAAAGTGGATATGAACCGAGGATACATGAAGGAGGATATCAGGTACTCTATTATTCTTCTTAGCAGAGTCATGGGCTTACCCGAAGCAGGTCACCTCAACACCTTCATGGTGAACTTCATTAAGACCATTAGACAAGAAAAGATACCACTAGACTAGGCCATCACACTTAGTGAAAAACTGTGTGAGAAACTAAGGACGGTGAAGGATAAGAAGAAATTTTACATAACTTCGTACATGGTATACCTGCTTGCAGCAAGGGAAACAAACTATCCTGGTTTGTACAGGAAAGGTAGTATGTAGGATCCCAATGCTTGGCCATACATAGTCTACCCTTAGTTGGTAAAGAAGAAACTCTCATCACAGAGCAAATAATACATAATTGTGAATGATGCGTTCATCTTTGCGATCATTTGATTCATCGAGGGAGGTTATGAAAAGAGGTTATCTAATGGAGCCAAAGCACAAGTCACAACTCTGGGAGCTTACTTCATCCAATTCAAGACATTTACATATCTTCGAGTAGCTAGTGCCTCAATCAATCCTAAGAAGCTCCCTAGATATCCTAGTGACAAACTAGTGCTACTGGAGATTTCTTGACAGATTGAGTTGGTGTATGAGAAAATCAAGAGACAACAGAGACCTTGTTGGACATGGCCACTGGTCATAGGAGCATATCAGGTGAAGAGGAAACAAGATATTCTAACCTTCGAATGGGAATAAGAAAACTATCCCCTTGAAGAGTACAACTCTTCTCGGCCATATTTTGATAATGTTGGGAAAGTGGAGAGTCTGGTAGGAAAGGACTTTCATCATGAGGATGCTATTAAAGATCATTGGATGAATGCCACAAATGACTACGATGTCCACATTAGGGACTATTGTAGGATGACTTTGTATCTAGTAGAGAAGGCTCTCTAGTTGAACATCCTTGATGAGATAAGGCAACAAGATTCTTAGGAATTACTAGACCCCCTGTTCAACGCGGATAAAATTGGTGAAAGACCTATTTTGGATGTAGAGGTTGATAGGGAGGAAGGAGACAATATTAATTATCAAGCAAGGCATGTCATTAGAAGGACAAGATGTTGGATGAAGAAACCTTTTCCACTTGATCCAATTCCTAACATAGTGATCTTCCATGCACATGCTTGCCCAGAAAGATGTAGAGGAAGGAAAGTAACAATTCCTACCTTTGCGCTCCAATCTCCTATTAGGCCAGAGAAAGTATACTAGCTTGATCGCCAGGTTGGATATTATCACCCTCCAGAAAGGAAGGGAAAAAAGAAAAGAAAGAGGACCTCTCCTCAGAGGATTCATACAGAATAGGTGCCTCCCCAACAGCAGGAAAAAAGTCCACAAGGATCCTAGGATACTCGAGCTACTCAAGTCCAGGATGAACCGTAGTTGCCTCCTATTGTGTCAAACCAACTAGAAGAGCGAAAAATTCCAGAAGCCTCCATTCCTCCCGCACATGAAGAGCTTGCTTCTCCTTCTATCCCTAAGAAACATAAGACGATCAAGATTAAGATGAAGAAAAGGAAAAGGATCTATAGAAGATTAGTGCCTAATCCATCTATTCCTGAGACCATTCCGAAGAAGGATGAAGATGAGGAAGAAACATAATCAGAAGAGGAGGAAGAATAAGTGCCCCTATAGGGAAGAACTTAGCTAGCAAAGGTCACAGAGTTGCAAAGGAGAAAGAGTGCCATAGGTACCCTGCCATCTACTCAAACAAAACCATTAGAGCTCTCTTCTTTGGAAGATGAAGTACAATAATGGGTAGATGAGTAGAGTGAAGAGAGTGGTGATGTTTTGTCAATGTTAGATTTTGATTTCATGCCCATAGGTATAGAGTTGATTGGGGATAAGATCAGAGACACCTCTACAAGTGAACTTCAATAGGAAGATTGGACATAGATGTTACCCGATACATAGGGTCTTGATCCTACTCCTCCATCTCCACTATAGATAGTAGTGGTAGATAAAGGTTCAGTAACTCCTCCACCTTCGAGTTCAGAAGAGGAACAAGTTTAGAAGGAACCATTGTCAGAAGACCAACCAGAATAAAGGGCTATCGATGAAGTGTCAAAGGAGGAACAAATGGTAGAATATGCATCACAACCTTCCCAAGATGCTGAGGAGCAAGCTATAGGATCCATAGGGACTTAAGCTGTAGAAAGGGAGTCCTCACAATAGGAAATGACTCTAAGTAAGAGTGATAAAGGGAAGGAGGTAGTTGAACACACCCCTTCATCATCAAGAGCAAAGGTCACAGAGAAATGCATCCCAAGATGGTTTCGAAAGGAAATAATGAGGAGCTCTAAGCCTTAGTTCTATGCATTGGAGGATGACATTTGTGATATTGCAGAGATTTTGAACAAACCTGAATCTCCACCATGTGAGGCAGTACCATTAGTGTTTGTCACCACCATGCAGAACTAAGATTTATTTGCACAAGTGGCTCTCCCTCCTAAAGATACAGATGTAGAAGGTGTTAGCTTTGAAGATTATGAGATGAAGGATGTTATGTTGGGAAGGCCTACACGAGATTCAGCCTAAAAAATGATGACTATGGGAGTCAAAGAGGTCCTTAGGCATATGGAGCAAGATGAAATTGAACTCCAAGCACTTCTAAGGCAAGTTGAGATCTTAAAGTGATATCTAGCCAAAGTAGTTGGTCCTCTTGATTTTGAACACCCTGAGCAATCTCTGAATACTATACTTAGAGAAGGGGGAGGTGTGCAACTTGACCCATTTTTGAAGGATTGTCAGGAGTGGCGAGAAAAATTTGAGGAGAAAGGTATCCAGATCATCACAAGAATTTAAAGTTGCTAAATGCTACGTAGGAGAATGTGAATAAGATCATAGAAATTTTGAAGTAGGACTTCAATATCATGGATGAGGTACGGGGCTGGAGCAAGGATTTGCAAACTCTAAAAGCCATAAAAGGGCAAAGGTACCGCATTTTAATTGATGTCTATACAGGAGAAGAGCTAGATATGATTGATGATTGGATAGAGAAGATAGAATATAGAAATAAAGTAATGGAAACATTGCATGGTGAGATACATCAGCTCAAGGATTAAGCCTGAGAGTGAATTTTGGAAGCAAAATGACATTACAGTGATGCCTGCTTGGATATTTTTGAAGATAATGAACATAAGAAGTTATTTCCTATTGAGGTTGTGGTAGAAAATTTTAAGATGACCTTAGAGGAAGAATCTAGTGATGAAGATATTAGACAAGCCTTCAGGACATAAGAAGCATTGTTAGAGTTGAACACTAAACTCAGAGATTTTGTAGAGACTCAAATTGAGGTGGACAACTATAGACAGAAGGTGAAGGATAAATATGAGGCTTTAGATCTTCTAGATGTGGCTAAGATTATTGAGATGATAGAGAAATTCAAGGGCAAACATCCAAACATAGCTTTGGGATGAAGAAGAACAAAACCTAGATGCCAGAATTTCAGTTTTGACACTTAGTAAAATTTTGAGATTTTGACTTAGTCAAGGTGTGTAGGTCCATAGGTACGCAGCTCAATAATTTAGAGGTGCATCGACAGTTGACTGGGAGTTCCAGAAATAGCACTTTTCATGCATTAGGAACACATTCTAATGGTAGTTTAACTCTAACACATGCCTAGTGAAGGACTAGCTTCTATTTTTTATGCCTCCATGCACTTCCACTTTGACTGATGGCTTTCTCCTACTTTCTCTCTAATGATTTCTTTGTTTTTGACATGTAAAGGGCTCATGCATTCAGTTAACGAATAAAATACGGATGGAGTCCCTCTAAGCACCAGATTAATTGTTAGTCTGTATATATTTAGTTTATTTTATTAGTTAAAAGAATTTTATTGCTTGAAGAATATCTCTCACTCTCAACACAAATTGATTAGATAATTTCTTATAAATACCCCATTGTAAAATGTAACAAGGGCCACTATTATTATGCAATAAAATTATGCTTTTGGTGCTCGCATTCAGAGTTTAGTTATTCTTGCCTAAATGTGTCATTATTTTGTGACTTTTATTCATAAGATTGTGATTGAGCAAAAGGTTTATTGCATTGTTTCTAGTTGTGTGATTCTTTAGTTCTGGTGTTTGCTACAGATTTATGAATTTTGTTGATGTAACGAGCTTGAGGAGAGATCACTAAAATTGTGTCTGTATAGCTTTCTGTCTTGCATGAGTGCACTTTCCATGGCCTTGTGATTCGATGAAAGGTGAAATATCATATGTTTATTAAAGTTTCTCATCGACAATTGCATCAGTGGATTCTAGGAAGCACTACTCCTATTTTTAGTAGTTTTCTACCAATTTTGTTTGAAAGTTTAACTCGCAACGTGTTGTGTTCTATAGCTTATGTCTATTAGGATTTCAATTTCATGATATTTTCTTTCAATTTCATTATTTTCTTTGCTAACCCCTTGTTAGAATAGGAATTCATTTTAGTTGCACTGTTAGGATTACATTCATTAAAAAAACTAGAAAATACAAAAACATTGTTCTTTTGTGTATTATTTTGAAACAGTGAACATATTTACTTCATTCTGAGATCATAATAAAATCAGTAAAGGCCTCCTCATGAACAATCACATTTATCTTCAACTGAGTAGATTTTAGTACATCACAAGACAAATACTAAACTTTGGAGTTGATCCCCAAAAGATTAGCTTTTCAAGAGAGGAATTGCATAATGGATTCTTGCCATTGTCCTCGTGCATAACGACTACCCAACATAATAGAGTTCAATTTTTAGAGGTTATTTTGTACTGACATCTAAGGGATTTAGGATTTATTTTTTGTGGTAACTAATTCACCCCTCCCCTCTCAGTTATCCCTCTTATATTTCCAACAATTGGTATCAAAGCTCTTAGTGCTTACAAAAAAGGTTTTAAAGACTTAAGCTAAAGATCAGGATGTCTTATAGAAGAGAGATTCCCAAGTTGAACTGAGACAATTTTGCAGCATGGCAAGGACTTATGAGGTTACATCTGGCAACTATTAGTGATTCAAGTTGTAAGTATCTTGATACTAAATACAAAACTCCTATTGGAACATTATTAGTCGAAGATATTGCTGAAAATAAAAATAATAACATCATGATGATTGGAATTGCATTTGCTCTTAATTATGTTGAATTTGATGAAGTTAAAAACTGTACTACAACTTATGATATGTGGGTCGAATTGAAAGACATAGATATGGAGGAGATGATAATGTAAGAAGAGCTAAAGCAGAAAGTCTCAGAGGACAATTTGATCAGATGAAAATGAGAGAAGATGAAAACATTGAAAGATATGTAGAAAGAATCGAAGCAAGTGTGAGCGCAATCAAATCATTTAGAGGAGACATTGATGACAAAATAATTGTGAGCAAGGTACTTAGAATCCTTCTTCCTATCTATGAAATTAGAGTGTTTTCTATTTAAGAAATGAGATGTGATCTAAATAGCGATATAACTTTGGATGGTCTAGTTGGAAGATTGATAGCTTTTGAGTTGGATAACTATGATAACTATGTTCCTAGTTCCAAAGGTATTGAGTTTGCATTTGAAGCTAAACTCCCACTTAAGAAAAAGAGTAAGGAATCAAAGGTCAATCAATCAGGAAGTGAAGAAGAAGAAGAAATTTCAGACAATGATCTTGAAGTTGTTGAAGCCCTACTTGCAAAGAAATATTCCAAAGGTAGAGAAAAGTACAAAGATAAGATTCCTCTTATCTACTTTTCTTGTGAAGAAATTGGTCACATTGGTGCAAGGTGCCCAAGTAGAGAAAATGAGGATGAAAAGGAAAGAAATAAGTACAAAGGCAAGAAGGAATTGAAAAACTACAAGAACTACAAAGACAAAGGTAAGAAATCTTGTCTTATGGCTAAAGATTCTGATAATAGTGAGGATGAAATGGTATATATTGTTGTAAAAGATGAATCTAATGATGAAGGAGATGAGATGGAACTTATTTCTCATGTTAGCAAAAATGATATATGGATTATTAAGAGTGGCTTCTCACATCATATGACTAGAGACAAAACAAAGTTTGAGCACATAGAATATTATGATGGATTTAGTGTGAAATTTAGAAGCAATGAACCTTGTTGCATAAAAGGAAAAGGATGTATCTCATTGACCAATGAACTTATATGTGATAATACTTATTGGGTTGAAAGACTAAAGCATAATCTACTAAGTGTGGCATAGCTGAATAACATTGGATTCAAGGTAAAATTTGTGAATGGCAAGGCCAAACTACTGGATGGAAAAGGAATTTTGGTTGGATCTAGCAAACAAACAAAAGGTAACCTATTTTATCTAGATCTCAATGAAAGTTCATATTTTATTGCTCAAGTAGAAGAAAGATGGTTATGGCACAAAAGATTATGTCATGTAAACTTTGATAATTTGGTTAAAATAAGCAAAAACAAAAGTGTAAGAGGTATTCCTAGCTTGAGGAAACTTGATATGGGTCTATACAAAAACTATTAAATTGGTAAGATGGGAAAGACTAGTTTCAAAAGTAAGAACTATCATTCTAAAGAAGTCTTAGAGCTTGTTCATATATATTTATGTGGACCTATTGGAATAGAGAGTTACATTGGAGATAAAATTTCATTCTTTTTGTTGATGACTATGCTAGAATGATGACTGCAATGTATCTAAAAGAGAAATCAGAAGCTTTTCAAAAATTCAAGTGGCATCTGGCAAGAGTAGAAAAAGAAACTGGAAAGAAGTTAAAATGTTTGAGATCAGACAAAGGTGGTGAATTCATTTCCAATGAATTCAATGAATTTTACATTGAAAAAGCAATTAAAAGACAAGTATTAGCCCCTGGTACACCTCAACAGAATGGTATAGCTCAAAAAAGGAACATATCCATCATGGATTGTGCAAGAACACTAATGATAGAAAAGAATGTTGTAATCAAATACTAGAAGGAAGCAATCAACATTGCAATACATACCTTGAATAGAGTATAGATGAAGAAAGATTCAAATCAAACTCCTTATGAACTATGGTATGGCTACAAACCTAATGTAAGTTACTTGAAAGTATTTGGTAGCAAATGTTATATCTTGAAAGAATTTAGAAAAGGTAAATTTGATGTCAAAGGTGATGAAGGCATATTCATAGGGTACTCCTATAGAAGTAAAGCTTATAAATGTTTGAATTTGTCTACTCATAAAATCATAGAAAGTACACATGTGAGAATTGATGAGTTTGTAGAAAAGAGTGAAGAAGAAAGCAAAAAGGAGTCTAAGGATTACAGAAGATTTGTCTACTATGAACCTAATACCCTACCAAATCTATCTAGTAGACAAGAAGATTCACCTCCCGAGTCCCCAAAATCTCCAACAGCTACCACGTTATAGACAGTGCAACCCAAGTCATAGTTTTAAGGACCCGAGTCACAATCAGAGGCTACTGAGCTATTACTAGAGAAAACTGAGTCTGATGGACCTGAGTCACATAAATTGGGAACCAAGATTAATACTAAAGTTCATGAAGAAATTAGTAAAAGACACTCCAAATCCAAAGAACTTGTGCTAGCAAGATATTTCAAAAGGCATCATGCACTTGACCAAATCATTGGAGACAAATCAGATGGAACAAAGCCAACAAACAAATTGAAAGGTACATGTTTACTTGCTAAATTTGAACCTAAAAATGTTAAATATGCTTTGGATAATGAAAGTTAGATTTAAATGTTGAATGAGGAAATATAAAAAATAGAGAAGAATAAAACCTAGACTCTTGTTCCTAGACCCAAGGATAAAAATGCAATTGGCACTAAGTGGGTATTCAGAAATAAGCTAGATAAAAATGGAAAAGTTTCCAGAAACAAAGCAAGGTTGGCATGTACAAGCTATTCTCAATAAGAATGTATTGACTATGGTGAAACTTTTGTTCTTGTTGCAAGATTAGAAGGTGTTAGAACTTTACTAGCATATGCAACCCACAGAGGATTTAAAGTTTATCAAATGGATGTAAAATTTGAATGGAATTCTTGATAAGGAAGTCTAAATTGAACAATCTGAAGCTTTTGTAGATCCTAGCAAAAGAGACATGGTTTGCAAATTACACAAGGCATTATATAGTCTCAACGAAGCTCCTAGGGATTAGTATAAAAGACTTCATAACTACTTAGTACAAATTGGTCTTTAAAGAATAAATGATAACAACAGTTTGTATATCAAAGGAGGACTAGACAAAAAGATTGTATTGGTAGAAATATTCATTGATGATACTTTATTTATAGGAAATGATGACTTATGCAAGGCATTTTCATAAGAAATGAGTAAATAATTTGAAATGTCTATGTCTAGAGAGATAAAATTCTTTGTTGGATTGTAGATCAAACAGAAGAAAGATTGTATCTACATTACTCAATCTAAATATATCAAGGAGATACTAAATAAATTTGGAATGGAAGCTTCAGGACCAGTTGGAACCCCTATGTCTACTGGACATAAACTTTCCAAACATGATGATTTGAAAGAGGTAGATCAGGCCACATACAGATCAATATTTGAAAAATTGTAATATGTAATTCATACAAGGCCTGATATTGCATTAGCAATCATTATGGTGGAACGATTCTAAACAAATCCTAAATAAAATCACATGATGGTAGTCAAAAGAATCATGAGATATCTAAAAGGTACTAAAGAATAAGGTTTATGGTACAAAATAAGAGGCAATTTGGATTTAAAAGTATTAACAAATGCTGATTAGGCACCGAGTATTGATGACAGAAAAAGCACTAGTGGTGGAGCATTCTTTCTTGGTAAAAGACTAGTGTCTTAGACAAGTAAGAAACAAAATTGTATCTCTTAGTCCACAATAGAGGTAGAATATGTGGTAGTAGTAGTCAATTAGTCTAATATTGTTTGGTACAAACAACTCATGGCAAGTATGAAGATAGAGATCAAGGATCCAGTAGTTATATACTATGATAACACTAGTGCAATCAATATATCAAAGAATCCAGTGATGCATACCAGAATGAAACACATTGCTATAAAATATCATTTCTTAAGAGAATTGGTACAAGATAAAGAAGGTTGGAATATGTGAATACAAAAGAACAAATTGTAGACATATTCACCAAACCATTACCTAAGGATACATTTCTGTATCTAAGAGGTAAGCTAAGGGTCATTCCCCTATCTAAAGCTCACTAAATGAAGTTTACTGATGCATCAACTAGAGCATGTTGAAGATTAATTAGTTCATGCAATATTGACAAGGGCATATTGCAAATGAATTAGTACTTGAGGTACATTGATATTTACTGATTACTGTCTTTGGCATGAGATATCAAAAAGAGAGAAGTTTGATGTCATATCTCATAGAAATTTTGTAAAGAAATGTACAAAGGGAGAATGAACTTGGTCTAATATCAAAGGCAATGTTTTCTATCATAAGAAATTGTAGAAGACAAAAGTTTTCTGACAGAGGGAGAAACTGAAGGCAGAAAGAGTACACATTGATAGAGGGAGTTCTCATAGATGAGAATCAGAATAAAATTGAGGATAATTCCTTACTTTATTCTTTCTTTAAAAATTTCATTGTATTATGATATGTTATGTTGCCATCAATGCCAAAGAGTGATATTGTTGGATCACTTGATTAATTATATATTATCTTTGATGTTACACAAAATGTCATATCATCACTAGTTAGTGTATGTTGAGCTCACTCGGGCATTGAAGACAGTTCTCTGTGTCTGCCAAGCATTCCAGAGTTTGCTTAGTTTAGAAGACAGTATCCACCGAGTCCACTTGGCTACCAAAGAAAAGGCTTGCAAAAGTTGAGTGTTAACATAGCTCACTTGATTAATGAAGGAACTTTGCAAATATGCAGTGTTGACCGAGTTCACTTGGTTAACATAGAAAAATTGTTTCCAAGTTAGTGTCTACCAAGTAGGGTCGACTAACAAAAGATTTTTTTGTTTTGACATATTAAGTTCAATTGATTTATTTGTTGGTTCTAGCTAATTAAGGAGATGAATATTAATTATTCTAAGTTATATTCTAGGTGATTTGACAACATGAAAGATATAAATATAAGGTCAAGTTGAGAATTAAAAATATATGAATGCATGGAAGATAATTGAAGATTTAATGATGCTAAGAGGAAGTGAATAAGAAGGATAAGCATAATATCCTTGTTAAGCTGAAAAGATATATTCAATCAAGAAGGATCAAGTATACAAGCCAGAATTGAGATTTGTAATAAGTAATTTAGTTGCATTAGAAATTAGGTCATGTCATTGTTACTCTCTAACCATTGTAGCAATGATTTGAATCTCTTAACAAAGTTGGCTTAACAATTATTTGAAAATCATCTAACAAGATGGCATTTCTATTGAATTGTCCAAAGACTTCTAACAAGGCCACTCCTAATAGCATGATTAAATCCTCTAATTAGGTCACACCTAATAGTGTATGTTGTAACCTTTAATAGGGTTGGATCCTAACAGGGCTCACTTCAGAAGAGTGAAAAATAGTAACTAGTTACAATTGGTGGATTTTCCCAAATTAGGTTTCCATGTTAAATATTGGTGTCAAATGTTCTCATGCTATTTTTTTTGATGCGTTTGAACCTAAGATAAAATAATAATAATCAAAGATAATATCTTAATATTTGCATGTTAAATATTTGCCAAGCATGTTCAATATTTACTGAGCTACAACATTTTCTGTGTGTTTGTCGAGCTTCAATAGAGTTCAATTTTCAGAGGTTATTTTTACTGACATCTAAGGGATCTGGGATTTATTTTTGTTGTAATTGATTCACCCCTCCCCTCTCAGTTACACCTCTTATATTTCCAATAAGAACAACCTATCTCATTATACATTGCATTTCCACAATTTCTAACCCTAAGCTATCTTATATAATATATTCCTACTTTAGGGTTACAATATTCCTATCTAAATAAGGTGTGATAAAATAGGAGCTTATGAAGTATGTACAATACTTCTCTGATCAAATGCCATAAACTAACAATCTCCCACTTAGGGACTAATCAGACTCCACCCTAGACAACAATCTCCCACTTCTAGACTGATCCTATAGCAATATGACTACCACATGGGGCTCCCATTGGATAAAAGCCTTTGCTATGTATTAACTCCATGATCATTAGTCAAGAAGCCTAATAGAAGCTGAGGAAGAAACCAACTTCTCCTTGGGGACTATCTTCATGAACATGTTTGCTGGATTATCACTTGTGTGAATCTTTTCAAGCCGTAATTGGCCATCCTCCAAAATAGACTGTATAAAATGGTATCTAAGTTGTATATGCTTTGTCCTTAAATGAAAAGTAGAATTCTTTGCAAGATGAATGACACTTTGGCTATCACTGTACAATGGGTGATCTTCCTGCTTCTGACCCAATTACTCCAGAAAATATTGTAACCAAATAATCTCCTTGCTAGCTTTTGTATCAACTACATACACAACTTCAGTGGTTGAAAGTGCGTTAACCTTTTATAATCTAGAAATCCAACTGACTGTAGTATCCCCTATAGTAAAAAAATACCCTATAGTACTCCTCCTTGTATCAACATCTCCTACTAGATCAGAGTCAATGAATCCACTTAGAGTAGAACTAGATCTTGTGAAACATAATGCCTTTGTAGTAGTACCTCTCAAATATCAAAGTATCCATTTGATAGAACTCCAATGTTTCATATATGGATTACTCATATACCTACTAACAACTCCCACTAGATGAGCAATATTTGGCCATGTGCATACCATTGCATACATTAGACTGCCAATTGCTGATGAATATGGGATGTTAGACATTTTATCTACCTCTTCCCGTGCTTTGGGCACATTTCCTTAGTCAATCTAAAATGACTAGCCAAAGGTGTACTGACTACTTTTGCATCCTACATATTAAATCTTTTCAACACCTTCTTTATATACTCACTTTGGGAAAAATTCAAGGTTCTATTTTTCCTATCCCATTTGATCCTCATACCAAGGATTTGCTTAGTAGCACAAAAATCCTTCATAGAAAATGAACTTGCTAATTTCTATTTAAGTTCATTTATTTGTTGCATATTAGACCCAACAACAAGCATGCCATCAACATAGAGTAACATAATAATGTAACTCCCATTATCCAATCTCATAAAATATACACAGTGATTAGAATGACATCTATGGTAACCTTGTTCAGCCATGAAACTATCAAATTTTAAATACCACTGCTAGGGTGCCCACTTTAGGCCATACAAACTCTTCCTTAACCTTTACACCAAATTATCCTTACCCTTTACCTCATATCCCTCTGGTTACTGCATGTAAATTTCCTCCTCCAAATCTCCATGGAGAAAGGTTGTTTTCACATCTAGTTGTTCAAGATGTAAGTCATCTGCATCAACAAGACTTAGTACAATTCTAATTGAAGTCATTTTTACAATAGGGGAGAATATATCATCAAAATCTATACCCTTTTTCTTTGCAAAACCTTTTATCACAAGCCTGGCCTTATACCTTTTCTTTCCTCCATCTTCCTCCTTCAACCTATAAACCCATTTATTAGGCAAGGCTCTTTTTCCTTCAGGTAAAGAGACTAAGTCCCAAGTCTTATTTTTTAACAAGCAATCCATCTCCTCTTTCATGCTCAATTTCCACTATTGTCTAGCATCTACATGTATTGCCTCTTTATACTCCTCTGGTTCACCAAAATCAATCAATACAATAGAGTATAAAGAAGGAGAAAACCTTTTAGGAGGTCTACTCAATTGAGTAGAATGTATAACACTTATAGGAGTTTGTGGGATAACCTGTTGTTGCTGAGCATCAGATACTAGTGGCATTTCTTTTTCAGGAGTCTTATCCAAAACCACATAGTCTTCTCTGACCTATTCATGCTTATTTTCCTACAATTGTTCTTTGTACATGACCTTCTCATTGAATATAACATCTCTACTAATTATTTTCATATTTTCAAAATCCCATAACCAATAACCATATTCATCTATTCCATATCCAATGAAGGTACATTTTTGAGATTTAACATCAAGCTTGGTTCTATTTTCTTTATCAACATGGAAAAAAGCTTCACAACCAAAATTTTTTAGAAATGAATAATTTACTATTTTACTAGTCCATGCTTCCTTTGGAATACTAGCATCCAAAGGAGTTGAAGGTCCTCTATTTATCAAATAGATGATAGTGTTTACAACATCTACCTAGAAATGAAGTGGCAACAAAACATGCAATCTCATGCTCCTTGCATGCTTCATGATTGTCCTATTCATCCTTTTGGATAGACCATTTTCTTGTGGAGTTCTTGGAATAGTCTTCTGCCTTCTGATTCCATTAATATAACAATAATCTTCAAAGGACTTGCTACAATACCCACCTCTATTATCCAATCTAAGACACTTTAGCTTATTTCTTGTCTCATTTTCAACTGAAGCTTTCCATTTCTTGAAAGTTTCAGAGACATCAGATTTTTGCTTCAAAAAATAGACCATTGTCTTCTAAGTTGAGTCATCAATGAAAATAACATAGTAACAAGAGACACCAAGAGATGATACCTGAGTTGGTCTCCACACATCCGAGTGCACTAGGTCCAACTTCTCACTCTTCTTCTCTTTTCCAACTTTGAGAAATCTGACTCTTCTTTGTTTACCATAAACACAATTTTTAGAGAACTGTAAATCAATATTTTTCAACCTTGGCGATAGATATTTAGAGCGAAGGATTTTCATCACTTTCTCACTTATGTGCCCAATCCTATGGTACCAAACAACTGAATCTATTCATGCAACATTTATAGTAGCTTTCCCTACATTATCAATATTAGTAGCAACTAAAGTGGAATAAGTGTTCCCAATACACAACTACAATGTGCCAACCTTTGCACCTTTAGATACTACTAATGAACCTTTGGTTACCTTCTAGACATTGTTTGTAAACATGAGTACACAACCTTCCCTACCTAGTGGTCCTGTAGAAATTAAATTTCTTCATAAATTAGGGACATGCCTTACCTCCTGCACTATCCAATCATTTCCATTTGGCAAATTGATCTTTATTTTTCCTTTTCCAACAATAGGATAGGGCCCATCTTCACCCAAATATACCTGTCCAAAATCACCTTGAACATAATCTTGAAAATATTTCCTATAGGGTGTAGCATGGAATGAGGCCCTAGAATCTATTAACCAAGAATACTTAGCATTATCTAAACATAAGATTAAAGCATCTTGTAAATCATTGCTTGAAACATTAGCTTCCTTAGTATCATCTTCATTTATGTCTCCTTGTTTTTTTTTCTAAGATCAACAATCTTTCTTCAGGTGACTAGGTTTTCCACAACAGACTAAGAACGTCCTTTCTTTGACTTCCCTTGTGACTTGTCATGTGAAGGGATTTTTCCTCTTTGAATTTTTCTTCCTCTATTCTCCACATTCTATGTGAAACTTGATGAGGTTGAATTTTCACCTATGCTTTTTCGTTGATATTTCCTTGCTTAGGATAATACCAACAACTTCATCAAATTTCAAAGCACTTGAACTAGAGACAGAGTTACTTACAACCATAGCCAAGCTATTCTAGCTTTTTGGCAAAGAATATAAAATTAAGAGAGCCCTAACCTCTTTATCAAATGAAATTTGTATAGATGACAATTAACTGGTGACTGTGTTAAACTCATTTAAATGATTCGCTATAGATCCTCCCTCACCCATTTTAATATTAAATAAATTCTTCATAATAAATACCTTATTCAAAGTTGAGGGTTTCTTGTATAACTTATCCAGTATCTCTATCAACTCTATAGTCATTTTTGTCTTTGATATATTGAATGTTACAGATGGTGCAAGGCTCAATCGAATAGATCCTAGTTCGTTCCTAACTAAGACCTCCCAATCTTCATCTATGATCGTTCCTTGTCTCTTAGCTTTCCCTTATAATAGCTTCCAAAGATCCTTCTGATACAAATAATCTTCCATCTGCATTTTCCATAACTGAAAATTCTGGCCATTGAATTTTTCAATCTTGAATTTGGAATCCTCCATTGCTCCCACTCAAATCTAAAAGTCCTGTCAATCTACAACAACAAACCTCGCTCTGATACCTATTGTTAGGATTCGATAGATCCAAAAAAATATAAAAATAAATAGTTAAATGTAGAAACAAAAGAAGAAAGCCATAAGAACATAGATAACACACAAATTTAATGTGGTTCACCCAAAACCTAGGCTATGTCTACCTACACAACCATCCAACCTTTCTTATTATCCAATGATTACAGTACAAACCCTTACAACTCAATACCACAACAAGAACAACCTATCTCATTGTACATCACATTTCCATAATTCCTAACCCTAAGCTATCTTATATAATATATTCCCACTTTAGAGTTACAATATGCCTATCTAAATAAGACATGATAAAATAGGAGCTTATGAAGTATGTACAATACTTCTCTGATCAATCACCATAAAATAAAAACACACTCATTAGAGCTATTACATGCAAGAATGAAAGCTAATGTTCATTCGTTGGTCAAGAATGCAATTTCAAGCTCATTTTCTTACAATGAACTTACATTCAATCAGACAAGGTTAGCTAAGCTCACAGCTAAAGAAACAACAATAAGACATAAATTGGCATTGATTCAACTTCAACTATTACCACACATGGAGATAACTTAGAAGGTAATCTCTGTAGCTAGAAATATTTTGAAGAAAGAGATAATTTTTTAGACATTGCAGGATTTACTAACCTAGCTTTTGAGCTAGAGATTTAATTTCAGCTTTTGGATTATGTACAAGAAATATGGAACACTGGCTATGCCAATATTGTGGCCAATCATAAATAGTTTTTTGAGAAATATGAACTCACCCCAATAGCCTCAAGTTCCATTAGTGACAAAAACAAGGGGGAATGATGAGAAAGAATGAAATAACAAATGGGGAGATATCTATTAATGTGAAAGGGGGAGACATCAAAGAGGAGAATACATTTTGAATGAAATAATTTCATGACAAAGTATTTTTTGCCACTAATGTCAAAGGGGGAGATTGTTGATCTCTAAACCTATGTTGTCAATTAGTGCCCCAACATTTAGTCATTTATAAATCATTTACTAAGAAAGATTACAAGGTCATCATTAGGACTGAGTTATCTAGTAAAGGTCGAGTAGATACTACTTATATCAAGAAAAACAATGATTATCAAGCATTTAGTAGAGACTGAGTAGATATGTGAGCTAAGGAATATAGTATGAGTCGAGGAATATAATGAAGATCGAGCATATTGAAATTTTATTAAGAGCCCAAAAAAAATACATATAGAGGCTAAGTAACAACATGAAGGTTTATGCATGACTGAGTGTAAGAGAATTCAAGTGCCGAGTGATTTATTTTTGATATACGAGTTTGTAATGGCACAAACACATATATAAACCATTTTGGCCAACATTTCCATGAAATTTAATATTTGCAAAGCCAGAACATATGTTGATTGGGCATCATTACAAAAGGTAATGATCCCTAGGTGAGTGATTCAACTAATAAAAAAAAATGGATGTAAATAAAAAATGATGAGGAAGCTTAAGCCATTGATCATAATCTAGAAAATTCACATAACATCTATTTAAGGAGGATTATAACCCTATAATCAACAACAATGAGAATGCATAAGGGATATGTGCATGAGGAGTGAAATGAAGTTTTAGAAATAGACCTAATAGAGAGAAATCAAAGAAGTAAGGGACTAAACATATTTATTAGATTAGAAGAATCACAATAGAGAAAAAGGAAAGAGGAGACCCAAGGTCATCCTGCAGAGAAAACTGAGGGTTAGGTACTGGATCAATTATTTTGTAATTGAGATAGGGTAAATCTCTTAATAGAGTGGTCCTAATATGCCTATGTAAATCTCCTAAAAAAGTCCTTACTTTATTGTGAGTGTAAGATCCTTTAACAAGGTGAGACCTAATAGTCTCTTAAGATTTTAACAGGGTAGACCCATCATAGGGTAGATCATATCTTATGGTCAAACATTGTAACCTTAATGACTTAACTTTATTATTGCAACAATGAAGATTTGTGGGTTTCATCCCCACCCTATTTTACCTTCATCTTGAAGTGTTTCTAGGTAACCAAATCATTGTATTGTGTGTTTAACTATTATGGATGTGATATATTGCATTTATGTTTCAATATTACAATTTTATTGATAGATCTGTGAGATGATTTGGATATGAAGTAAAGGAATTATTTTTATGATAAAAGATTAAGATATTGATTCACCCCTCCCCTCAGTATCTTGTTTCCCATATACTTATTCCAACATTTTCATGATGATAGTTTTTGTAGCTTCTCTGGCGATGCTTTACTGTGAAACCTAATTGGATGAGATTCACCTTTCTCCCTAGAGCTTCTTTGTGTTTTATATCTTTATCACATATTTCATTTTTGAGTAAAAACTTTGTTTTTCAATTTCTTTGTATAAAATTCTAAGATTCATTCTTTTCCTTTACTTTTGAACACAATTCTTTTTTCTTTGCACCAAAGTCCAATTTATCATTTTTGTTATTAATGGATATCTTATCCTTATGGGGTTTCTGATCTCCATCTTCTATCAAAGCTTTGTGGAGGGATGGATCCTAAGTCGATACTTGAATAAATAAATTTTCTTTTGCTCCATAGATTTTGTTTTCTAAAATAATTTCTTTTGTTCCCTAGCTCTTGATAGCACTGAGTTGATAGAAGAATTTATTTCCAATGTCTTGCCACTTTCCTACTTTTCTAGACTGTGGTTCTTAAAATATTGAGAAGATGAGATTGAATGCCATGGAAAATTTGGTGATTCATAGAGTAGAGTAGAGTTTTCCATCATTAAATTTCTACCAAGTTCCTCTTTTGGGGTTTCACAACTCACATGTATTATGTTGATGATAATACTTTGAAATTGTTTGTCATCAGGATCTGGAAATTGCTCTATTGTCTGCCACACTTTCTTTTATTTTACTAAAATGGATTAAGTACTTTCGCATATCCTTAGAAATATTTGTATTGATCACCATCACTTGAGATGTAATATTATGATGATAATATAATAGTCATTAACTCCTTATTACATTCTTAGTATATACTTAATTAATAACCTATTGCATATAAGGTGTATATATATTTCAAGTAACCAAATTGTAAATAAGAATTATTAAAAGACAAATTTGACAGTTGATTTTACAATAATCTATTCTACTTTTTGGCCAACTTTGACATTGAGTTGAACATTTTGAAAAAAAACTTATCTTTCAAACACCTATTGCTACAAAAGCATTAATAATTTGAAGATGATTTAAACTTATGAATTTTTATATTTTGTTTCTAGTTTCTAAATATATTTTAAATTTATTTGGACTTGATTTCTATCCAAATTTATTTCTCCTTCAAAAAGTGTTTTGTATAAATAATAAGCATTTTGAAGGAGTAACATTCACTTTGATCAACATCACTTTTTCTCTAAAAATGGTAAAAATATAGTTGTGTCAAAGTTAGGTTTGTAATACCATTATCTATAAATCCCAACTAGTTTTGTTCAAATTAGTTGAATATTTTATATTTTCTTGAGTAATGAAGTGACATTAACTATAATTTGGACATATACTCATTTAGATGACTCTAACTATATATGTATATATCAAAATTTATTTTCTATTTTTTGATTGAATTAAAGATAACATAAATACCCATTTCCTAGATATATTTCATTTTTTCTAGCTTAGTATTTTTCCAGAAGCATTGAACAAAGACACCCTATGTTTAGTGAAACTAAAAAATAAACTCACAACTATATATATATATATATATATATATATATATATATATATATATATATATATATATATATATATATATATATATATATATAAACATTCTTTGAGTGCTATAATGCTCTATATGGATTCATCACATGAATTCATTTAATTCCCCAAAAAGATAGTACCAAAGTGATTTTTTAAAGCATTTTGATGGGTGCAAAGGAGACTCAATTACAAGTGTGATTGAGGAGTAGAGAGATTATACCAAAGAGAGTTTATTTTAAGAGCCCTTTATCCAATCGTTTTTAATTTACTCCTTCAAATGAGACTTCTAAAGGCTCAAATCATCATTTTTCTTTAAAATGAGGAATTTCATAAAGAAATAGAATGTTCAAAAAATGGGACACACTAATGTGGGAGCACCCTGACATATAGCTTTTTTGACTAAAATTAGAGGTACATACAATCTTATCAAGTAGCAATAACATTATTTTTTGACCATGGGCATGACAACTCTTCAATTAGTGGTCTTCATCTCTTGTATGGAACACACATTATTGTGATCCTGAATAGTGATTGACATCATTTTGTATGATAGAAATATAATGTTGGTCCTCAATTGAATGCATTCATATTAGTTTGAGTTTAATTGATATTATTCATAGATGTACCCATAAACCTTGACATTGAAGTATTAGGGGATTAAATCCCATCAACTTTTTTTTTTAAAGTTTGGATTACATCCTCAAGAAATTTTTGACTATTGCTATCTATCTTGCTATTTAAAGACATTCATTTTGACATTAATTCACATCCAAGTACACTTTTAGTGACACTTGACTTCAAAGAACATAAATACAAGGAGGATTTAGATGAAAAATTCAATTAGTGCACTAAAAGAAAATCACACCTTGAAATTACCATCTAGAACATTTATACACTTGCTTCTTATTTACTAATATTTAGAAAAGTTATAAAATTAATCTTTTAGAGGCTAATCTAGAACTTTCTCCTTGTAATCTAAGTTATTATAAAAACAAATGAAGTCATTGAAGACCAACGAGAAGTAGAGAATCCAACAAGATTGAAACTAAAATTTTATACTCAACATTTATGGGCTATATGACAATCCATATGTATGAAAATAACAAAAAATCTACAAAGTTGACTTAAAAAGGAATAAAATTTTATATGCAATTATCCAAAGCTTTTATTTTCTACACTAAAATGACTAAGTCACTCACATTTATTCTAAAACTAAACAACCTAATACATTATATATACTTTTCGAACTTACTATCTAATTATTATTTCCCACCTATGGTAAGAATACCAATGCAATTATTGTATCCCAACTCTTCCATTAGTTCAAATAATCATTACATATTATTAATAAATTAAGCATCAATTCTATAGTTAATAGTTACTTTTTAATTTAATAATTTGGAAATTAGAGCAAGTAGATTTCGCCAACATTATTTCTCGATTCGATTGGGTAATATTTTTTTTTATCAACGTTATAGATCACACTCTCCTTAATGCTAATCCTAATTATGGATCATTGTAATGCCCTGTTAGGATAAAACCATGAACAAAAATAAAAACTACATGCAAATATAACCAATAACATAAAATAATAGATCACACATAAATGAACACAAGGCACCAAGATTTAACGTGGTTCACCCAATCCCTGGGCTACGTCCACCAAATAACAAGTTTGATCTTATTACAATCTAGTGATTACAACCTGATTACAATCCATAATCCCTTACAACTCAATACCACCGCAAGAACCAATTTCACATCACACTATGAAACAATCCCTAACCCTAAGCCCTTTTATACAAGTATTAAATCGCTTTAGGGTTATAACATGTCAGCCATAAATTAGCCATAACTTTAGTGGAAAATCTACAAATGGAAAATCTATGAATAGTACCAAATTATTTTGAACCCTACAAAATTATGGAGTATGTACAATACTTTCCTGATCAGTCACCACAATCTAACAATCTCCCACTTGGGGACTGATCAGGCTCCATGCTAAACAACAATCTCCCACTTGGAGACTGATCCTGTAGCAATACCACTACCACATGGGGCTCCCACTAGATCAAACCACACTGGACTCTACTATTCTTTTATTCATGTTCAGTCTAGAAGACCAACTGAAGCTAAAGAGGAGTTCAACTTCTCCCTTGTTATAACCTTTGTCAACATATTTGCTGGATTGTCATTTGTATGTATCTTCTCCATCTTTAATTTTCCATCCTCCAAAACTGACCGAATGAAATGGTACCGTAACTGTATGTGTTTGGTCTTAGAATGCAGAGCTGAATTCTTTGCAAGATGAATGGCACTCTGGCTATCTGTGAAAAAATAATTATCCGTCTGAGGATGTCCCAATTCTTCCAAGAAGAACTGAAGCCATATCATCTCCTTGGTTGCCTCTGTAGCAGGAACATACTCTGCCTCTGTAGTGGATAGAGCATTAATCTTCTGTAACCTAGAAACCTAGCTCACGGCTGCCCCACCAATAGTAAAGACATAACCTATAGTACTCCACCTGGTATCAATATCCCCTACTAAATTTGAGTTAACATAGCCCTGTAAATTAGTAGTAGAGCCCCCAAAGTGTAAACACTTATTGGATGTCCCTCTCAAATATTTGAGAATCCACTGGACAACATTCCAATGATCAAATCCTGGATGACTCATATACCTACTAACGACTCCCACTGCATGTACAATATCTGGCCTAGTGCATACCATAGCATACATCAAGCTTCCTATAGTTGAAGCATAGGGTACCTTGGACATCTCATCCTCCTCTTCCTATGTCTTAGGACACATCTCCTTAGTCAATTTCAAATGACCAGGTAAAGGTGTGCTGACAACTTTAGCATTCTCCATAGAGAAACGTTGCAACACCTTCTCAACATAATCAACCTAAGATAGCATCAATGTTCTATTCTTCTTATCTCTACAAATCTTCATACCAAGGATTTTTTTTGCTACCCCCATATCCTTTATAGAAAATGCATGTGCTAACTGGCATTTTAGCCCCTTAATATGATCCATGTTAGACCCAACTACAAGCATATCATCAACATATAAACATAAAATAATGTAGCTATCATCATCCAACCTCTTAAAATAAACACAATAATTTGAATGACACCTGTTATAGCCATGCTCATGCATAAACCTGTCAAATTTTAGATACCATTGCCGAGGTGCTTGCTTCAAGCCATATAAACTTTTCTTCAATTTGCACACTAAGTTCTCCTTACCTTTGACCTCAAATCCTCATGGCTGAGCCATATATATTTCTTCATCCAAATCACCATTAAGGAAGGCTATTTTAACATCCAACTGCTCTAAATGCAAATCTTCAGTAGCCACAAGACTTAAAACAGTATGAATAGAAGTCATTTTAACAACAGGAGAAAATATCTCATCAAAATCAATTCCCTTTTTCTGTGCAAATTCTTTTACAACTAACATGGCCTTAAATCTTTTCTTACCTCCTTCCTCTTCTTTCAACCTATAAACCCACTTATTTTGTAAAGCCTTTTTACCTGCAGGAAACTTGCACAAATCCCATTTCTTATTCTTTAGCAAAGAGTCCATTTCATCTTTCATTGCAGACTCCCACTAAATCTTAGTGTCCACCTGCATAGCTTCATCATAACTTTCAGGTTCACCAGCATTAGTAAGTAAAATAGAATACAAAGAGGGAGAAATTTTTTGTGGATGTCTAATATGCCTCGTTGACCACCTAACATTCACTGGTGTGTGTGGTATTTGTTGTTGCAGTTGTTGCACATCATGAGGAATGGCTGGAACATCAGCTTTTAGAATATCATCCAGCACTACATAATCATCTTCTTTCTTCTCATGGTGCTGCAAATTATCTTTGTACAACACTTTCTCATTGAATATGACATCCTGAATTCTTACAATTTTATGATTTTCAAAATCCCAAAGCCTATAACCAAATTCATTAATGCCATATCCAAAAAAGACACATTTCTTTGATTTAGCTTCTAGCTTGGTTCTATTTTTAGAGTCTATATGAGCAAAAACTTCCCAACCGAAGGTCTTGAGAAAAGAATAACTCACCTTCTTACCAGTCCATGCCTCCTCTGGAATACCACATCCCAAAGGAGTAGAGGGACCTCTATTAATCAAATATATAGTAGTATTGATAGCCTCTACCCACATGTGTAAGGGCAACCCAACATGTAACCTCATGCTCCTTGTGCGCTCCATTATAGTCCTGTTCATGCGTTCAACCACTCCATTTTCCTATGGAGTCCTTGGAACAATTTTCTGTCTATGAATACCATTAGTGGAGCAATAATCTTCAAATTCATGACTGAAATACTCACCACCATTATCAGATTTGAGACATTTTAATTTCTTACCAGTCTCATTTTTAACCAAGCATTTCTATTTTTTAAAAGTTTGAAATACATCAAATTTCTGTCTAAGGAAATAAACCCATACTTTTCTAGTTGCATCATCAATAAATGTAACATAATAATGAGAGCCACCAAGGGAAGATACCTGAGTTGGTCCCCATACATCTGTATGCACAAGCTCTAATTTCTCTTTTTTGTTTTCCTTCCTAGTCTTTACAAAACTCACTCTCTTTTGTTTTCCATACACACAACTTTCACAAAAATCCATATTAACACATTTCAGACCTGGTAAAACTTTCTTTGAATGAACTATTTTCATACCTTTCTCACTCATGTGCCCAAGTCTGTTATGCCATAGCATTATATCAGAATCTACAACAACTATTTTTTCTCCCTGCTCAACTGCAGCAATTGTTCCTAAACATTCATTTTTCTCTGAAACAATCAAAGTAGAAGGAACAATATGACCTATACAAAGATATAAGGTGCCTACTTTCACACCTTTTGCTACTACAAGGGAACCTTTTGAAACATTTCAATTTTTATCATTAAAAGTAACTACACAACCCTCATCACCGAGTTGCCCGGCTTAAATTAAATTCCTACTTAGCCTTGGAACACGTCTTACCTCATGTAGTAGCCAATGATTCCCATTCTGCAACTTAATCTTAATTTTTCCCTTTCCAACAATCTGACAAGGTTCATTATCCCCCAAATAAATAAGCCCAAAATCTCCTTGGACATAATCAATGAAATAACCTCTATGAGGTGTAGCATGAAATGAAGCACTAGAATCTAAAACCCGTGAATCATCAACACTTTCTAAAGACAAAAGAAAAGCATCCTCTTCGGATTTCTTACTTACCACATTTTCCTCCTTATCTCTCCATCTAATTTATCTACTTCATTTTTCTTTCGATTCCAGCAATCTTTCTTTTTATGACCTGGTTTCCCATAATACCAGCAATCGTTCGGTTCTCTCGATTGAGACCTTTTCCCCTTTGACTTTCCTCTTGATTTCCCACGATTTCTAGAGTTACTTCCTTTCTTAGTCATTCTGCCCTTGCTTTGTGCATTCAAAGCACTTCCTAATGTAGATCCACCTGAAGATTTCCTACGAGTTTTCTCACTCAAAACAACACCGATCACATCTTCACATTTTAGGGTACTAGATCCAGGAACAAAATTACTGACATCCATTACCAAGCCATTCCAGCTTTCAGGAAAAGAACACAAAATCAAGAGAGCCCTAATTTCTTCGTCAAAATTGATACCCATAGAAGATAATTGACTAGTAATAGTATTAAACTCATTTAAATGATCTTCAATAGATCCACCTTCTACCATTTTCATATTAAATAAATGCTTCATTAGAAATACCTTATTTGAAGCGGAGGGCTTTTCATACAGTGTCGCTAGGGTTTTCATCAACTCTTCTGTCATCTTTGCTTTTGTAATATTAAATGCCACTGATGGTGCTAGGCATAACTGAATGCTTCCAAGTTCCTTTCTGTCCAAAAGATCCCATTCAACATCTGACATAGATCCTTGATTCTTGGCTTTGCCTTCCAACGGCTTCAATAAATCCTTCTGATAAAGAAAATCTTCTATTTGCATCTTCCATAACTGGAAGTTCTGCCCGTTAAACCTGTCAACCCTTAGCTTACCCTCATCTTCCATCACTCCCACTCAATCATGAGACGCCCACTTAACTGTGAGACTTTTCTACAAAGGATAACTACAAGACAACCTCGCTCTTATAACTCAATACCGCCGCAAGAACCAATTTCGCATCACACTATGAAACAATCCCTAAACCTAAGCCCTTTTATACAAGTATTAAACCACTTTAGGGTTATAACATGTCAGCCATAAATTAGCCATAACTTTAGTGGAAAATCTACAAATGGTGAATCTACAGTAGATATGGCTAATTTATGGAGAATGTACAGTACTTTCCTGATCAGTCATCACAATCTAACATGACCACGCATAGTTTTCTTTTCTGTTATATTTACAAAACTCTTTTATGCCTATTTCATGCATGTGTTAGTTTCAAGGATATTAGATTTATAATTATGATATTATTTCATGACTTGGATTACATGTATATCAATAAAGAATTGCTTAGTTGATTATATTTCACATGTTGATTGATGATTATGATTACTACTACATTAATGATGCTTTAATGGTTCATAGTTAGTAAATGTGGTTACTCTTATGATGATATCAAATGTGAGTATTTTATATTCAAAATAATGATTATTCCATGTTTGAATATGTGATGATTTATACTCAATACTTATTATAGTACTCACCCCATACTTGCATGTGTATGGTGTGAGTGTTTTTTTTACTTTTCTTTCTGACATGTTTGATGTGGTTAAGGGAGGGAGTCATAGGTACTTGTTACTCAGGATCTACACAATGTACCATTCCCTACCATTTTTTGTTTAGCTTAGATATATATGCACATGTACATGCTCATTTTTTATACAGATTTGTAGGTACTAGGCATCGACTTTCCTAAATTGCTAGGATGAGCGTACCCTATCACAATAACTCAATGGTAAGAATGGGGAGATAATGTTCAAGTCCAATCCCAACCATAGATTAATTACTTGTCCTGAGAAGGAGGACATGTATTTGATTTTCCACCTTTTTTAAACCCATGAGTTTATCTTTGTTTGTGTTGTTTGATTTTGAGTTTCGGTCTATTTTGGTGATGTTGATTTTATGTGGATTTGACAATGTGATTTATTTGGTAAATGATTTTAATTATAATATTTGGTTTAATCATATAATATTGAGAATTATTAAATATTATTTTATTAAAAAGAAAATATTAGAATATGAGTATATTTAATTAATTAAAAAACTAATTAAATATGTGCTTTAATTTAAAAGACTTAATTTAGAAGTCTAAATTTAGAAAATTGATTAAAAAGAAATTATAATATGATGATAATTTTTTTTTGGGCAATAATAGGCAGAGCTACTATATATAAAAAAAAAAAAAAAACTTAGTTCAAATTCTCCTCGGGGAAAGAACTAAGGAAGAAGATCCTGGATCTTAGCCCCAAATTACAAAATAGAAGAGGGAAATTCAAACAAAATCCTCATTTACAAATATCGAAGCTAAAGACTAACAGAGTAACTTTCTACAAAAGTCCCACTTTACATGAATAGCAAAAAATGCCATATTTACATGAATAGAAAATCTCAAAACCCTTTTCATTTTACTTTGATGCAACTACAATTTCATAGAACATTCATGTTTCTCCATCTACTAAACTTTAGAATTCTCATATTTCCTTAGCAAGCTTCATGTCGAATTACATATTAAATGCCACAATCCTACCAAACACATTAACTAGGTCTGCTCTCACTGCAAGTTGGTATGCTTCTAGAGTATCTGGTCTAGATGCAACTCCACATGGGTTTGTGTGTTTCACAATAACACATGTTGGACTTCCAAATTCTAAAACACAATTCTAGGCTGTATATATATCTAAATAGTTATTATATGACATTTCCTTTCCATGATGTTGTACATTAGTTGCAATGCCTCCAACATGCACCTCGCATAGGGACTCATTGATATAATTTTGACAAGGATTTTCCCCATATCTAAGTGGGGACTTGACCGACAGAGGGACAATTAATCTTGGTGGAAGTTTCTCTCTACCAAGCTGCTTCAAGAACCACTTTGCTACAACAAATTCATATGATCCAACATGTTGGAAGGCTTTCTAGACAAACTTTCTGCGGAGATCCTCTCCATCATTTCCTTTTCCTTGCAAGTACCCTACAAGAGAAGGGTAATCTGCAAGATCAACCACTACTAGAACAAGCTTATGGTTCTTTGTAGCTGCGCTCTATAAGTTGAGAGTGTCCCAATACAAAGCCTATTTTTGTTGATGTTGAGGTCATTATTGCTCACACTCTACCTGTCCCTACTATGTATTGCTACAGATACAATATTTTTGATGAATAAAAATAATGTCTATAAGATAATGAAGAAGAGGATTTAAGGTTGTGGAATGTAGAAGATGCAACAATAGAAATTTTGATAACGTCAACTTGCAATGAAAATGATCTTTCTATTGAGAATGTTGCCACCATTACAATTGAAATGAGGTGCAAGGAAGAAAGAGTGGAATAAAGTGAAGGGAACCACCCATTTCTCCTTTAGGGTATATTTTGATATTTCTTGGGACTTGAACTATGAGGTTGAGTCTCTAGAGAAGGCTGGTTTCCTTTACTATCAGGATGCACCTAATTACACTTGGAGAGGAAAAGGGGGAAGGAATGCATGAAATCAAATTTACCTATTCTAACATAAGGGGGTGATGCAACAAAATAGAGTGTTCAAACCAATCTCTACCCATAAATGCATAGTTAACTATCATGACATCAAACTATACAAATTTAGACTTGTTTAATCAAACAATCACATACAGATCATATAACCAAATGAATGACACAAGGAAGAAGAGATTTCACTATATATCATTCATAGGACAAAAGAGATACAATCATGCAAATTATAGATAACCACAATACATTGATGAAGGGAAAATGAGTCTTACATAGTACATCAATGGTTGAAACCAAATAAGGCAGAATGTCATGAAGTTTAGAGGCAAAGAGAATTTATAATGAGCATGCCAAAGCAATGCCAAGGAAAATAGAGAAGAGTCAATCCTTACAAAGAATAAACAATTTTTATTTTATAGTTCAAGCATAAGTGAGATATTTCTACTTGAAGTCACACTAAAACCACTACAATTAAAGTTGTAAAGAACAATCATGCAAATCTAGAGAAAATTTTATCCTAGTACACATCTAGATGCATGAAAATCCAATATTTGCCAAAAGAACATCTTGAGAAGACAAAAATGGTGCTATTAACGCAAAAATTCCTTCAAATGGATAAATGGGAGGCAAGCACATGTATTTTACAATTGTCTAGCATGACCAGAACTTGGGAGTGGTTGGGAATGATCATGGAGATCAGATCACGCAGAAAACACTTCTCCCATTCTTGGCTCAAAAAATCAGCAAAAACAATAGGTTAACTCGGTCAAGCAACCAATATAAGCCATGTAGACCAATAGTCTTTTATATTTTCACCACCTCACAAGGTCTTCATGAGTTGACCATCCCACTACCTTAACCATGACACCCTTTAAAACCTTAACCGCAATTGCCCACAAAACCGTGACTTAATCGTGATGTTACTGCTACTATGACCCTCTTAACTAGGCCCATTAGGACACGTAAATGCAAGGAACTTTCCTGTATTGTTTAAAAACCTTTCATCTTGAGAAAGTGGGGAAGCGCTGATCGTTGATCTATTTGAGATCTGATGGTCAATGAAAACTGTGACCACCTTGCTGCCCATGTTAGTACTTTGACCAATGAAATGTTGTCATTCTGCCACACTGCTTTGAGAAGTCCATGCTAGTCTAACAAGGGGGAAATGACATCATGAATTCCACATGTCAAGACCTTGCTTCCCTACATTATCAAAAGTTTAGGTAGTTCCATAAAGCAAGGAAGTGATGATCATCGATCCTCTTACATCCAACAACCTAGAAACATGCAACCAACTTGTGGACCTCCATCAACATTATGACCAATGAGAAACGATTTGTACGCCAACTCAACCTGACATATTATTTGCAAAGTTACTTTGGTGGCCCACTAAAAAGGTTGGATCCACAATGCCATGTGGCAGCATGTTGCTTCCCCACATTCTCTAAAGTTTGAGTATGTTCAAAATGTGGGAAAGTGACACATGTAGATCATAATTCATTTGACGATAGGGAAAGTTGTGGGCTTGTGGAAATATTAAATTGCATAGTCACTTAGGAAATAAGATATAACCTAAGGTTCTAAAGATACATATTTTGTATGCCATAGTTTGAATATTTAAAATATATGAACATTGAAGCGTTTGAAGTCAAATCATTCAGTTTTGGTGGGAAGGCATTTTTGGTCAACATGAATCTTTGATGATTTCAACTTGTTGGCAAGGAGAAGCCTAACAATAAAGCTAAAGTCTCTACTATGCTATTTGTTGTAATAGGGATACTTTGAGATTTTGATGCTATAATATTTCCACAATAATCTCTTATATAGACACCTATGCCAAAAATACCTGGGTTTCCCCTTGACATACCACAAAAGTTTACTTCCACAAACCCATTTTTTGGTGTTATCCACTTAACCTTCCTTCTATCTATCCTACCTTGCTACCTCCCCAAATTGAGGAAAGGTGCAATAGTAACATATTTCCATCTCTTCACAATGGTTTCATCCTAGTCAGTATATATAATTTTCCCATCTCTATTCCTTATATTTGTGCTCACTTTTCAGATAAGCCATTTCAATTCCCAGAATCACTTCATCAATTGAAGAAGATACTTGCCTAAAAATTTGTTTATTTCTCTCCCACCAAAGAGCCCACACAATTTTTGATGATGCAAACTTCCAAATAGATCCTCAAAGTGCATTTGAATACAATAATGGCCATGCTTGAAACAATTCCCAAATTTTCCTTGGTAGAGGTATGACAAAACATAATTTCTATAAAATCCAATGCCAACACTGTTGTGCAAATTCACACTTTAAAAATAAGTGATCAACATCTTCCCATTCAACCTTACAAAGTGTGCATTTTAGTTTTTATTTAATGTTGAATTTTTCTAGCCTATGACTAGTCAAAGCTCTTTTTTTCAATGTCAACCATGTAAAACAATTGGCTTTTCACAATGTGCTATCATTCTAGAAAAAAAAATAGGCTCTTTTCTTAGTAATATTATCCTTCATTTGTTTAATAGCTCTATACCCTTCTTTGATTGAATATCTCCTATCCTTTGTTAGGGACCAAAATATTTTATCTTTTTGATTACTCAGATAGACTCTCCTAGTATGCATTACTCCTTTGAACATCAGCTTGCAACTATTTGATATAGGAAAGTTAATCGGGTCTTTCCATATTACTAACCTTGCCTCAATCTCAATATAATGCACATAATCAACCAACTTATTTCTCCAACAATATTTAAATGTTTGCATTGCTACAACTAACCCACTTAATTGAATTAACAACGAAAACCCATTCCATGAGTCTTCCAAGAAGTTTATACAAGTTCCATCATTCACTTCCCAAGAGGAAAAATTTGTGATAACCTCCCTAGATGCAATCATGAAGTTCCAAATAGTAGAACCTTTGGGTAGTGCTAAAGTAGACATGATTATCATTGGATCACTAGAATCCAAATACTTACTTTGCATTATCTTACTCCAAACACTATGAGGCTTTTTATACATCTGCCAAACTAGTTTCCCACCATACACCTTGTTTCTACTTGTCACATCATGTAAACCAACTCCCCCCCCATTATATTTTCTAGAGCCATTTCTTTGAATCAAATCAATGGAATCATTTTTTTCCTTAACATGTTAGTAGTCTAGAGAAAATTTTAGATAATCTGTTTAATCTTCTTAAGAATACTTAATGGTACTTGTAGTGCTAATAGGAAATAATGAAGGATGAAAAATAGGATAGTTCTAACTAGAAGAATTCTTCTTGCAAATGATAACCATCTCACTTTCCACACAACAATTCTACTTTTAACCCTTTCAGTCACCAATTTCTAATATGTAGCCTTATTAGACCTAATAAAAAAGGGGATGCCCAAGTATATTGAAGGTAAGCTCTCTTCAGAGAACCCAAGTTGTCAAACAATCTTTCTAGTGATCAGATCATTTGTTAAAAAGATATAAACTTTTGATTTTTTATCACTAATATGATGCCCTAATACCTTCATATATAAATCTAGAGTTTGGCTAACTATTTTTGCTTCTTTCAAAGTAGCTTCTCCAAATAGTAATGTGCAATCAACAAATAAGGAATGTGTGACTATCAACAAAGACATTGGAATTTTCACTCTTCACCAAATATCTTGACCATCTCTAAATTTAATGATATGACTTAGGGTATCAACCATAATGATAAAAGATGAGGGAGTCAGCGGGTCACCCTGACACACACCTTGTGTGGAGTTGAAGAAACTCATTAGATTTCCATTTAGAATGATAGAAAAAGTTGTACTTGAGATGTAGGACCTAATCCACTTGCACCATTTCTCTAAGAACCCAAAATTTTGAGAACTTTAAACAAAAAATCCCACTTCACTTTGTCATATTCTTTCATCATGTCCAACTTAATCACAAATGATGGAATCTAATTTGAGTTAATTGAGTGCAACAACTCATGGACAACAAGTGCCCCCTCTATATTTTCTTTACCTCATACAAAACCCCCTACTCTAGTGAGAAAATCTTGTAAAGGAGCCTCTAAAGCCTAAGATAAATAGCCTTAGTAGAAAAATTGTACACTGTATTGCATAAAGAGATGGGTCTAAAATTTGTAAAAGTACGGGGAAACTTAGTTTTAGGTATTAAAGCAATGTTTGTAGTGTTGAAGTCTTTCAACATCAAAACCATGTTTCCTTGATTTCTCCAACATAGATAAAAGTTCAAAACTGATAAAATTCCAACACTTCTGATAGAACAGGCTTGTAAATTCATCTGGACCAGGGGATTTATTTGGATGTAGAGAAAAAACTATATGTCTAATGTCTGCTAAAGAGAATGGGGCCATTAAATCATCATTGTCTTGGGTTGAAAGAGTATGAGGTATAGCTTCCAATAATTCTTCTTCATTATCTTGAGAGGATAGTGGTCCTAAGGTAGGTTCTAATAATTTTGAAGAACCTAACTCCCTCAAGTTGAATATCTTGTGCATTACTAATCATAATCCCTGATGTTGCATTTTGGATTTGAAAAATGATGTTGGCTACCTGCCTATGTATCACAAACATGTGGAAGAACTTTTTATTCTTATCTCCCTCTCTTAGCCACAATATCCTATATTTTTGTGTCCAAAATTCCTCTTCCTAAGCACATAAGTCTTCTCATTTTGCTTGCAATTTTTTTTGTTTAACAAAAATAAACTGGTCCACCCCATGTACTATAATATGTTTATTTATCTCTTCAAGTTCCTTGTAAACTTTCTCTTTTTGCCAAAAAACATTTTTGAAAACATGCTTGTTCTAAAAATTAATCTTTTTTTAACATATTGGAGTTTCTTGGTAAATTCATACATCTTGGATCCTTTTTCGAAAGGTGCACTCACCCACCATTGCTTTAGAAGTAGGAGAAACTATGGGTGCCTAAACCACGTACTCTGGAACTTAAAGCTCACTTGTGCATGCTTATCTGGTATAGAATTATGAACTTCCAAGTTAATTGGAAAGTGATCAAAACCTATAAATGGGAGAATTTGAGAGGACAACTTAACAGGCTTCAACTTCTAGCAATGAGTCAACAAAAATCTATCTAGTCTCTCTACAATTTGAAGAAAAATCGATCTTCTATTAGTTAATGTAAAGTGGTCATTGGATGGTATGATATCTACCAATTCATTTTCATTAATAAAGCATGTAAAATCTTCCATTACATTAGCTGGGGGGCAAATTCCTCCTTGCTTTTCCTTATGATCAATTATAGCATTAAAGATACCTCCTAGTATGAAGCCATAATCTTCATGTTGGTGGATGATAATTGTTAATATGTACCAAAGAGCTCTTTTATCATTAGTCAAAATAAGACCATACATGTTAAGAATAAGAAAAGATAAATCAAAGTGTTGACATTTGTCAAGCTGCCAGTACTAATCTTGCTAGATAACTTGTCCTAATATAGTTTTGGGATTTCACAATATTGTTAGCGCACTTGATGCCCCTGTTCCCTAAGAATGACTTGAGGACTACCTGTTCCATTTCATCACATTCTTTTGAAAGTTTTCATTTGATAGCTTTGTTTCTTGCATCAAAACAATATTAGCTTGAGAAGAGTCAATCTGTTGTTTAACTCTTGATCTCTTGTTAGGGGCATCAATAACCCTGACATTCCATGAAATGATTTTCATTGATCCTGAGGAGAACCCTTTGTTCTCCTCTTATTCCTTTTCACTGTTCCAAATTTATCATCAAGAGTGGATTGTGTTCCAACAATAATCTCATCCTTTATTTTAGCACTTTTAGGTAATATGTACTTTAGTTTAAAAGATTTAATTTAAAAGTATAATTTAAGAAGTTAGATAAAAAGAGAATTTAAATATTAAATAATTAAAAGATTAAAGATTTAATATTATTTTATTATAATTAATTAATTAATAATGATTAAATTAGAGTTGCATTTAAATAATGAGCTTTAATTATTATTAATTAGTATAATAAACTACACTTTAAATAGTGCTTGCACTAATTAATAAAGTGGAGGACAATAAAATATAAAAGAATATTTTAATTAAAAAGTTCTTTAAGTGATTTTTTTGGTATTCCTTCGAAAATAATTTCCTTCTATTTAAATTACGAGACATCATGGCCTTGGGGATTTTCGGTCACGATGGCTTTGATGCTAATTTTGGTGTCCTGTGAGGCTAGGGCCCGCATGCCCTAAGCCTGTCTGTCTTTGACATTTTCCTGCATCCATCACCACTGGTTTTTGTAGTTGATAGTGGTGGGTGTTGTGGCAGGGAGTGAAGGGTGGAGTTCATGTGGCTAGGGTGGGGATTTTGGTTGGACGTGTGGGGTTAAGGCTGACTGGGTTTGGACCAGGAGTGTGTGATCTCCAATTTGCAGTGGGGTTTGGTGTAGGGCATGGTGTGGTTTGTGGGTAAGTGGCTTTGGCTTAGAGTTAGAGTTTTCTGGATCTAGACATGGGGCAATCGAAGCTCCTTGCATCTTGGACTATATTTGCTTATATGGAGATGGTTGATTCCTCCATACTGATGCGAGGGGGAGGGGGGGGGGGGGGGCTAATCCATCTAGGGTGAACGCTTCATCAGTGAAGAGTTTTGTCCATATTAAGAAGATGAATGGGTGTTTGGAGCGATTTGATGATCAACTAGTATAGGTTATTCAACTAGAGCATATTCAAAGGATGTAGAGTACTGGGGCAAGCATGTGCTCATCTATAAGTTTCTGGGTCTTTGACTTTCTCTTCCTATGTTGGAATTGTGGGTACATCGGGTTTGAAATCCTGAAGGAGATAGAATTTCTCTTCCTATGTTGGAATTGTGGGCACATCGAATTTGGAATCCTGAAGGAGATGGAAATTCTTTTGGCGGCCAACAACTATTTTATGGTTATTTTTTCAAATATGATAGACAGGAATAAGGTATTTGAAGGTGGTCCATATTTCTTTAATCAAGTTGGGCTTTTTATCAAACCTTGGCACATCAGGTTCAACTCTACTGAGGAGATCCCATCTCAGGTCCTAGTGTGGGTTCGTCTTCCATGATTGCCTCTGGAATTTTAGAGAGAGGATATTCTTCATTTGATCTCACTTTTGCTTGGGAAACAGGTTGGGTCGGCCACACAAACCCAAGATCGAAAGGTAATTTCATATGCACAAATTTGTGTAGAGGTTGATTTTGATAATCCACTCCCTGATTCTATGGAAATTTTCTTGGGCCCTACTTCATGGATTCAATAGTTGGACTATGACACTTTACCTTTTAGATGTAGGATATGCTGAGAGTATGGACATTTACAATGAAAGTGCCCCTGGAATAAATTTTCTCAATCATTGACTTCCATTGTGCTGACCCCTAAGGATGATAAGGGTAAATCCCCTATGCTAGAAAGTTCTGCAAACAAGGAGGATTTTATCCTAGATAAGCCACATAATAAGGGAAAGGGGCATAAGAGAACTTGGATGGACAGACAAAATGATGGCACTTTTAACTGGTTTAATGTTTTGGATAATTTGATAGAAGAGGAAGGCATACCAGTTGAGCTACCCTTGGGTGATGGTTATTTTTAGGGTCCCCAGGTGGAGGAGGTTAGGAATCTTGCCTAGGTACTTGAAGAGGTACACAATCAACTAGTTCTTTTGGATGGATTGGATTAGGAGAAAAGTTGTGATGTTCCTAGTGGGTCACATCCTAGAGATGCCCCAAATGTCATAGCATCTACTCTCCCTAGCCAGAAAGGGATGCCTGACACCACAAAAGGTTCTAAAGCTGCACCCTCTTTAGGCTTACAACAAAAGCTCTTTAAAAAAGGGACCACGAAGAATTCTGCTAAGAGTGGAAGGAAGATTGATCAGGAGAATGTTAAGATGATGGGAGAAACTTTAGTTGAGGTAGGGTTTGTGAAGCCCATTGACCCTCACTTCTTGCAATCTTCCAAATGATTATTTTCTCTTGGAATGTGAGGGGGTTGAACAACATCCCTAGACAAAAGGCTGTTTGTAGATTGATTGATTCTCATTCTCCAGATATTATTTTCATTCAGGAAACTAAGCTAACAATTGATGAATTGGATAGTTGTGGGCCAAAGTTGTCGCCCCATGGTAGCTGGTAGGGAGTGGATGCTCAAGGTAGCTCAAGTGGATTGGCTTGTCTCTAGAATCCTAGGAAGGTGACCCCTCTGTGGTGGATTTCGAGTAGGTCATCTATCTCTTTGATGGCTTCTCACTTTGAGATAGGAGAAAGGTGCATGTTCTCCAATATTTATGCTCCTAATGATTTGATGGGTAAATCTCTTATGTGGTCTCATATCACATTTGTTTGCTCCTTGGATCCTTTCCTTCCTTAGATTGTGGCTAGAGACTTTAATGCTATTACTAGTTTAGAGGAAAAGAGAGGCAGGATTGCTCATTTGGGACCTTCTTCTAGTATGCTTAGAGATAATATTGGTTATTTGAATCTCATTAATGTCAAACCTAGCTCTGGTACTTTCACCTGGAATAACAGAAGGAGCAGAATGGAGGCCATTTTGGAAAGGTTAGATAGGTTCCTTGTTTCTTGTTTTTGGATGGATATTAGATGGTCTACTAGATCAGAAATTCTAGATTGGAGAGACTCTGACCACTAGCCTATTAATCTCTCAATCACTCCTTTTAAGACTTCTAAGAATCCTTCTTTCAAGTTTCAACTGATGTGGTTAAGAGATCCCTCTCTACATGATCTTATGATAACCTAGTGGCATGAGGGTAGGCCTCCTCATGGCACTTCCATGTTAACCTTTGAGAAGATGCTTCAGCATGTGAAATTCAAGCTTAAAAAGTGGAATAAATAGTGTTTTGGAAAACTTCGAGACTATCTAAGGGTGGCCCAGGGCAGGTTGGACAATGTCACTCACTAGATTAGGGACCAAGGAATGACTCTGAATTTAATTTCTGAAGAGTTCTCAGCTCTAAGGGAGTTAGAGGAATGGGAGCTTCAGGAGGAAATATTTTGGAAGCAAAAGTCTCAAGTGGATTGGATATAGGAGGGAGATAGAAATACTGATTTCTTCCATAACACGGTTAAAGTGCACAGGGCTAGTAATTCTATCACTTCTCTTATTTTTGCTTCTAGAGATCAACTCTCTTCCGAAGAGGCAATTTCTCTAGAGGCCATTAGATACTTTTCTCAACTCTTCTCTAAGGAGGAACCTTGTTCTTTGGTTGAGACAAGGAATATTTTAGATTGCATTCAATAGGAATCTGTTAAGGCCTATTTTTCTTGAAGAACTGGAGAAGGTTGTTTTTGGTATGAAGAAAGGTAAAGCCCTCGGCCCAGATGGTTTTCCCATTGAATTTTTTCAAGAATTTTGGGAGGTTATTAAATTTGATCTTCTTGTAGTAGTTCAGGAATCATATCAAAACAAACAAATGCTCAAGTCTTAAAATGCTACCTTCTTGGCTCTCATTCCCAAGATTGACGGGGCTAATAGTTTGGCTTAGTTCAAACCTATTGCTTTATGCAATGTCACTTACAAAATTATCACCAAATTGATTTTTGAAAGGCTCAAGCCTTATTTGGCTACATTGATATCTGAGGAATAGGGAGGCTTTCTTGGTGGTAGACATATTCTTGATGGGGTGGTTATTGCTTCAGAGGCTATCCACTCTATGGCCACGTCTAAGGAAAAGGCTATTTTTATTAAGCTAGATTTAGCAAAAGCATACAATTAGGTTAGCTATGAGTTCTTGGGTCATCTTCTTCTAGCTTTTGGATTTGATATGGAATGGGTTGATTGGATCCTTAGTTGTGTGACTTCCCCATCCTTTTCGATTCTTATTAATGGAGAACCTACTAAGCTATTCTTTGCTTCTTGGGGACTTCAACAGGGGGATCCTCTCTCTCCATATCTCTTTATAATTATGGTAGAGGGCTTAGGCAGATTTATAAAATTTCAAGCTGAGGATGAGCTTGTCCAAGGGTGGAAGTGGCACAATAATATTCCAGCATACATACACCTCCAATTTGTGGATGATACTAGACTGATGGGCTTGGCTTCTATAAATGAGGCAAGAAACTTCAAAATGATTTTGGACATTTATTTAAAAGCTTCTGGACAAAAAATTAATGAAGGTAAGTCATCTATTTATTTCTTTAATACTCCACAGTTGATCTAGCTCAAGATTGCTAGGATTTTTAGTTTTCAAATTGGTTCTCTTCCTCTGATATATCTTGGAGTTCCCTTAGCTCTGGGGACTCAACTGAAGGAATATTGGCAAGGTCTTTTGGACAAATTTTGTAGTAGGGTGAGTCACTAGACTCATAGGTGGCTCTCTTCTACTAGGAGAGTTATCCTCCTCAAGACTATGATTCAGGCTCTTCCCATTTATAGGTATCTTGTGCAAGCTCCTCCTATTGGGGTTATGAAAGAATTTGATGCTTTGTCATGACAATTCCTTTGGTTAGGAAATCTTCTCTCTTCTAAATGGAGCTTAGTCAATGAGGACACTATTTTCCTGCCTAAGTTTGCTGGGGATTAGGGTTTTAAATGTATGGCTCTTGGCATCAAGGCTCTAGCTGCTAAGTTATACTAGAGGTGGTGTACGAATCAAGATTGGGATTGGGCTAAGATTCTGGCCCAAAAGTACTTTCCAGGAGTGGAGTATCAAGATATTCCTAAATTGGCTCTAGATGGAAAGGGCTCCTTTATTTGGGATACTCTTAAAAGGGAAGCTCCTCTTATTAAGGAAGGCCTTTTTTGGATATGTAATGAGGGATCGAGTGTGTTATTCTGGTAGGACTCTTAGGACAACCATCCTCCCATTCTCTCCAGCTACCCGACTTCCAGCCTCTGGGTCAAATTTTTACAGCTACAGGATAGACTACGATAGTTCATTTCAAGACTGTTAAATGGTGTGGCTCAATGGATGTGGCTTGTTGGAAGGATCCTCATGAATGGCCTTTGGGGGGTTTCCTCAGAGATTCAGGCTGAGGTGGGTAATCTCCTCTCTAGTAGGTTGTGTAGTTCTTCTAAGGACAAAGACATCCTTGCTTGGGGACCATGTCCTAAAGGCAAGTTCAGTGTGGCTGAAGGATATGCTTGGCTGGATAATCAATGTCATGGAATAAATGAAGTTCCCTAGTGGAAGAAGGTTTGGAATATATTCTCTTGGCTGAAATGTAACTTTTTTTGTGGCTGGTTGCTCAAAAGAAGTGTCTTACTTGGGTTAACCTCCAAAGAAGAGGGTTTCAGGGTCCTTCTCTATGTTCCCTCTATAAGTTGAATGGAGAGAATGTTGCTCACTTATTATTCTTATGTCCTCTTTCTAGAGAAATCTGGCATAAGTGGTGGGAGGCATGGTGTCATGGATGCATTCATGTTGAATCTCTTATTGATTTTTGGGATAGCCTTGGTAGACCCTTCACGAAAACTACATTCCTCTAGATGGCTTGGGCTGTTGGACCTACTTTCATTCTTTAGAATCTTTGGCTAGAATGTAATCTTAGGATTTTTTATAACTCTAGTTTGGGAGTTACTAAGCTATGGCAGATGATTTTGTGAAGACTTCAGAAAACTATCTATGCCAAGTGTGATATGATTGTACCTATGGACCTTGGTGAATACAATATAGTCAAAAATTTGGGATTGGTGGACAAAGGATTGGGATGCATAAGCGATAAGGGATCTTATCCACTCAAGAGAAAGGTTTGTAGGGTGGGGTGATGGAGACCTCCACCGATGGATATCCTTAAAATTAACATAGATGGTTCTTCCCATGGGAACCTTAGGCAAGCTGGTGTGGGAGGGATTGGGAGAGGTACATATGGTAATGTTATTTTCATGTTCTCTATTTACAAAGGAGTTCATTCCAATAACGTGATGGAGGCCTTGACCATTAAGGTAGCTATTGAGTGGGGGTGCTCTCTAGGCTGTAGGAGAATGATGTGTGGGTCAGATTCTCAGATTGTGGTGGATATGATAAATAACTAGAGTGTGGATGATTCTAACTGGAAAATAGCCTCTATTGTTAGAGAAATTCTTCATCTGAGTAGCTTTTTTGATTAGATCTCTTTTTGTCATATTCCTAGGGAATGGAATGGAGTGGTTGATGTCTTGGTTTTATGGGCGTTGGAGAAAGGAGATGGCTGAGATATTTTAGGAAGGGCTGATCTTCCTATTGGTTACATTGAGACTTTTGAGCCGTTACTGGAAAAGGATAAAATTTAATTATTTTTGGGTTTTTGTCTTGTTCTTATGGGCTTGAGGCCTTCTGTAATTTGGCTTTGATTGAATAAATTTTTACCCCTTTTTCCAAAAAAAAAAAAAGTTCTTTAACTGTGCATGAAAGGATTGAATAATAAAATTTTATTTTAAGGAGAGGACTTTGCATGTTTGAAAACTGTAAATCCTAGCTAGAGTTAAACTCTCTATTAAGAGATTCGAGTTCATTTATACACACACAGGTTTTGGGGAGAAAAATTTGGAATTGGAGCAAAAGAATTGTTGAAAGTTTTGGAGGGCTTGTATTTGCATGCATTCACAGGTTGTCTTAGATTTTTGCTGTTGTTTTGAGGTAGGGTTTGAAAACTCATTGTAGAATTTTATTGAAAGATCTGTCTACTTCATGTCTTCCTGGGTGCTTGCATAATGCTTATTAATTTATTGTATTAATCTTTGGATAAAAGATTATGTTGTAGATTTTGAAAAAAGAAAAATTATTAATCAAGAAAATATGACTGAGGAAAGCTGTACAAAAATTTAGAAAATTATTATGGCTATATTCTTTTAAAACCCTTTCTAATTTGATTATAGAAAATTGGAAGAAAACAACAAATTGAACAGCTAGGGTTTGAAATTTAAATTTGTTGTGTGATTATCATGAATTTTCTAAATAAAGATAAATATTATTCTTATATCTAAAATAATTTGATTGCAAAATTTATTATAAAAATAAAAGATTAATTGAGAGGAAATCATGTTGTAACTAAACTTATGCATGTATGTGAAAACAAATATACTAAAGATAGAAAAATAAGTATAGTATGGTTGCATGATTTGAGAGATCAAATACATGCATAAATACTACTTGTGTATTTATTTTTATTTTATAAAAATATAATATAGTTTTTAGATTTATTTATTTCATTTTTTTTAATGATTATTTATTAATTCTAAAAATTCAATTTTGAAATTTATTTATTTAAAAAAGGCTTTTTTTGGAATTATTTATTATTCCAAAAATTATGAGAAAATATGATTTGAAATTTTTATTATTATTTATTAATTAAAAAAATTAAACTAATACTACTCATTTAGTTATAGAGTGGATGTTGATATTAAAGAATCTTTAAGTTTTTTTTATCTCAAACTAATACTACTCATTTAGTTATAGAGTGGATGCTAATATTAAAGAATCTTTAAGTTTGTGTTATCTCAAATTCCATTATGAATTAAAGGAAAAGTAAATATTAATATTAGACTTAAATAGAAGTCAAATTAATATTTTAGCAATGAAATTGATATTTAGATTTAATCTAATAATATACATTTATGCTTTTGAAATATTAAGCAGCCAAAACAAGGGGGCTGACCCTCACAAAACAAACTGGCTAACAACTAACATATTCAATTTGATTAGGTTTCCACAATCCATAAGACTTTTTAATATTTTGCTTCTGGATTTGATTGTGTTCATTTTTTTAGCATCAACGTTTCGGATCACACTCTGATCCGAAACGTTGATGCTAAAAAAATGAACACAATCAAATCCAAAAGCAAAATATTAAAAAACCAACATATTACCAACCATAGAAAGGATCATCCCCTAACATAGATTAACACACCAAAAACAATATATGAATAAGAAAAGAAACTAATAGGCATCCTACTAAGATAACCTGTAACCAAATTACTAAGAAGTAAAGAGTTTTTAAACAAAGGTAACATAGCCTTAAACCTGACCTAGTCCAAATACAAGAAAAATGGGAAACACAAAACCATAAAGTAGCAAGATACTAACTAGGCTTTCCCTTAGATTTTTCTTTGAGGAGGATGCTTGCCCAATCTTCTGCTAGGAACTCAAACAACAACTTGGCATCCTCCTAGTTTAGGTCCTCCTCCTGACTATCCTTCAACAAATGCAGGGTAGTAGCCACCGCCTTGACTATGAACTTTGATAATAGGCCGAACCTATCCTCTAGGACCTACACTTTATCCATCAGCTCCTTTACCCCCAAATTTAGGGCCTCCACAATTTCCTCCAGTTTTCCTCCCAACTTGTCCTTCTCCCTACCCATGTTGTTAACCTGCAAAACTAGAGAGTAAGAAATAATTTTTCCTATAGGAATCACCCTAGTCGGGGAGGACACCGTCATAGGAGAGGAGGCCTTTTCCACCATCTTTGGGAGCTGATCTTGCATGAGGTCCGCTGTATTCATCATGAGAGACTCAGAGACATGAGTCACCTCCTTTCTCTCATTTTCTTCCCCTCTTGAGCCTGACACAAAAGAATCTGAAACTGCACCTCCATGTCCCTAACTTCCTCCTTTCCCCCTCTATAGTTCAACATCTTCTATTTCATCTGTTTCTTTGGGGGGGTGGCATTTCATCAGAATCTCATCCTCCTCCTACAAGGTTGTTGTTCTCATTTTTTGTTTAGCATTTGTTTTTGCTAGTCTCCCAGACCTCCTTGTACCCTCTCTAACTTCATCTTATGAATCCACTAGTTTCTTCTCTTTCCCTTTCTCCAAATTCACCTTTCTACTAGGTGGGGTCTTCTTTCTCTCCTTAGGGGACCCGCTAGGTGAGGGTTGGGGGTGGGGGCCCTAGGTCCAATAATTCTCAGAGGGATATGGTGGGGATGGGGGTTATGGATAGCAAGGATATCAACCTCAACAATTCTAGGAGGCAATAGGGCCAAATGAAAATGGTATAGGTGGACCATTAAACCTTAGTGAAGGATAATGTAATTAACACCTTTTTTTATTTTGTCCTTCACATCTACAATAGTATCAACCAACTCATGCAACAAAAAGAAAGGAATGGAAATGCTATTACAATGCATGAAATGGTTTAGGAGGAGAAAATGATAAAAATAGCATACTTTGTACCTTACTTCAAGAGTTAGATACTTCATCAGTACTAGACACACCTCATTCTAGGGATTTGAAAGCTGTTCTGTTAGAAACCCACCATGGTGTCGAATGGGTTCCTCACCCTCTTGGAAGAAGTAACTCAAACTAGCCTTGTCCACAACTCTTGTCACTTTTTTCCATTTTCTACCCTTCAGTGTAAGGCCCATCACCAAAGTAATAACCTCCTTAGATAGTTGGAATGTGATGTTATTCATTGTCACCCTTTTGTCCTCCTAGGAATTCACAAATTGAACCAAACAACTCTCATCATAACCATTCATCACCTCCATGAATGAGACCAAATCCCCCTCCTCTAAAATGTACTACGTAAGGGGTTTTTGAGCACTATCCTTAATCATCGATGATTCAATATGCAACATGTTGCGCCCCCATTTTAGTATTCTTCACAACACTACTCGCACTATTCATGATTCTATGTCAGGGATGAGTTCAAAAATTATAGACACACTTATGCAAAAAATGAATTTGAACAAAATAAAACCCATAAATACCTTTAATGTCATGAATACCTATGTCTTTTCCTGATCTAGTTACCATATGCCAACTACCACTACCCCTTTTCCCCTCAGTCTCATCATCAATAAAAAATCGATCCCATTTGAAATTTGAATTATTACTCGACGTCTATATGATCTCATAATAAGGGAAATAATAAAAAATACACCCGAATTATACTTTTATTTTCTTTCCCTCTTGAACCTCACATCTTTATAGTTGGGAGTACCCTTTTCATAACTTTTTGCCATCTATCTATGGTAACTTGGCCCCTTCAGTCGATTTAGCACTGAGTTGTCACCATAATCAATAAAACCATTCTACATAGACCCAATCATGGGTTGTCTTTATTCATCAAAGGTATTACCAAATTTGGTAATGCTCCTATCTCTCTCCAACAATGTAAACCATGCATTCTCAAACCCATCTCTGCCATCACGTCTACAACCTAATTTTGGTGGGAAGCCATCAGGACCCAAATATTTATAAGCCTTCATGGAGAAAATAACCCTATGCACTTCTTCCTTTGTGACCTGATGAGAAAGATCAACATTCTCCTCTGCTGGTAACACAGTAGGAATGATGTCAATTAGCCACTTTGTGTCCTCCCTATTGTAAACAATATACTCTTCCTTGTAAGAATTTTGGAAGTAACTACTCACCAAGTTACCAATCTCCTCCATCTTAGTTAGTTTATTGTTGTGGTCATCCTTCAAAAAGTCAATTGTATTTCTCCTTTTGTGATTAGAGGAATACCTATGAAAGAACACCATGTTTCTTTTCCCCAACTTCAACCACAAGATTCTTGATCTTTGTTTCCAAAATATTTCCTCCCTATTCATAGTGTCTTTCTACACCCTCCTACAATTGTCCTCTTCAATAATCATATAATCCAAGGCTGAACCATCCCCCATCACCTTTTGGAGATTCTCCAAGTTACCTTCCATTTCTTTCTTGATCTTAAAAATATCACCTAAGTATCTCTTATTCTAAGGCTTAAAATTCCTTCTCACATTATCTAACTTTGCTGAGAGCTTGACATTGCAATACCCTCAATATTTATATTCCACCAATCCTCAACATATTTTCTAAAATCTGGGTGGGACTAGTACATAATTTCATATCTAAAAGGCCTTGGGCCCCCCAACAGCTCCTCCTTCCAATTGAAAATGACAGGGGCATGATCTGAGACCATCTTAGGAAGGCTCATAGGGTGGAAGAAGTCATCCCAATCCAACCAGCCAGAACAAGGAGTCTATCAATTTTGACTTGAATGAGGTTTTCCCCCTTCCTATTATTTGACCAAGTTAGCTTGACTCCTCTTAGCTCCAAATCCATCAAGTTAATTGTATTTATAAAATTAGCCAAATCCTTCATACTATTAGTAAAATCAATCACTCCTCTGACCTTCTTCGAGGGGTAGAATGGAGATTTGAAGTCTCCCATACAAAAGGAGTTCCTAGAATGTGATAGGAAGTTAGACAACTCCTCCTACAGCTGACATCTTCCATGTCTTGAATTTGGGGCATACACATTAATGACATTCAAGATCTTCTCATCCTTACTATGCTCCGTAATAAGGTAGTACTTAGAACTATGAATACATCTCCCTTTCCTTGCGCTAGGGTTACAAAAGGTGGCCACTCCTCCCAAAGCTCCCTCCACTTCACTATAATAATAACTTGTTGTCAACCAAATATAACCTACAACATTATCCAGATTAGCTAGGGAAATTCTAACTTCTTGAATTAGTAATATATCTATCCTAGTATTCTTCAACTACTGTTTAAGTGCAAACTTCTTTTGGGGGCTATTCAACCCCCTCATATTCCAAGATAGGACAATTATTTTCTACCCTTGGTCATAGCCTCCAGGATTGGTTTCCTGCCACTAGCCACCTCCCTTGTCATCTACTTGGTCCTTCTGTTATGCTTCATCGTCTTCGCCACATCCAGTTTCATCTTCTTCCCTATCTTTGATTTCTTTGATACTCTGGTCTTTCTTCTTTGGGTTTTCTACATTCCTTCACCAATTCCTAGAGGGGTGACAAAGGTTGAAGTAGAAGAAACCACTGAATCCTCTAAATTTGCTTCCAAGGGGGATTCCTCACTCAAACTAAGCATATAGGTCACCTCTTTATCAACCAACTCAATCCCCTTGTCTTCCTTAATCTACTTGCACCTTCCCTCCAACTCCATACAAACCTCCTCTATCAATTTATTTCACATAGGGATTTTTAGAAGATCCTCAATTCCTTGTAGGAAGGGGAAAGGGTCACCTCCATTAATCTCAACAATCTCTCCTTCCTCCACCACACTTGAAGACCCTCCCACCTCTAGAGGCCTCTAAATGAATTGAAGGGGCACCTCAAGCTATAGTCCTACCCCTAGGAACTAATGAGAAGCTTATTCATCTCCTCATAACCCCTCACAAGAATTCACAGAGTTGTAGAGTCTTTTGTTCCCCTCCCTCCAACTTCCTCTTCCACCTTCTTATTAGGTGGGACCACTACTTCTTTCTCCCTCAACTTCTCTCCTTCAATTCTAGAAGGCTTACTATTCTTCTTACAATCCACAAAAAAATGTCCAAATGATGAGTAGTTTTGGAAGAATAGCCTCACATTCTCATAAACTATAGATTGAATCTCATTCCCCCACTTAGAACTCAACACTATGGACTCATGTAGTGTAGCACCAATCACTATATTTATGGTGAATCTCACAAACAACAACCTGGACTTATGAAGGGAAACCAAATCCACAAGAAAAAAATGCCCAAAAGAGTTCCCTATCAACTTGAGGACCCTTTCATCCCAATACTCCAAGGGGAGGTTTGGGAGGCTGGCCCAGACTAGAGCCATCTTGTTCAACTCCTTCGTCGAATCTAAGGTCGGGTGCCATTTTTCCACTATAAGGCTATGTTTACCATAGTACCATATCCCAGCCAAAGTCATTGCCATATCTTCTAACACTATAAACCTAAAGCAGAAGAGGCCTCCAGGCATCACCAAAATAACCACACTCCCTTTCACCTTCCACTTCTAACTCACCCATTTTCTAACCATCTCAATTAATGGATGAAAGGACACAAAATGACCCACCACAATCAAACTTAGATTAACTAACACACAATCAACAAAGCTATCTAGGATAATAATCTTGAACCTCTTAGCTCCACTGATCACCTTGGGGGCTTGTAGGGAGTATTGGGTCAAAATCTCCCCAAGGACCACATCCTTCCATCCTGGGGCCATGGGGGGTGTTTTAGTTTTCTCCAAAAGATCCCTAGAAAGAAGATATGACACAATTGGGTCCCCACCCAAAAACAACTTAGGATTCACCACCACCTGGGTTCTCCCACTCGAATTCAACAAAAATTGCAGGTCTGGGAAAACCCCAGGGCTCTGTGCCTCTAGAGGGGGACCACCCTAGCTCATTGAAATTCAAACACCAAAAGAGCAAGAAAGTTGTAGAGCAGAAAGTTGCAGAGTAGGAAAAGTTACATAAAGCTTATACATTTATTTTATTAATTAAATTATTCATGATTTAAGATTATATAAATTAATAACATGATAATATTGTATGATTGATTACCTTTATCAAACTATGAAATGAAAACTTGAATTTGACACAAATCAATTTTTATAGAATTATATTTTAAAAGAAGACTAAATAAGTACACTTGTTTTAAATGCATGTCAAGATGTCATATTTTATTTTATGGCGGGTTTGGGGGAAACCTAGTAGTTTGACTAGATAGGCATGTTTACCAAAGGCTTGGGAAGTGGTTGTCTTTGTGATGCTTTTGTGTGATGTTGGTTTCTCACAATTATTTTATTCCCAACCAATGTGCTATATCTACATGTTTGTGTGATGAGATCAATTTCTTTTTTATAAGCTCATGTATTGTGATTTTCTTGGTGTAACCTATGAGATTTTCAATTAGTTATCTATTGGCACTTTCTTGTTGTTTTCTATAGGACTAAGGTGGATATTGTGGTTTATCTATTAGGTACTTTCCAATAGCTTGTATAGGACTGAGGTGAATGTTGTGGTTTATCTATAGGCTCATTCCAATTACTTGTATAGGATTGAGGTGAATATTGTGGTTTTATGAGATATACTTTTATGAGCTTAGGGTAGGTTATCTATGTGTATGCTAAGAAGTGGCTTGCAATGGAGGTCAGAGACCTAAAGAGGTTGCCTAGGTAACCCATTGTAAGTTGTATTAATAAGTGATAAAATATCATTAAATGGATCAAAATGAATTAAAAAGAGTCATTGTTTTACCTCACCCATCCCTCGAGTGCTAGTATATGCTAAGATGGGAGTAGAGAGGATGCTTGGTTGTGACCTTGCCTAGTTAGTATGCCTTGTCTATAAGAAAGGATATTGATGCCGAATAGAGTCACTAGGGGGCCAAAGTCCCAAGAAGCTACCAAGGTAACCTTAAGGTTGGCTCATGTGATGACATTTGCCCACATGCATATTAGGTTCCCTATATGTCTTTGTTGCCTTTGGAATTAGAAGTTACTTGTGTACTTGGTACCTTTGAGATACATTGCTATCATGACTCCTTTCCTAGGATTATTTTATGATTTGATTATCTGTGTATGGATTGTACATTATCTCTCCTACACAATGGGAGTGGGAACCTGATTAGGTAACCATGTAGTCGAGAGATAGTGTCTTCTTACCATTTGGGTCACCCTTACATTGCTAGTTGTTGGATGCTCATTGATACAGTGGTACCATTATCATTCTTATTCTTATCTTGGAGACTTCTATTTGTTTGATGTATCTATTTTTCATGTATTTTGAGATCCTACGAGATATTATATTGTATATTGATGTACTTGTATCTATTTTCACATACCCTATGACATGTGTAGTAGATGTTATTCATTAGAGGTGCTTTCATATGATTAGTTGTACTTATGAATTTGCTTATGTGATAATGTATCTATTATTTCTTTATGATTAGGAGACTTTGTACTTGAGACTTAAACAAATTATTATAAACTTCTTAAATGTGACTCAATGTGAAGGAACCCTTGAGGAATGGAAAATTGTATTTGTAATTGCTTATGTGTACTTGATGTCTACATGTATATTGATTCCACATTATTACTTTGATGTTTAAACTTAAAAAAAAAAAAAGTTTAGTAAACATTGTAACATGTTAAGTTTATTTCTCTTAGGTTCCCAAGCGGGGTGCTATATTTGGTATTAGAGCTCGAGTTTCAACACTAGGAACTCTAAGCATATTGTGCATCATCAGTTAACAAGTAGTTAAACTTGCAACATGATTTAAACAAAAAACATGTATCAACATCAAACTTGAACCTAAACTGTTTGAACAAAAAAATTAGAACCAGTGAAACTTGGAAACTCATTACATTTATGTTCTTGACTTTTAATTTATGTCTATGCATTATAACTTTTATGTTTTTCAATGGATTTAGAGATGTTGATCTTTTTCTGGAGTTTTTTAGGGAATCTATTTTAGTATTTTTTAAAAAGATGAATGTAGGATTAATATGATTTTCAGTTTATTATTAAACTAGAATCATATTGCTCTAAGTGACTAAAAGTGTATACATAGTTAACTTATTTGCATTAGTTTCTTAAATGATCATTTTGTCTAACATTGTAGATAGTGATCTTTGACTTTAGTTACCCTAGTTATTGTAATAGGCTTCTAGGAGTAAGCCTAATTCTTGAGGGGGGGTGTGTGTGGATGTAATGCCCACCCATAGTTTTCTTTTTTGTTATATTTATCAAACTCTTTTACACCTATTTCATGCATGTGTTAGTTTCAAGGATGTTAGATTTATAATTATGATATTATTTCATGACTTGGATTACATATATATCAATAAAGAATTACTTAGTTGATTATATTTCACATGTTCATTGATGATTATGATTACTAATGTATTAATAATGCTTTAATGGTTCTTAGTTAGTAAATCTCATGATGATATCAAATGATGAGTATTTTATATTCCCAATGATAATTTTTCCATGTTTGAATATGTGGTGATTTGTACTCAAGACTTATTATAGTACTTACCCTATACTTGAATGTGTATGATGTGCATGTTTGTTTTACTTTTCTGTTTCACGTGTCTGATGTGGTTAAGGGAGAAAGTCGTAGCTACCTACTACTCAGGATCAACACAATGTACCACTCCCCACCATTGTCTATTTAGCTTAGATATATATGTACATGTAAATGCTTGTCTTTTATACAAGTTTGCAAGTACCGGGCATCAACTTCCCTAAATTGCCAAGATAAACATGCCCTATCACAATAGCTCAATGGTAAGAATGGGGAGATAATGTTTAGGTCCAATCCCAACCATAGCCTAATTACTTGTCCTGAGAAAGAGGACATGTATTTGACTTTCCACCCTTTCTAAACTTATGAGTTTATCTTTTTTTGTGTTGTTTGATTTTCAGTTTTGGTTTCTTTTGGTAATGTTGATTTTATATGGATATGGCTATGTGATTTATTTGGTAAATGATTTTAATTATAATATTTGAGTTAATCATATAATATTGAGAATTATTTAGTATTATTTGATTAAAAAGAAAATATTAGAATATGAGAATATTTAATTAATTAAAAACTAATTAAATATGTGCTTTAATTTAAAAGACTTAATTTAGAAGTCTAAATTTAGAAAATTGGTTTAAAATAAATTATAACATGAATATATTTAATAAATTAGAAATTAATTAAATATGTACTTCAATTTAAAAGATTTAATTTAAAAGTATAATTTAAGAAGTTGGATAAAAAGAGAATTCAAATATTAAAAGATTAAAGATTTAATATTGTCTTATTATAATTATTTAATTAATAATAATTAAATTAGAGTTGCATTTAAATAATGAGCTTTAATTTTATATAATAAATTTAAATAATAAACTACACTTTAAATAGTGCTTACATGTAAGGAAACTCACAACAAATAATATAACCATTTCCACATAACTCATAATAGATCTGAAATAAATATGGAATTAAAATCCACATGCAAGAGAATAGACAACATACCCACAAAAATTGTGACACAAGATATATCCTGGAAAACCTTCATTGAGGAGAAAACCTAGCCTCCAAAAGCATCCATCATCACGTATTATTTAGCAAAAACACTATTTGTAATACGACCATGGAAGCCTTCAAATCTATAGCCACAACCAAGCAATCTATGTGAACAAGCATTAATCCACACATCCCATGCCATGCTTCCAACTTTCACAAATGCTCCCTTGGCTAACCTGTGAAGCCTTGTCCCTCTTAACTCTTTTTCTTTTTTCTTTTCCTCCTTCTCATTTATCTCTACAACTACCCTTGTGGCTTCTTATATAGTAGCAAGTCCCCCAAAACCACCAAGTGGTATTACATAAACTATGTGCCACCTAACCCATTGAACCCACATTTAATATTAGAAATTTAATTCTTTTCTCCAATATTAAATAATTACATGAAATATTATCACAATGTTACAATAAAACTCATCAAGTTTATCTCATGGGAATTTTTGTATGTTGCACGCCCATCTAAGTGCTCCTAGATACAACATTACATAATACAATAAAATAATACAATATAACAATATTATGCAAGGTGTGCAACACCCATTATCTCAACATTACACTGATTAATAAAGTGGAGGAAAAGAAAATATAAAAGAATATTTTAATTAAAAAGTTCTTTAAGTGTGAATGAAAGGATTAAATAATAAAAGTTTTTTTTAAGGAGAGGCCTTTGCATGTTCAAAAACTGAAAATCTTAGGTAGAGTTAAAATCTTTATTAAGAGATTTGAGCTCATTTCTAGACACACATTTTGGGAAGCAAAATTTGGAATTGGAGCAAAAGAATTGTTGAAAGTTTTGGAGGGCTTGGATTTGCATGCATTTACAAGCTGTCTCAAATTTTAGCTATTGTTTTGAGTTAGGCTTTGAAAACTCATTGTAAAATTTTATTGAAAGATCTGTCTACTTTGTGTCTTCCTAGGTACTTACATAATGCTTATTAATTTATTGTATTAATCTTTAGATAAAAGATTATGTTGTAAATTTTAAAAAAGGAAAACTTATTAATCAAGAAAACGTAATCGAGGAAAGTTGTAGAAAAATTTAGAAAATTATTATGATTGTATTATTTTAAAACCCTTTCTAATTTGATTATAGAAAATTGGAAGAAAACAACAAATTAAATAGTTAGGGTTTGAACTTTAAATTTGTCATGTGATTATTATGAAATTTCTAAATAAAGATAAATATTCTTCTTATATCTAAAATAATTTGATTGCAAAATTTATTAGAAAAACAAAAGATTAATTGAGAGGAAAGTATGTTGTAACTAAACTTATGCATGCATGTAAAAACAAATATACTAGAGATAAAAAATTAAGTATAGTATGGTTGCATGATTTGAGAGATCAAATGCATGCGTAAATACTATTTATATATTTATTTTTATTTTATGAAAATATATAAAAGTTTTTAGATTTGTTTATTTATAAAAAGTAAAAATTAAAAAATCAAACTTTTTTTTAATGATTATTCATTAGTTTTGAAAATTCAATTTTCAGATTTATTTATTAAAAAATATAACTTCTTTTTGGAATTATTTATTTTTCTATTTAAAAAAAATTATTTGAAAAAATTCATTATTATTTATTAATTTCAAATATTAAATTAATACTACTCATTTAGTTATAAGTGGATGTTGGTATTAAAGAATCTTTAAGTTTGAGTTATCTCAAATTGTATTATGGATTTAAGGAAAGAAAATATTAATATTAGACTTAAATAGAAGTCAAATTAATATTTTAGGAATGAAATTGATATTAAGATTTAATCTAATAATATATATTTATGTTATTGATTAAATCATTCATGATTTAAGATTATTTAAATTAGTAACATGATAATATTGCATGGTTGATAACCTTTATCCAACTATAAAATGATTACGAAATAAAAACTTGAATTTGATGCAAATAATTTTTTTATAGAATCATATTATAAAAAAAAGACTAAATAACTATACTTGTTTTAAATGCATGTCAAGATGTCATGTTTTATTTTGTGGTAGGTTTGGGGGTAACCTAGTAGTTTGACCGGATAGGCATGTTTACTAGAGGTTTGGGAAGTGGTTGTCTTTTTGATGTTGTTTTGTTATGATTATTTTATTCCCATCCAATGTGCTATATCCACGTGTTTGTGCGATGAGATCAAGTTCTTTTTTATAAGCTCATGTATTGTGATTTTCTTGGTGTAACCTATGAGATTTTTTATTAGTTATCTATTGGCCCTTTGCAATTGCTTGTAGAGGATTGAGGTGAATATTGTGATTTATCTATTAGGTGCTTTCCAGTTGCTCATATAGGAATGAGGTGAATATTGTGATTAATCTATAGGTTCTTTCCAGTTGCTTGTATAGGACTAAGGTGAATATTGTGATTTTATGAGATATACTTTTATGAGCTTAGGGTAGGTTATCTATGTGTATGTTGGGAAGTGGCTTGTAATGAAGGCTTGACCCGTTAAGAGGTTTCTTGGGTAACACATTTTAAGTTGTATTAATAAGTGTTAACATCTCATTAAATGGGTTAGAATGAATTAACAAGAGTTAGTGTTTTATCTTGCCCATGCCTCTAGTGCTAGTACAGGCTAGGATGGGAGTAGAGAGGATGCCTGGTTGTGACCTTGCCTTGTTAGTATGCCTTGTCTATAAGAAAGGATACTGATGCCACATAGAGTCACTAGGGGGGTGGAGTTCAAGAGGTTGCTAGGGTAACTTTAGAGTTGGCTCATGTGATGACACTTGTCCACATGCATATTAGGTTTCCTATGTGTCCTTGTTTCCTTTGGGATTAGAAGTTACCTGTGTACTTGGTACCTTTGAAATAGATTGCTATTAGGATTCCTTGCCTAGGATTATTTTATGATTTGATTATCTATGCATGGATCATACATTATCTCTCTGACATAGTGGGAGTGGGACCCTAATTAGGTGACCACGTAGTTAGGAGGTAGTGTCTTCTTACCATTTGGGTCACCCTTACATTATTAGCTATTAGATTCTTATTGATACAGTGGTACCATTATCATTCTTATTCTTATCTTGGAGACTTCTATTTGTTTGATGTATCCATGTTTCATGTGTTTTGAGATCCTACGAGATATTGTACTGCATATTGATGCACTTGTATCTATTTTCACATACCCTGTGACATGTATAGTGGATGTTATTCATTAGAGGTGCTTTCATATTATTAGTTGTACTTATGCATTTACTTATGTGATAATTTATATGTTACTTCTTTATGATTAGGAGACTTTGTACTTGAGAATTAAACAAATTATTATAAACTTCTTAAATGTGACTCAATGTGAAGGAAACCTTGAGGAATGAAAAATTGTATTCGTAATTGCTTATGTGTACTTGATGTGTATGTGTATATTTCTTTGACATTGTTACTTTGATGTTGTTTACAATTAAATTGTTTTAAATTTCAATAAGCATTGTAACATGTTAGGTTTATTTCTTTTGGGTTCTTGAGTGAGGCGTTATAATCAGAGAGTGTGATCCAAAATGTTGATACAAATAAAATTACACAATTAAATCCATAAACAATAATATAGTAATTTAAAAATTGATATTTATATTTTTCTATTAACTCATGTTGAGAATAGCCATTGCAAAAATTAAATAATAATTGGTTTTTTTCTTAAGTTATGTAGCTCAATTCATGACTTCAATAAGAAATACAATATTATATACATGATAATCAAAGCATATTGTTGAGTTTAATAGCACCTTTTCCTTGAATGACATTTTTGGTGTCATTCATATCTATCCAATTAAATGTACAATTTTTTGTTTAAACATTATGTAAGTTAAAAATAGTTGCCTACTCTATGTATTATTTATCTAACAATTGATCTTATTTAATGTTTTAATTATTTTTTAATAATTTGATCAATTTTGTCTATTATTTGTCTTATATAAATTACATAACTATTGTGTAAAAATAAATTAGTATAAATATCAAAAATCTCTGTCAAACACTCTATTACAGACAATCCTTCCTCCCCGCTTCACTATGGCTTGCTCAATTCTAGAGAATATGGATTCAACATGAGGATATGTTTTGATTTGTGGGTATCCCTTTTTATTTTTAGGCTTTGGTAGTTGATCTATATAATGCCTTGCCTAGAGATTCCTTGAACAAGGATAAGTAAAAGCCAATACATTTTTTTAAAAAGGTAACAAGCATGGATTCAAACAACATCAACATACAATCGATCAAAATATCACAACAGAAGACTTAACCAAACAATCCAAGAAACCAATGATCTCCAAGTGTCACTACTTACCAACACACTCAATAATCAACTATGAAAGTCAAACAAACATGAAACCCTTAAACTCCAAATTGCCAAGACCTAGGAAGGTGCACAACCTAATAGGGTATCCAAAATACGCTCTAAAACACATTTGACAAGTTTGAAAATACCTGTTATTTGCTAGAGTAGGTTTTCTCATAGGACCCATGCGATACTTCTCTAGTATTGTATGATACTGTTCACTACTGCTAGATGATACTTTACTAGTATCACGTGATACTTCTTACAACTATCATGCAATACTTTCCAGTATCACACAATATATTTTAGTGCTACCATGTGATACTTTACCAGTATCACACAATAGTTCTTTCTATTGTCATGTGATACTTTCTACTATTGCACAATATTTCTCCCTATAGTCATGTAATATTTTTCTAGTATGGCCCAATGCTGAACCAATGTTGCCCAGATTTGCAAGAAAAAGGCTCGATGATCAATTTAGAAGGAAAATAGAGATAGAACCTCCACACGAGGGAGTACTAGAACCACAAAATTTGAGGAGTAAACACTCGAAAGCATAAGGAAGATCAATAACTCTAACATCTAAATTGTAGCATCTAATGTAATCATGTGAAAAGCAACATCATGCAATGAACATACATGTGCATAAATCAACTATCTCAATAGATGGAAATAACAAAATCACAAGTGAACATACTCCAGAATGGTACATAGAACCATGTAAACATCCAACTCTGAAACCAAACATGGAGGAAGGCCAACTCTATACTATAGTTCCTTGTAGTGGTATAGGTATCTTCACCTCCCAACCAATTGGAACCTATAGGCCTACTCCCATTGTGTTGATGGAGATAGTGATCTAACCACAAACACACACAATACAATCATCCATGGCTAATACTCATGCCAAATAGTATAGAGGATAGAAACCAAGATCATGAGACAATGCAATATAATAGGTCTTGGTTAGATGCTCTATGGGTCTATTATGTAGGGACTCTAGTGGAGAGTAGATTGCTTGGCATCATGGAGCCCAAGATAAACATCATGTAGAAACTCTCCCTCAAGAGGTCATCACACTATGTCCTTAAATGAACCGTACAAACACTTTTCCCTTGGATGAACCATATAGGCACATACCCTCAGATGAACCATATAGGTATGTCATATTTCATTATCTTAGTTTAATTACCCATGAATTCATTTAGTTATCACTTATTAGAAACTTCTTCATGTCAACCTTGTCAGGAACATAACCCAAGGTTATGAGAGAAGCCCCTCAACTAGTGTACCCTATAAACCCATGCTCATCACACAATGAAAGCCTATAGGAAATGCAGTTTCCTAACCCAAACCTAATGAACATAACTCAACCAAAAGAAACTGGGAGTTTGTGTCTGGCAAGAAGCCAACAAGTGCATGCTCATGTGCTTGTGTGTAGGCACACCGACTACACGAAGATCACAAACAACAAGGGCTGGAGGAGAAATAATAAAATAATCAAGTATAAAATCACTCCACCGAGCACATAGCTAGGAGTACAGATTCAACATGAATCCCAATACAAGAAGAATATATCTATGGTTAGATTAGATCCCTTATGGATAATCAAAGTCCACAATCCACGTCAGTGCTAAGAAACATCCAAGAAAATTGGCCAACATGCAAATTGAGGAAAAGTAAAAAATTCCCACAAACTAATGAAATTGAAACCCTAGTTCCAATCATGTATAAAACCCCAAAATATCAAATAAATTTAGGGTTTGAAGTCTATATGCAAAAAATAACCAGCATAACAGTCCAAATCTCCAAAACCCCTTACCAGAAAGCAACAAATGCTTATACCCACCCAACTCGGTAGAGCCAACATATAGGAATAGAGGAGAACACTAGTTCTCTACCTCCTAACATATTAGTACCCAATAAAAACTTAGAAATGGAGGTAAACCACAAAAATTGAAGAGCCCTACCTCATAGCCAAAAGAGAAAAAATAGGAACGCTCACGATAAAACAATCGCTCTGCGAAAATTATCAAAAGTCTCGGCAAACCAAGGTATCCTTGAGCTATATCCAATGAGATCAATCTCATATGATCCCATGCCCATAACTCTCGCAACAAGTAAAACAATAATACTTCATGAAGAGGATTTGGGATTTGCTCTTAAATTTCCAATTCGAAAATAAAAAGTGACGAATTACTCCCTTTTTGGGATATATATTCACTTTACAAGTGAAGTAATGAAATAGGAAAATAACTAGCTCACTTACATAACCCTTTTTAAACCTAGACAAAATCAAGAAATTCTAATTAAATGGAATTCAACTACGGTAGAGCTGTCAGTAATTAAAATAATTTAATTTAAACCAAAATACCCTTAAAACATTAAATCATAATATTCCTTAATAATTTCCATGAAAAATGCAGATATCTAAATGCACATACACAATAATGGTCTCATCACAAATGCAAATGAATTTGGATTTATTATCATCAAAGGGTTTAATTAACAATTAAACAAGATAGGTCACCCACACATAGATGATATTTGCTAGGTATAACAGTCGAATCACTAACTCCATGTGCAACTACTCGAGATATAAATCCTGCACACTAAACAACACGATCAAGTGCATATACATATAATCATATAGCCAAAGCAATAAATGAATTAAATCATGTAATTAACCATTTATTTAATTACATTAAAATAATCTATTTACATTACTCACTGCATGATAAAACATCTCAAGGAAAGAATGAAGTAAATATATGTAGCATCGAATCATATTATCTAGAATCCAATAAGTCCACCATGTAATTATAAAAAGAGTATATGTTTGAATACAAAATAACTAGATATCATAAAAAAGCATCATGTCAAATCAATAAGCATCATCATATATATATATGATCAAACTGAACAACATTTTATCTATCATCTATGATACTGGTAATCAAAACATAGTATCTGACCATTAGGTCATCTCAAATGTCATCCAAAATGAGGAGAAAAATATCTCTCAAATCAAAATATAAAAAGGTACATAATGCAAACACAAGAGGCACTACATCCTCCCCCATTAGGCATAGGCTTATTCCTAGAAGCCTGCAAAAAGATAAAGGTGCAAATCTCTCAACTCGTAGCATCCTCCCAAGTAGCAGAAGTCTCATCATTAGGGTCCCATTGGACCCTTACCTTCTATAGATTTTGACCTCTGAGGGTCGGCCTTTGGTGTTGAAGGATATGAATGGGCTCCAAAGAAAGTCACTCCTCCTCCACCTACAAAGCATCCCAGTTAAGTACATGGGTCACATAAAGAATATATTGCCTCAAAACATAAACATGTGAAAACATCATGGATGCATGATAAGTTATGTGACAATGCTAGTCGATAGGAAATAGGACCGATCCTCTTAAGGATCTCAAATAGTCAGAAAAAATGTGGTGCTAACTTAGAGCCATTCCCATAATGGATGGGGATCTTCCATGGGTGCACTCTCAAAAATACCCTGTCACCAATTGAAAAGTGATGATCCAACCTATGGGCATCTGCATACTTCTTCTACCTATCCTGAGTAGTAACCAAATTTTCTCTAATACAAATAACTTGCTACTCCATATCCTAAAGCATCTCTAGACCTAAAATTACTCGGTCCTCTAAATGATCCCGACTCAAAGAGGTACGACATGGTCTACAGTACAAGGCCTAAAAATGTGACATGCCAAGAGAACTATGGTACCTATTGTTATAGGAAAACTCAAAAAGGTAAAAATATTCCTCTCACTTTACATGCCTGTCGATCACATACATGTGAAGCATGTCTTTCAAAACTTGTTTCACCCTCTTTGTCTGACCATTAGTCTTTGGGTGGTATGCCAAACTCAAATTGAGCTACGCGTCCAAAGCATGCTAGTGAGATGTCCACAATGATGAAGTAAATAGTGGATCTCTATCTGATATAATCTAACAAGGGATTCCATACAATTGAACACCATCCTTTAATAAAACATGCACTACAAAAGAAGCTATGTATGATGCTCTCATAGGCAAAAAATGTGCTACCTTGGACAACTTGTACACTATCACCATGATACATTCATGCCATCATGGTGGCATAGGAAATTTTTTTGGAATTACAATAGGAAAAGTAAACTTTTGAGAGGAGGTGGGGGGTGGTTGAATCAGTGCTCTAAACTTTGACCCATAAAATATTCACCACACATCCATCTCACATATTCAATAAGTTAACTGAAATACCATGTAAAGCATATACATCTAAAGTATGTAAACAAGTAAGAATTCACACATATATGACACAAGATATGATTATCAGAAACCCTCCAATGAGAAGGTAAAATTGGGGTGGGGATGACACCCACAAATCTTCACTACTACAGTAATAAAGTGTATCCAATGAAGGTTACAATGTTTGATCATGAAACATGATCTACCTTGTGAAACGTCTACCTTGTTAAAGACTTACAAAGACTATTAGGTCTTACCCTATTAGAGGATTTCAACACCCTATTAGAAGTGTGCCTGGTTAAAGGACTTCAACTCACAATTAAGTAAGCCCCTTGTTAGAGGATTTCAATACAACCTGTTAGGACTACTCTATTAAGATCTGAAAGTTAATGAAAATAGCAATGGTAACACAATTTCTTTTTGGCATTTGAATTACTATTTTAACCTATTTAGAAATGCTTTAGAATAACTGAGAGGGGGGTTGAATTAGTTATTCAGGGTCTAAATGTCCTAATAAAACTTTTTTCACCAAGTATAATGAACCCAATTAAACTAATCATGCATCCAAGCTGAACATTTATCTTAGCAAGTTACTATAAAATCAACATGCAAGAATAAGACATGAAAGATCAACACATAACACAATGATTTACATGGAAACCCAATTTCGAAAAAACCACCAATAACATGCTACTCAATTCTCACTCTTCTAAAGTGATGCCCAGTAAAAGGCCCGCCTTGTTAAAGGCTACAAAACACACTGTTAAATGTGACCTGGTTAAAGGATTTCAACCACCCTATTAGAAGTGGGCTTGGTTAGAGGACTTTAGAACATTCACTTGGAATGCTACCCCGTTAAAGGATTTACAAATGGCTATTAAACCAACCTAAGTCCATAGGATTTTACCCTAACTGATACAATTGCAAGAGAGTAACAATAAGGGCTTTTGACCTAATACAACTCACAACTTAACTTGCATATTTTAGATCGCAATTTAGCTTACATTTTTTTTTGGCTTTTAGTCTCTGCAGCTCTAACAGCTTGTCACCCTTTCAAGCTTCGTCTCCTTGATTCTCCATTCTCATTTTGCCAATGCAATTACATCTGAGGTCACCTATTGAAGGAAAGTCTCTGTACTCTATTCTTCCTTCTCAATGCCTTTACATTGACATCCTTCCAACCACTTCAACAACTTGGCAACTTAGTAGCTCTTGCTTCTTGACCTGTAACTCCTTAAATAGAAGTCTAGAATACTTTTCCCTCTTAAATCTTCCCAATTTTAATTTTAGTTTGAATGGATTAGGTAGGATTCAATGAATCGATCCCTTATCTTGTTTCTTCTAGAAACATCATGAAGAATCCTCTCAAATTTTCCCAAAAATGGTTTACCTAAAATTTTGTGCCACCAACTCATCATCCTTATCTTCCATCTAGTTTACAAAATTCAAGGTAACAAACTTTTCAGCTTAGATTTGGTGAATCTTTGACTTTTCAAATAATGCAGCAACTCGACACTGTTGAAATTTTGATGTTCAACACATATTGTGTTACTCGACACCAACTACATTTTATTGATGCTCGGAACCTACTGTGGATTCACTTGGCATCAACTAAGTTTTCTGATGCTCAACACCTTCTATTTCACTTGACACACACTAGATTTTTCATTTTCTTGGCACTTACTGAAAATCTGCTCGACATGAACTAGCTTTCTCAGCATCCACTAATGAACTTAGTCAAGCTTTATAGACAACTTTGTTAGAACTTATCCTTCTAGAGTTTCTAAGTATTACCAACCTCTATATCTTCAAGTGTATTTTCAATACATCATTTTAACATTATCTTAACTGATCCTTGCACTTCATTACAAAACCATAACTCAACCTTTCCTTTAGGTACTTTTGTTACATCTTATTGATTAAATCCTCTTCATCAATCAACTGAGTGATAGTACTTGGATCTTATAAGAAATTGTCATTCCAAAAAATAGTAGTTTTGACATCAGTGACAAAAAAATGATTGAAAACATTCTTTATATCAACAATCTCCCTCTTTGCAACAGTCTGCCTTTTTCAATAATGATATTTTTAATCAGATTTCCAACAAGGACTACTCTATTAAGAGATTTAATTGGTTCACTTGATAGAATGTCTCAGCAATGGTCCTATGGTTAGCACTTTGATGCTTAATGATAGATCACCTCTATCATGTTGTGTACTTGATCCTTCTTGATCAGATGTCTCTCTGCTATTCATTATTTTCTTCCTCTATTCTCCTTTAACTAATTTTATAATATAATTTAGATCATAATGCCTTGATCACCATGAATGTCCTAGTTTACACAGAAAAACTCTCCTTGATCATTCATTCATTCCCTTACTCACATATATGAAGTTTAGGGTTCATCCTCTTTTGAGTGACCTAGGTGGCTTAGGGTTAGGTATGAATCAACGACTGTGATTCATCCATATTACTACTTAAACCTTCCCTTTACCTAATTGGGTGCATGTAATACATAGGGATTCCCAATTGATATTCATCCTTATCACCAAAATATCATAATTCAATCCTTAAGTTGGCCCAAAAATGGTTTACATAGTATTTTGTGCCAATAAAAAAAAATTATGAAAAAACTGTGATACTCAACATCTAAAGTCCCTGGTGCTCAACACATACTAGACTTCAATGCTGTCACTCAACATATGAATGACTTAGCATATACTACTTACATGACTCCTAAATCACTCGACACATACTGTCTACTTGTCACTTGGGTGACTTGGCATATGAGTGACTCAACACTCACTATTTACTCAGCATGCACTAAATTTACATGTTGTGCTCAACATATGTTACTTGTTCGACATGAACTAAGTAAATGACTTAAGTGTATAGACACTCACTAGTTAAAACCAATATGAGATTAACAATCTCCCCCTTTTACATGAGTGTCAAAAACACTTGGTCATATATTAATACTCTTATTCAACTTCTTTACAAAATTTCAAAATATCAAAATTTTGCAATATGACTTACATGTCAAAATCTCATAACTCCCCCTGAGTTGTTTGATTTGTTCTATACTATATTTTATATTAAAATCTTTTTCTAGTTGAGTAGATTTTCCTTAACTAATACTGTTACTTTGTTTTCTACTTGCTTGCTCTTACTACCCCTTTCTTGATCTGCTCTTTACTCTCCCTTTTTGTTCTTTACTCCCCTTTTTTCTCCTCATTTTCTCTTACTCACCCTTTTTGACACTAATGCCAATGGGTTATACACTAATGGGTTATGGTTATACACTAATAGTGTATTTGTCAAAAAAGGATTTATGGACCTCAAGTATTATTTTAAGAGTTGCATCCCAATTATCACATGCTACCTCCAAAGACTTAATTTGGATGGCTGGCTCAACAACAAGGTGTACTGAGCCATCTAATGTAGAAAGATTGGGGTTTTTCTTCATAAATGTTTCTACATAGCCTAGCTCCTTATGTAGAATCTCCATGTGAAGAGTCAATATAGACTGGATGCTGACCAGTTTAACCCTTATGTTGGCTTCATCTTCTTGTAGTGTTGCTAACTAACTTTGGGTCTACAACAGGGCCCTAAAATTTTTCTCACTTTGAGCTAGAGTCATGGGAAATTTGGCTCCGGATGACTACATTTGACTTTCCAAGCTCAGGATGTGATTCCTTATCTCCTGTGTGAAGAGTGTAGGATTACACCATTTGGTGTATAGAGAGAAAATATTCTCTAGTACCTTCTTCACACTTTCTATCTTAGTTGCCAATGCAACTTGGTTAGTGCTATATCACTAGATATATTCTCATTCACTTTGTTTTGAAACTTCTTCTTAGACCATTCTAATAATTTAGCATTAGTATCCAAGTCTGCATCACTTACTCTTTCCACTATGTTGGTCAATTGTTCAATGACTAGTTGTATTTCATCCGGAGTAGGCAGATTGAATGCATCTAAGGAAATGTCTTTGATCTCAATCAAAGCTTGCTTCTGCCTATGCTTCCTTCTGAGCAGTTATTGATGTTTCTTTTTTCCTAGGGCCTCTTGAAGTATACCCATCTTCTCAATTGTTATTGCTGCATAATCAAACTTAGGTAAAAATTTTTTCTTCATCTAGGCTAACATCTCCATAAGTTATTACCTCTTTTGCCTTCGATGAGCTAGGACTCAACATTGAGAATTGCAAAGATGTTGCACCTGTGATTGACCTCTAAAGAGTTTGACTGGAAGGAGTTCCTGATTCTGGTAATGTTACAATTGCTTGAATTTCTTCTAGCTCCTTCAACTTGGTTGTCACATTTGTCTCTTTAGGCTTGTCCTCTTCTGCCTTTTTTTATTCTAGTTGTACCTTGAACTTGTGCTGGAGGTGCAGGTACATTTACTTGACCTGTTTGACTTGGTGTCCCATCATTGACTGGCGTTTCCACCTTATCTTCTCCAACCATTTCAACCTTGTCTTTTTCAAGTTCTTGAACATTTTGATACTGGAGTGCTTTCCATGGGATCCTACTACCTCCTTTGATATATAACTAAGTGTGGTGAAGATTGTACACTTGTGACTTGAGGAGTGAATGTAGGTGTGTCTTGTGTTTTAACTTCCTCTCTTGTAGTCATAGATTCTGACTTTTGAATTTCATCAACACTTAACAATACAGGGTTGTCACATAATTTGACTTGTAGTGTGGATTGGTCAAGTATCCTTTTCAAATCTTCCTCTGTTAGGGGATTAATGTTCTGATCAATAGGATTAGAAACATCCTTTACCATGACAATTTTAATACTTACACTTATTACTTGTGGAGGGCTGACACTTAGCATTTGTGTATCCTGTACACTCTATTCTAGTTGCTGCTCTTCCTCATTTGTTTCTTAATCATCAATATTCATATCAATGCTTCCCTCAACTATGCCTTCTTCATTTTTATCCTCTTCACCATCTTCTACCTCAATAGGTTCTTGCTCATCATCTTTGGCTATGGCTAGTCCATATGTAATCTTCCACATTCGTTTGGACTTCTTTACAACATCCTCTATGTTGTTCTGTAATATGTTGAATGCCCTATACTTAGGTACAAATCTCACAAGATATTTCTGATTTCATCTTTGTTAAGTTCTGGCATAACTTGGGTGAGGCATGTCTCCCTAATTTTCCTTTTTGTGTTCAAACAATAATGCCATTTTTGCTCAACTCTATCATATATACTCTTAGGTATGGAGTTGGAAATTTCTAGAGGAGCCTTCTTGAATGTAGCCATCATGGCATATATTGCCTCCTCTACTTGATTTTTCTCAATCTTTCCAAGGTTATCAAATTCAATATGAAAGAAACCTGACAAATCAACATTGTTTCTAATGTTCTCATATAAATTATTAAGGTCTGAGGAGGGACTATGACTCATCACTTAGAATTAGTTGATGTCATCAGATTTAGCCTGAGCAACATACTTTCTTCTTGGACTTTTATGTGCTCCATCTTCCTACTCTTTAGGTTTGGCTACCTCTTTAGCCTTTTGTACAATGAATCTTGTACTAGCCCTTGTGGTAGGTGCTGTTGGTTTGGGCTGACTAGGTTTTGCAACCTTCTTTAGTCTTGTCACTGCAGGTGTCTTTTCCTTTCTTTTCTTTTTGTCAGTAGGAATAGGTGCTTCCTTGACTTCTTCTTCCTTGACACCTTCTACAATTTCTATCTCCTCTTCTTGCTAATCCTCTCCTTGACCTTGTGTTAGAGCTAGTGGTGCTTTAGCTAGTGTGTTTTCTTCTTCTTCTTCATCTTTTTCTTCTTCCTCTTCCTCAACTCTGTCACCAAATTTTTCTTTTAGTTTCTTCATCAACTTATTCTTCTTTTTTATTATAGAGGTAGTCTTCAACTCCATAGTGATTTTACATTTGGCTAGTTCATAGTTACCAAATGCTTTGGCTTCTTTGTCCACTTCTTCTACAAGTAATGTTGTGATTGTTGCAAAGGCCTCATCAACATTTATCTCATAACCTAATGGCCTTAGCCATCTCACTCTAGGAATTTCTACTTGTACATATGTGTGATTAGTGTCAACTAGAAAGCAAACATCATCATAATGTTTCTCCACTAGTGAGACTGGTATCCTTAATCTCTTCTTCATGGATTGTTTGAAATCTTCAAAATAACTATTCATTACTGACTCAAAGCTATTGCTTAATTGTTTAGTGAATTCTCCTATTTGTACTACAATTGATCTATTTGTCTTCCATGAAACCTTGCCAAAAGTAGGAAATGTGTTCTAAACATAGAAGAAAATACATACCAGAATAGATCCAAATTTAAACTGAGCACTCTTTTTTTTCCTTATTTCTCCAAGGTTTTCAATCAATTGCTGTAACTGCAACTCAAAAAGATCATAAGTATGATCTTTTTTCACAATTTTATAGCCCATGTCCACTACAATGCAAGGTACACTGTCTAATCTACTTGACTGATAAAACTTATGTGCTATTACCCTTACTACAAAAGCTATCAAGGGATCTGTGATTGTGTCAATGGTCATACCCCTTTTGTTCCATATAGCCCCTATATTCTTTTTAATGACTTCCTTTGACTCACTTCTCATAGTCTTTGGCCGATCTAGTGTTGGTGACCCTATTACCCTATGAACAATTTTATTTGTAATTTTAACCAGCCCATTCTCTAACCATACTAAGTTTTCATGTATTCTTCTTAAGAAAATTCTTATCCACTTAGTTTTGAAGACATTTAGAAAATCTAGGGCATGAGTTAACCATTTCTTCTCAACAATATTGAATTCTTCTCTCAATGCTCCATTTTCACATAGTCTTCTATATGCTTCTCTAATTTCCATGTCATCTATGCTTCCAATCTTGCAATTATAACAATTCCTAACATCTTCTATCATTAAGACTCGTGGTGGTATCATAGACAAAACATCGAAGGGATCCTACTTATATGCCATGTCTGATATAGCCTTGAAAATAGGTTGTTTAATCTTATAACTAATTAAATGAACATATAAAACCTCTTTTCCCTCTACACCTTTCTCTTTCAAATAACTATACGCCATCACATAAAACTAGGGTTTGCAAAATTTGAAACTATGTAACTTGGCACACAATAAATACCTTACAAATCCTGATGAAATGGTGTCAAATAACTGTTAAAATATCCTACAAATGCTCAAATTAAGTTCTCCAAATCACCTTTAGCTCTTCATCTTCTTTCTCGATTTCAAATTATGTTAAATGAGAAAAAATCAATTAAATAGCCCTTAGAACACTATAATTAATGCTAAGTGCTTACATAGCTGTAAGCTTGACATCAACCAATTTTTGGCTCACTCGACATCCACATGTCTTTCCATTCACTCAACAACCATTACAAGCTCGGCCTCAACTAACCAATTCTATTATCTTGACATCCACTAATATTTCACTTGACAACCACAAGAAACTTTTCATGCTCAATAGTAATATGAAAAAGCTGACAAAACTTTATAGATTTTTCCTTGATTTCTAATAACACTTTGCATCTTTATTCATGCATATGTAATCTTTTTAGAATTAGATCCTTGGAATTGATGTATAATATAACTTTTAAATATCAGTCCCACATACCTCTTGATTGCTTAGTTTGATAAGATGTAATCACTTGATCCATTGGGTGAAGTGATTCTATTTTTACTTGATGTGCTACAATCCTCCTTTCTCTTCCATGTCTTGTTTATCTCATTTCTAACATTTTCAATATCTACCTTGCCTTTTCCTTTTTTGAACTCACAACTTAGTGCCTTTGACCTTGTTGGACAATATCAATTGATGTGTCCAGTCTTCAAATAGCTAAAACATGTGGTTTGACTCAATCACCTTTTGTAGTCACTCCTGAAGTGTGTTCTAATATAGTTCTCAAGAACATGTCCATACTCTAGATAGTAGTGACAACTATACCTTGTATTATAATCCCAATTATAAAAGTTTCCATTGTTCTTTACCTTTGTTTTCTTGTTTGATGACCACTTGGGTTTGGATATGCACTCAAGAGCTCTATGATCATACTTCTAATAGTTATAACAATATCCTTCAAATCTTTGAATGTGCATGGTTTTAGTTCTGCATTCATGTGTCTGATGACCTTATTTGTTGCACTTATGGTAGTGACCCATGCTCTTCTGCTTAACATTTTGATTTACAGTCTTGCTCCTGCACACATTAGTATTATGTCCTTTCTTACCACAATTATGACAAGTAGGTTTTGAGTTCTTGCCTTTGTTACTTCTTTCTTCAGCACTTTTGGGTGATTCTCCTTCTTTATTACTTGTGTATCCCAATCTAGATGTATCATTGTTAGATCTAGGAGACCTCATTAATTGTTCAAAGTATTTGATAGCTTAATTTTCTTTATTGAATCTTTTAGCAAACTCTTTTTCCCTTTTTAGATCATTGCTCAACTATTCATTTTGCAACTTCAGTGTTGTTATCTCAATGTCATTTCTATTTGTTTCATGATTAACAAGCATGACTTGATTCATTGTTTCCAACTGCATGTTAGCAATCCTATTTACTTTTGATGTTTTTCCCTCCATTTTGCTGGTCAAAATTCTTTTTTCATCTTCAACCATGGCTTTTTCTTCTATAACTTTCTTTTTCTATTTGGTCACCTCACATAATAATATGGCTTGTGATTCTTGTTCTATCTTAAGATTTTTGATCTCTTCAGCTAGGGTTATGTTCTTTTCCATTAGATCTACAATTCCTGCATGAAATTCATTGGAGTTGCTATTTTCAAATAGCTTAGTAGTGTCCATGTCTTGGTATTGTATGTCATTCTCCTCAATAGCAATTTCCTTCCTTCTCTTCAATGATTTCTTTAGATCATCTCTTGCTTCATTCAACTAATGTAGAATGAGTTGTATTTCAATTCCTTGATCCTTAATGATCTTTCCCAACTTGTAGACTTCCATTTTCAAGAACTTTCCTCAAGGCTATTAGGCTTCACTTTCAGAGAACTAGGCTTTGATACCAATTGTTGGAATTACAATAGGAAAGTTAAACTTTTGAGGTGGGAGGTGGTGGGGGGTCAATCAATTTTTTAAACTTTGACCCATAAAATATTCACCACACATCCATCTCACATATTCAATAAGTTAACTGAAATACCATTTAAAGCATACACATCTAAAGTATGTAAACAAGTAAGCATTCACACATATATGACACAAGATATGATTACCCAAAAAACCTCCAATGAGAAGGTAAAAATGGGCTGGGGATGACACCCACAAATCTTCACTATTGTTGTAATAAAGTGTATCTAATGAAGGTTACAATATTTGATCATGAAACATGATCTACCCTGTGAAAGGTATGCCCTATTAAAGGCTTACTAAGACAGTTAGGTCTTACCTTGTTAAAGGATTTCAACACCCTATTAGAAGTGTACTTGGTTAAAGGACTTTAACTCACAATTAAGTTAGCACCTTGTTAGAGGGTTTCAATATAGCCTGTTAAGACTACTCCATTAAGAGATTTAACTAATTCACTTGTTAGAATGTCTTAGCAATGATCTTTCTGTTATCACTCTGATGCTTGATGACATATCACGTCTATCTTGTTGTGTACTTGATCCTTCTTGATCAAATGTCTCTCTGTTGTTCACTATTTCCTTCCTCTATTCTCCTTTAACTGATTCTGCAATACAATTTAGATCATAATGCCTTGATCACCATGAATGTCCTAGTTTGTGCATGCAAAACTCTCCTTGATCATTCATTCATTCCCTTAGTCACATATATGAAGTTTAGGGTTTGTCCTCCTTAAGAAGACTAGGTGACTTAGGGTTAGGTATGAATCAATAGCTGTGATTCATCCATATTACCACTTAAACCTTACCTTTACCTGATTGGATGCATGAAATAGATAGGGATTCCCAATTGAGATTCGTCCTTATCACCAAAATAACATAATTATATCCTTAAGTTGGCCCAAAAATGGTTTGCATAGTAGTTTGTGCTAATACAAACAACTATGACAAAACTGTGATACTTGACATCTGAAGTCCGTGGTGCTCGACACATACTGTGACTTCAATGTTGTTACTTGGCATCTAAATGAAACTACTTGCATGACACTTGAATCACTCAGCACATACTGTCTGCTTAGCACTTGAGTGACTCGACATATGAGTGACTTGACACTCACTATTTAATTAACATGCACTAAATTTACATGTTTGGCATGAACTAAGTAAATGACTTAAGTTTATAGACACTCACTAGTCAAAACCAATATAAGATTAAAAACCTTGTGATAAATTCAATGGATATAGTATCCTACTTCCACTTTGGAGTAGTATGCGGTTGTAACAGACCCGCCAGATGTTTATGCTCTACCTTCACTCTCTAGCACTCAAGATATTAAGCAAAAAATTAGAAACATTGTTCCTCATCCACCAAAAATTACAATTGTCTAAGGTTGGCATGCATATTCTTGACATCAGGATGTGCAGAATATGGTGCATGATGTGCTTCCAACAAAATCAAGGTACAAAGATCACTAGATGCCAGCACATAAGTGTGCCCCAAGTATTGCAATAATTCATCAAAATCCAAGGAATAACCTACAAACCTTCCACCAAGGGTATGTATGAACTTGACCTCCAACTTGACCTCCTAAAAACATGTCACTAGGTAAGACCTCCAAGATATAGCCTTGTAAATCCACTCCCAATGAAAAAATTGATATCTCATGTCGTCTCCTATTCAAGGTATCCACAATGACATTCTATTTTCCTTTGATGTAGTGAACATCAAAATCATATTCACACAAAAAATCCATCCTGCGTCATTGACATGCATTCAGGTTTGACTAAGTAAAGATATACTACAAGCTATGATGAACGCTATGCAGCTCAAACCTATGTACCAAAAGAAAATGTCTCCAATTCACAAGTGCATGTACAACTACTCCAAGTTCCAAATCATAAGTGGCATAGTTAAGATCATGGTCCTTGAGTTTTCTAGACTCATGTACATTCATGCGACTATCCTACATTAACACTGCACCCACACCCTTTAACAACACATCTGTGCAAACTATAAAATCACCTATAGGATCAGGCACCACAAGGACTGGTGCACTATTCAAATGCTCCTTTAGAGCCTCAATTTCTAACTCATACTAATTTGACCAAACATACTTCTTCCCTTTCCACCAAAGAGAAGTGATAGGATGAGCCACTCATGAGAAGTCCTTCATGAATTGACAATAGTAACCCAAAAATCCCATGAAACTACGAACCTGAGAAATACTAGTGGGTGCCAACCAATACATGATAACTTTAATTTTCTCTGGATCAACTATAATATCATCACCTATGATGATATACCCCAAATAATTCACCTTAGACTAGAAGAATCCACATTTACCTAGGTTTCCATAACTCTGATGGTCTTGTAGGCACTGCAACACCGAGTGTAAATGGACCTCATACTCTTCAATAATCTTATAATAGATCAATATATCATATAAGAAAAAAAAGGAGACACCGATTAACATACATGTGAAATACTCTATTCATCAAACTCATAAACACTAATGGTGCATTGGTTAACCCAAAGGGTACAACCATAAATGCATAATGCCTATAGCATATACGAAAAGTTATCCAATGAATGTCAGCCTCATGAATTTGAAGCTGATGGTATCTTGACTTAAGATCAATCTTTGAGAAAACTCTTTCTCCCTTCATTTGATCAAACAAGTCATCAATCATTAGCAAGGGGTACCGGTTCTTCACCATCACTTTATTCAGTTGCTGGTAATCAATGCATAAACAAAATTATCCATCTTTCTTCTTCACAAAGATTATTGGTGCACCCCATGGGGATACACTAGGACAAATATGACTCTTGACCAATAATTCCTCCAACTACAATTTGGGCTTACTTAACTCCTAAGTAGTGATATGGTAAGGAGCTCATGAAATAGGCTCTAATCTTGGAACGAGATCAATATGAAAATTAATGCCACTTTTTAGCAGCATACCTAGTATCTCATTAGGGAATACATAAACATACTCATGAAGGAGTGGGTGATCATCCAACATCACCTTACAACTCTTAGCCTCCTCAAGGTCACTGACATAGATCATAAACATTTGACATCCATGTTGTACATTCTGCTTCATCTTCTTAGCTAAGATCATCAGAAGTGAGATTGGCCTCTAGACCCCTACAAGCTCTACCTGATCACCTGTGTCATTGACACATGATATCAACTTATGTCAACAATCTATATTCACTTGATGGGCAACTAACCAATCCATACCCAACATGATACCATAAGATCCTAAGGGTAGGATTTGAAGATCAACTATGGTGGTCCAACACACAATCACTGACTATTGATTCCATAGTCATCTTGGAGCCTATAGCTAACTCAACCTACCACCTATCAACCTGTCATGCAACCACTAGTCCACATCGCTAGACAAGGGATGGTGAAATAAAGGAATTTGAAGCACCTAAATCAAATAATAATATAATAGAGATACCATACAATGTACTTGTAGCCTCAATTACAGTAGCCTCATGCTCAACTTGACAATTTTCAATTGTTGCAAAAACTTCATGGGATCTTCCTGCATCACCCATAGTATGCTCATACATGGCTACACCTTTGTTGGGTCATAAAGATGTCTTTAGAGGATACGCCCCTAATTTATGGCTGAGATGACCACATGAAAAACATGCTCCTTTGAAACTAGAACTAGATCCATGTCCACTCTGGGGAGCACTAGAATATGGTGCACTCCCTCTACTAGAGTACTACTGATTACCTTGAGATAGGTGACTCTACTAGGACTGCTAACCTCAACTATGGTCACACCTCTTTCCTTATTTGGTATTTGAACTTTGTCCTCTCTTAGGCTGATACAAGTGACGTTGTCAGCTTTGGTGACTAGCATCACCTTGTAAGGATGTTAACTGAGTGTGGCCTTGCCCTATGAATTGTGCCTAAGGGGGTGGTACACTATACCTTGTAGATCATGTACTATGGCTTTGAGTTCCTAATCTAACACTAAACCACCTAGCCACATTGCTCTCAACTATTCTTGCCTTCTCTATGGTGAATGCAAATGTCCTATACTAGTGAAGATAGGCATCCCCAATGATAGAGTCATTAAGACCCTTGACAAAATATTGTGTGAGGAGTACCTCATCATAATGATAGCTCAAGCACTATCTTAGCCTAAAGAACTGCCTCTCATACTGATCTACTGACATGTTCCCCTATTTTAGCTCATGGAACTCATTAGCACGGGCTTCTCGATACTGTGGAGATATAATTTTTTCCTTGAACCTCACCTGAAAGATCTCTCAACTGAGATCTGTTATACTAATCTGGAGCTTCTCACTCTCCATATCCCACCATAAAAATCCATGGTCTCTCAGCTGCATAACAACACAACAAGCCTTCAAGTTTCTTTCATAAAGATGTAAGGAAAAGCAATGCCCCATATCTAGTAACCATGTGTCAGCCTTGAGACCACCTCCTAGGCCATCAAAAGGTGGTGGTTTAGACCTCTGAAGGTCTCTCATCATATCCATTCGAATGGAATCTCTATCATCTCAACCACTACCTCTCCTACATTAGTCTCCATCACTAGGTGGGGTGCAAGAACGCTCACATTTATTACCATACTCTTCTCTACCTCCATGCCCTAACATGTGGGAGTCTCCATGGTGAGATCCCTCTTCTTGGCCACGGTCATGTTGATTCTCCTCAACTCAAGGTCCCAACCAAGCTATAAGATCTTGTAGCAAAGGCACCAATGCCTTAATTCCACCTAGATTGTTTTCCTATCTTTCCCTTTCTTCTCGACGTTCCTCTTTGAGGTTTTCTTACAACTACCATGTAATACTTTCCAGTATTGCACGATATACTTTACTATTACCGTGCGATACTTTACTAGTATTGCACAATAGTTCTTGCTACTTTCATGTGATACTTTCTAGCATTGCACAATATTTCTCCCTATAGCCGTGCAATACTTTTCTGGTATCACCCAATGTTGAACCAATGTCACCTAGGTTTGTAAGAAAAGGGACCGATGATCAATTTAAAAGGAAAATGGAGTTAGAACCTCCACACTAGGGAGTACCAGAACCAAAAAAGTCAAGGAGTGAACACTTGAAAGCATAAGGAAGATCAATAAATCTAACATATAAATCCTAAGATCTAATTTAATCATGTAGAAAGAAACATCATAGTGAACATACATATGCATCAATCAACTATCTAAATAGACAAAAATAACAAAATCACAAGTGAACATACTCTAGAATGGTACATAGAATTATGTGAACATCCACCTCCAGAACTGAAGATGGAGGAAGGCTAACTCTGCATGCCAGTCTGCAATAGTGTTATAGGTAGCTATGCCTCACAACCATGTAGAACCGGTAGGCCCATTCCTGTCATGCTAACTGAGATAGTGATCTGACCAAAAACACACAAAATACAATCATCCATGGCTAACACTCACACCAAACATTATAAAGGAATGAAGCCAAGATCATGAGACAATGCAATACAACATGTCCTGGTTAGAAGCTCTATGCATCTACTTTGTAGGGACTTTGGTAGAGATTACATTGATTGACATTACAGAGCCTAAGATAAAAAATGTGAAAACTCTCCTTCAGAAGGCCATCATACTATGTCCTTTAATGAACCATACATACACTTTTCCCTTAGATGAACCGTATAGGCACATACCCTCAGAAGAACCATATAGTTATGTCACATTTTATTATCTTAGTTTTGTTACCTATGAATTCATTTAGTTATCACTTATTAGAAACTTCTTTATGTCAACCTTTTTTAGGAACGTGATCTGAGGTTATGAGAGAAGCCCCTCCATTAGTATACCCTACATACCCATGCTCATCACATGATGAATTCCCATAGGCAATGCAATTTCCCAACCCAACCCCAATGAACATAACTCAACCAAAAGCAAAAAGTGGGAGTTTGGGTCTTGCAAGAACCTGAGAAGTTCACACTCGCATGCTTGTGTGTGGGCACACCAACTAAATGAAGATCATAAACAACAAGGGCTAGATGAGAAACAATAAAATAATCAAGTATAAAATCACTCCATCGAGCACACAACTAGGAATACAAATTTGACATTAATCCCAATGTAAGAATAATAAATCTATGGTCAGATTAGATTCCTTACAGATAATCCAAGTTTGTGACCCACGTCAGTGCCAAGAAACACCAAGAAAATTGGGCGACATGCAAATCGAGGAGAAGTAAAAAATGCCCAAAAACCAATGTTGACAAAAATCAATGAAATTGAAACTCTAGTTCTAATCTGGTATAAAAACCCAAATATCAAATAAAATTTGGGTCCAAAGTTCATATGAAAATGGCTAGCATAATGGTCTAAAACTCGAAAACTGCTCACTAAAAAGAAACAAATGCTCATACCTACCCAACCGAGTAGAGCTAACATATAGGAATGGAGGGGAACACTAGTTCTTTACCTCCTAACATATTAGTACCTGAAATAGACTAAAAAATGGAGCTAAAAGACAAAAATGGAAGAGCCCTACCTTGGAGCTGAAAGGGAAAAAATAGTAATGCTCATGATAAAATAACTACTTTGCAAAAACTACCAAATGTCTCAACAAATCGAGGTATCCCTGACCTGGATCCAATGAGATCAATCTTGTGGAGCTCCCATGCTTGTAGCTCCTGCAACGAGTAAAACAACAATACCTCGTGAAGAGGATTTGGGATTTTGCTCTCAAATTTCCAATTTGAAAGTGAGAAGTGAGGAATTACTCCCTTTTTGGGATATATATTCACTTTAAAAGTGAAATAATAAAACAAGAAAATAATTGGCTCACTTTTATAACCCTTTAATAACCTAGACAAAATCAGGCAATTCCAATTAAATGGAATTCAACTATGGCAAAGCTGTTGGTAATTAAATAATTCAATTTAAAACCAAAATAACCTTAAAACATTAAATCACAATATTCCTTAATAATTTCCACGATAAATGCAGATATCAAATTGTACATACGTAATAATGGACTCATCACAAATGTAAATGAATTTGGATTTATCAAATCATCAAAAGGCTTAATTAACAATTGAACAAGACAGGTCACCCATATAGAGATGACAATTGCTAGATATAACAATCAAATCACTTACCCCATGTGGCACTGTCAGGGATATAAATCCCGCACACTAAACAATACAATCAAGTGCAATTGCATATAATCATATAGCTGAAGTGATAAATGCATTAAATCATGTAATTAACCATTTATTTAATTACATTAAAATAATCTATTTACATCACTCACTACATCATAACACATCTCAAGGAAAGAATGAAATAAATATATGTGGCATCGAATCATAGTATTTAGAATCCAATGAGTCCACCATATAATCATAAACATAATATATGTTCATATACAAAATAGTCAGATATCATCATAAATCATCATGTCACATCAATAAGCATTTGTTGACATTTAGGTCAATTTGTCTATTAGTGACTTAACACTTAGTCAGTTGGTTTCAGTTGCTATTGAGCTAATCAATTAGACTACAGTTCATGCTGAGCTTCATAGTATCTACCAAGCATCTGAGACAGTTTACAGTATTGCCAGAGTGTAGTAGAGTCTACCGAGCTTTCCAGTGTTAGTGATGAAGATCTTAGTGTTAACTGAACTCTGTAGTGTTGAACAAGTATATCAGTGTCTACTGAGCTTGCAATATTATTAAAGTGAATTTAGTGTTAACCAAGCTATGTAGTATCAATTGAGTGAGTCAATATTTCTTAGTGTTCATTGAGTTATACAATGTTGACTGAGTTCCTACTACCCGAAGTGATTAGTAAGGACTGAAATTCAACGTCAACGGAGTGCCAAAGTATGCTAAGTGTTGACAATGTTTGTCGAGTGTTAGAAAATCATTGAGTTGTCTTTAGAACTTGAGTTACAATAGTGGGATGACTTTGTGAATTATGATGAATTTGGTATTTGTAGCCGACTCCAGGTGGTAATTAAGTAGATTGGTATATATGTAATACATTGTATCATATCCAAATGTAACAAGTATGTGAACAAGTAAGAAATAGATGAGTGCGAATTGAAGAAGGCTACAATCAATATAAGGAAAAAAAAAGACTTATCTATCATAGTTAGGTGATCATTATAATTCAGAGAATTTCATTTAACAAATCAAAGCTGCTGATCAGAGATTAGTCACTGGTTCATCCTAATAGGTGCATCTGTCAAATCCTTTAACAAGGTGGACTTAACAGTCTCATTCCAAATCTCCTAACAATGTTCATACTTCATTGTATGTTTGTAAATCCTTTAACAAGGTGGACCTAACAATACTTATTGCTCCTAATAGGGCAAGTCATCAGAAGTGACCAATTGTAAGCTTTAACAAAAAAACTTTATACTACAGTAATAAAGGTTGTGCATATCATCCCCACCCCAATTTTACTTTCTATTTGGAAGGTTTTTGGGTTATCAAATATTGTGTCAAAGTGTTATGAATGTTTTATTTCTTTCAGTCTTTCATGCATGCAATTAGATCAGATTATGTGGTGATGGTTTAATTGGTGAATTAAGTTTAAAGTTTTAATTTGTTTCTGATTCACCAAACCCCCCCACCCCCTTCTTAGCCACCTAGTCTATATTACATTTCCAATAATTGGTATCGGGGCATTTGGTTCTCACCTCATAAGTTTAGTAGCTTGAGAAAAGATCATAGACAATGCAAGTTTATAGGTAGGAGAAAGCTATTGAAAATGAAAAGTTGGATATGCAATTAGCCATAGATCAACTCAAGAAAGAAAAGGAGCAACTCTCTCAATCCCTAAAAAGAAGAAAAGATCTTACAACACAGATGAATGATAATCTCTACATTGAAGAAAGAATTGAAGACATTTGTCAAGAAACAAGTTCAGATGAAGTTGATGCAGCAATCACAGATCTACTTGACAAGAATCTTACTCTTCATGAAGAAATCAAAAAGTTGAAAAGAGAACAAGAAATTCAATTAGTCAGATTATGTGAAGTCATGGAACAAAAGGACAAAGCCAATGAAGAAATAGAAGAAAAGGATAATGAAATTAATTAACTATCTCTTTAGCAAACAGATCTGATTGATTAACTCAATGATGCAAATCAAGAGCTTATCAACTTGAGGACAAAAAATGAAATATTGAAGAATGATCTCAACATAGCTAAGAAGACCAATGAGAGGATAATGAATTCACAAAAAAACATGAATCAACTGGATAAACAAACTCAATTCAGACACAAAGGTAAAGATGGATTAGGATATATAAAAGAAGGTGAATCTTCTTAGCAAGGAGCTCAAAAGAAAAAAAGGTCTACATGTAGTCATTTTTGGAAAATAGTTCATACATCAAACAAGTGTTGGAGCAATGGTAAATCAAAGTTCAGTGAAAAGTGTTACAGTTGCAACAAACCAGGACATAGAGCAAGTGAATGCATATAGAAACCTAAGGTTGAAGGAAAGTGTCACAATTGCAATAAACAAGGACACAAATATTTAGAGTGCAAGACTAAGAAATGGAACCCAACAGAACAAATTGTCAAAGCTATATTTGGTTGGGATTACAATACATTGTGTAGATGTCATAATTGTGGTAAGTTTGGGCACATTGGAATAAATTGCATAAAACATCACACAAGGAAGATAGACACTACAAAGAGATGTTTTGTATGTACATAACTTGGACATTTTTCCAATAACTATATGAACAGAGAAAGAGTTGAAGATGAAAAGAAAGCTAAGGCTGACAATATTAGAAAACAAATGAGGCAGCAATGGGTGCATAAATCTCTAGAGAATGCAAGCCACAGTCATGAAATTGTTGATACCTAAGTCAATAATTGGGTGACTAAACCATTTCAACTTAGACATCCATGGGGATTACTGGAATTGAGATTTAGAAGAAGACATCCCATATCAGTTCTAGTCAGCAAGCAAAAGATCGATATCAACATTCAAGATGTAAAAGGATCATCAAGCTATGATGACAGCTAAAGACCTTATTGAGCAAGGTCAGGTTGCAAGACCTTATCAAACAAGGTCAGGTTGCATAACCTTACAAAGTTTTGGATACAAATGCCAATTTGGTGACTCTACTAAGTACCAAGTTCAGACTGAGTGGTGGTAACCTTACTAAGTTCAAAGTTCTCTTTGAGTTGGTAGTTCCTACTATGTCAAGAGACTTTACCAAGTTGAAGATGTCTTCCAAGCAATAAAGACCAAACTGAGTGGAGGACAACCTATCACCGAGAAAACATTTGTAAAAAGCATTAATGGCGATGGTAAAAACTGATTTTTAAAAAAAGGAGGAAATCAAATGTGTTATTTCACTGTGAATTTTTGGAGCTTAGAGCAAAGCGTGATTTCAGAGCCCCTAAAAGATTCAAGCAGTTGTTGTTAAAGATTTCTCCCATGTTCAAAAGTTGAACTAAGCATAATGGCACCTTCTAGAAGCAAGGTGAAAAAGGGTTTGAAGATGTTGGTTCATGGAGTTGAAAGCAAGGCTTCTACATTCAAGTTGAGTCCAATAGTTGTAGAGGCACTTGACCCTGCTAGAGTGCAATCTTAGATTCCACCAAAGGCACTTCTCATTCATGAAATTAGGTCATTTTATAACTACTCAATTCAAGAATTGGGAACCCTAGAGATGAACCAGACATACAATGAGCTATGTGTGGATGGTGTTTTGAAACTCGAGCATAAACACCTGGAGACAAATGGTTTAACGCATACTTTGCATATGCCAAGGGATTTCCAAGGAAAATGGATCAGATTCATCCTAATCCGAGTCCACAAAATGCATTTGTGGTTGGATCACCCTATCCGAATTATCAAGAAGATGATCTATAGGGTAACCAGGTTGCCAATGTTAAACAAGGAAAAGACTACGAAAACCCTAGGTTGGGTTGAATTAACTAAGAGAATTCTTACCGAGTGGGATGACAGAGGATTGAAGTTGAACGGTGTCACAAACATGGAGCTAAATTTTGTAATTCATGTTTTTTCACACAAGATATACAACTTGAGTCGTATGAACAACGTATCATGCAAAGCTGTTGACCAAGCACTAAAGGTGGTGAAGAATAACCTATCTTTCAAGCTTGCTTAGCTAATGTTGAACCAATTTAGCAAGAACATGGGGAGCATTCGAGTCTCAAACAATAACCCATGTAAGCTTGGTTCTTTATTGAATTGTTTATTCTTCTATTTACAAAAGTTTTTCGCTTCCAAAGGAACTATGGTGTAGAAGAAAGACAGACCAGTGTTAAATCAAATCAATGAGTTTATAGAAGAGATGGGTGAAAATTTTGAAAGTATAATAGATAACTAATTTGAGACCTTCAAAGAGAAAATGAAAAATAGATTCAGAATACCAAGGAAGTTGGTAGAGGACTATGGGAAGGACATCTATTTTTTGGTTGATTGTGACAAGGTCTATATCTAGGCAGTAAGGCCAAGGGTGGCATGGGTTAAACCTCTGGGATATGAGGTTAACATAGATGACACCAAGGCCATCATTGAGGATCTCCTAAATGAGCCAGTAGACAACAAGACACCTTATTTTGGCACCTATGAGGAGGCTAAGGCCAGAATTGAACTTGAAATCAAGTTACCTTAGGTAGTGAGGAGATGAAGGTAGAGAAAATATTAAAGAATACCAAATCATCAAGTTCCCCTTTCATGCTAACTGAAGGAAAAGGCTATGAACTTGAAGAAGAAGAAGGTAAGGAAGAACATACAGAGGAAGAGGAACCTAAAGAGAAAGAGCCTCCCAAGAAGAAAGGGAAGGTAATTATAAAAAAACCTACAAAAATCCCCTATTGTATTTACTAGAAGAACCAAGTCAAGGAAGAAACTGAAACTTGGAGATGATGAAGATGAAATAGAACATATTATATTTCAAAAGACTACCCCTACCTTTGTAGAAAGGTTAAAAATATTAGAAGAAGGAGGAGGCATGACATATGTAAAGTCTCTTAGGTATGACACTAGGAGTGCAGATGAGAATAAACAAATAGAGGATGTCCTAGTGGCAGAAATGGAAAAATGGAAATACTCTCTTGATGAGCTAAAAGCTCAAGTTCCTGATGTAATTCCAAGGAAGTTGCACCAATATGGGAAAAATTAGTAAATGTTGCAAGAGACATCAGAGAATAGACCTTGAGACAACTCATACTGAGTCTCAGTGATAAAGAGGTAAAGAAATCATTAAAGTAAAATGAAACAAAACTTACACTAAAATTCAATGCATTGTTGATCAATTATCACTTGATCCCAGTTGTAGCTCTGTACATTTTGTAAAGATTAGGTACTTGATAGATCTTTAGGAAGAATTGTTAAAGGAAGAAGCCAAGATTAGGGCCACACTTACATATATTCAACTCATGATCCTTCACAACATGGATGCACCACAGAAGCATATTGCACATGCAAAGACATTGATCCATGACAATAATTTCTCCATAGCTAACCACATGATGGAACTTTCAGGAGAAGTACAAATAGCCTTGCATACATCTAAGGTATTGCAAGAGAATTGGGACAAGACCATGGAAATCATTTTGAAGGTACATAGTGATTTTTGGTCACATTTTGGTATTAACTTGTAAATATTTTGCACCTTTATCATTTATGTCAAAAAGGGGAAGAAGATTATTGGTATACTATCATACTCTAGACATATGTATGGGGGAGAGGTATATGTATGGGGGAGTAGTAATATGAAAGGAAACACATGTACAAATAGTAGAAAATATCTTTACAAAAGCAATTTAAAAAAAATAAAAAAGACAAAGTAAAAACATAGTAAGAGGTTACTGAGCTATGATAGTAGACATTAGTCAAAATTGAGTTGAAGATTCAGATTGTTGACAAGGGGACTTTTGACTTGTAATTTTGAGAATTCAAACTTTTTGGTTTAATAAATGTTTTTGTCACTAATAACAAAGGGGGATATTGTTGGCATTAAAATCAATTTGTTTATTAGTGACTTTACACTTAGTCAATTGGTTTCAGTTGCTACTGAGCTAATCAATCAATCTACAGTTCATGTCAAGCTTCATAGTATCTACCAAGCATCTAAGATAGTTTACAGTATTGCCTGAGTGTAGCAGAGTCTACTGAGCTTTCTAGTGTTAGTGATGAAGATTTTAGTGTTAATCGAGCTCTATAGTGTTAAACAAGTATATTAGTGTCTACCAAGCTCATAGTGTTATCAAAGTGAATTCAGTGTCAACTGAGTGATTCAATATCTACTGAGTTTCTTAGTGTTCACCGAGTCATACAATGTTGATTGAGTTCCTGCCACTTGAAGTGATTAGTAAGGACCAAGCTTCAACGTCAACCAAGTGCCATATTATGTCGAGTGTTGACAGTGTTTTCTGAGTGTCAGAATATCACTAAGTTGTCTTTAGAACTCAAGTTACAGTGGTGGGCTAACTTTGTGAATTATGATGGGTTTGGTATTGTAGCCGACTCTAGAAGGTAATTAAGTGGATTGGTATATATGTAATATATTGTATCATATCCAAATGTAACAAGTATGTGAACAAGTAAGAAGTAGATGAATGCAAATTAAAGAAGGCTACAACCAGTATAAGGAAAAGCAAAGACTTATCTATCATAGTTTGGTGATCATTGTAATTCAAGGAAAACAAAGTTGCAAATCAGAGATCAGTCATGTTTCATCCTACAGGTGCATCAGTCAAATCCTTTAACAAGGTGGACTTAATAGTTTCATTCCAAATCTCCTAACATAGTGCATACTTCGTTGTATGTTTGTAAATCCTTTAACAAGGTGGACCTAACGATCCTTATTGATGCTAATAGGGTAGGTCATCAGAAGTGACCAATTGTAAGCTTTGATAGGCTAATTTTATATTGCAATAATAAAGCTTGTGGGTATCATTCCCAACTTAGTTTTAGTTTCTATTTGGAAGGTTTTTGGGTTACCAAATATTTTGTCAAAGTTTTATGAATGTTTTATTTCTTTTAGTCTTTCATGCATACAACTAGATCAGATTATGTGGTGATGGTTTAATTGGTTAATTAAGTTTAAAGTTTTATTGGTTCCTGATTCACCCCCCACTTTTAGTCACCTAGTCTATAATACATTTCCAACAACATAATCATGCATATATGATCAAACTAAACAACATGGTATCTATCATCTATAACATTGGAAATAAAAATATAGTATCTAACCATCAGGTCATCTCGAATGTGATCCAACATGAGTAACAAGATATCTCTCAATTCAAAATATGACAAGGTATAGAATGCAAACATCAGAGGCACTACATTCTATGGAATGTTGTGTTGGAGAAATTTCCTAAAAAGTTGGACTACTAGCTTACCAAGCCTCTCTCACTTACTGGCAAATTCTAAATTTTCTCTAAAGTTTTAGCAGTGACCCATGTCTACTACTCTTCTTATTGGGGCCCTTTTAAAACCTCTTATGCTAAGTTGGAAAAGCTTCTTAGAGATTTTCTCTAGGCATCGGATGTGGAACATCATGGTTTCCACCGAGCTGCTCAGAAATATTGTTGTTTACCCAAAGAATCATGCAGTTTGGGCTTATCTCACTTAAAAAAAGGGTATTGCCTTGTGTGTCAAGTGGGTCCTCAGAGCTCTTTCTGGGGATGAAGCTTAGAAAATTCTGCTCCAGCATTACATCTCCTCTAGTTTTCCTACTCAGAGGCCAACGTGGAAGGGGATATAGAGAGCTTGGGAAATGGTCAAGCCATGGCTTTGTTAGGCTGGCAACGACTTTAGAGTTGGGATTTCCCTTAATCATCATAATATTTGGTGGTTGCCCTTGTTTGCCATTGAGGTCCCTCTAGCTAAGATTCAAGGTGTCAGTGCTTTGCATTTTTTCAAACATGGCATCAAGACACCCAAAGATTTATTTTCTAGAGTCACCATGAGTATGAGATCTTGGGAATATTTGTAGATCCAATTTTGTTTGACTCATCCAGATCGACAAACTTTTGATTTACTTGTCTCTACTTTTCTCTCTCACTTGCTTTGCAAGCTAGGTATTTAGTCTTTCAAGCTGTGGTGGAAAGAATGGAAATGGTATCTGTGTACTCTTGTTAATTACAAGCCTAAACTAGGTTACCTCTGGTTTATGCCTCACTTGTCCATGGTTGAGATTCTCAACCAACACTGGCACCTCCACTCCACACAACAAAATTGGAGATACAGGGTTAATATTATTTGGAAAGCCATCACTGAGCCGAAGGTTGTACACTTTGCCTTATGTGTCCTCTTCCAAGTCTTGCCTCTAGGACCTCGGCTCAAGCATCTGGGTATTCCTAACTCCTAGTGTCTGTTTTGCAGTCAATTAGAGTCCTTCATCCACATATTTTGGTTCTATCATAGGGCTCAATAGTATTGGCTCTAGATTCATAATTTTTTTAGACTCTTTAAGCTAGAGCCATTTTCTTGGCATATGGTCCTCCTTGGGGACTCCACCAGAACCCCCTTCAATTTTTCTTAGATTTGGCATGCTTTCAGGCTCAAATTTTTGTTTACATTATGGAAAGATAGAAATGCAATGCTTTTCACTCACACTTTTACAAATATCAATGTATCTATGTATACTAAAGATTGCATACGTAATAATGTTTTCCTCCAGATTCAAGTACAAGCTAACAAGGTGGCCTTGGAGATGGCCCACCTGTAGGAGTTGCTCAATCATTGGGGCAATGCTCCATGTATGGTTTCCAGGGTGCCACCATATTTTGCTTCGATGGATCATACTCCACCTCGTGGGCACTGCTATAGGTGTAGTTCTTCAGCTTGCTACTTACAGATGCCTTCGTCCCAGGCCCTCCATCGTCTCCGAGCGACTGGTATGTTCAGTGGTGCCACTCTGCCTCTCTGCGACTTGGTTTTGGGTGGTCCCTGATTTCCCCTCCTACTGCTACTCCTACCTTTGCTAGTTGGCCAACTCCTCCTGCCACCAATCCTAAGTGGTCCTTCCCTTGCTTGGACTTGGCCATTTCGCTTCCCAGGGTAGAGGGAGAAGATAAAGAAGAAGTCACTGCTACTAACGACGATTGGGCTCCCTTGAGCTTCCTTCCAACCCTACAAACCATTGGAGTTATCATGATCTTCAGGATCCTCCTCCCTCGACTAACATTGCTCTAGCTACCTGAGGGCAGCTATTATTATTATTATTATTTTTAATGAATAGTTTTTTGTATCTGACTTGATGCTATGTGGACTCTCATGGTGTGATCTTGTATCCCCCAACACCTTTTTTGTGAATATGTAACTTTATTTTTTATCTAATAGGGAAGGGGCTATTCATAAAAAAAATTCTTTGTCTAAGAGCTTTAACAGTAACAACTCTTTACTAACTATACTTCAGTTATTTTAATCACCATTTTTTTTCTAAAAATGTTTAATCTATGTCTATCTCTACGAGGATTTGTCTCGCCTCATTTCGCCTTAATTAGTGAAGATACGAGGTGGTGGTAAGATGGGCTCGAGGGATGCTCCTAGATGAGAAAAAAGAATTACTTAACTTTAAAACAAGAAAACATTGTCTCAAGTTCTTACATATGTTGCATAATGTTGTAATATAGTTTTTGTTAGGTGAAGTAGTAGATGATTTTAGTTGGAATAATAGAAACATACCTAGAACACTTATGTACATAGTCATTTAGTCAAATGCTCTTTTTGATGATAATCTTATAATTTATTGATAACTATGTTTAACAAGAGACACATTGCGTCAAAGTTCCTACCAATAGTTAGGAAAGAAGGAAATTAGAGAGTAACATATATGAAGAGGGAGTTAAAAGAGATATATTCATCGTAATAGTTAAAAAAGAAGGAAAATGGAGATTTAGATATGAAGATAGATTGAAAAGAGAGATAACGATAATAGAGATCTATAGATAGAAATGAAGGATACAAAGGATATGAAGAGATTTAAAAGAGAGAATGACATGTTATTATAGGGGCACTAAATAGAGATAGTTGGAAGAGAATTTAAAAAAAAAAGATCAAGGATTATGTTATTTCAAGAAATATTTAAATAACAATTATAAAATTGAGTTAAATCAATGAAGTATTTATTTCTACCTTTTCCAATATAAATTCAAATATTAAATTTTAAAAAATAAATTGTTGACTTCTTGATCCAAACCAACAAAAGAGTTAGTAAGTTTGAAAAACAATATTAGTCTTACAAATTTTAAAATGCAAAAAAGAATTAAAACAAAGTTGGAAAAAATAGCTAGTTAAACATAGTGTGAAAAAAGTTAGCATTTTACGATTCACAAAAGTAAGTGACAATGTAAAACTACTAAACATATTTAAAACAGAAAATATAAAACATTAACAACTTTTTTTTTTTTTTGGTAACAAAATTTATAAATATTTTTAGTAAAAATTTATTAAATAATTATATTCTTAAAAATATATTTTTGTTATTTATTAATTTAATTATAATTTAGAATAAAAAATTGATTTTAAAATTAGAATACAATAATTTTAACTTATTGCGAAGAAAAAAATAAATAAATGTATTTTAAAATGATATGATAATTAGTTTTTAAGTAAGAATTTTAAATAAACTTAAACTCACAAGATTATAAAAATAATAGATTGATACATTTACAATTTTTGGTAAGAAAAAAGATTTAGTTATTATTGTTGATTAGACATGCATTTGTGTCTTAGTTAGTTAGGTGGAAGATATTACTTTTTGGAAATTCCAATTAATTTGTCACAATTGTGAAAAAGATAACACTATCATTAATGCATGACATCATTGTTGTTGGAAAAAATATATGAATTTTTGTTAAGGAAAATTAATTTTTCTCCCTACCAAAAATAGTATGGACCAATAGAGTGAGCACAAAATGTCATTTATAAAATAAGAAAAAATGAAAAATAGATACACACATTGTAAGTTTCATATAGACTTTTAAATTTTTTAATTTGATTGATCAAGTTAATGTCATATTAGTATTAACATAAATGCTATCGGTCATAAACTAATATAAAACATACCCAAAACTTAAGCCTCCATAAGAGACCATTGAAATTAGAACCAAAACTTAAGCCTCCATAAGTGACCATTCAAATTTCAAACCCATAACAATAATCAAACATTTATCCATCGATTACTTTCTCTAATCTAATACTTGCAACAATAATCTCAATTGAGAAAGCGGTGGGAGGAAAGTGTAAGATGGGGCCAGGACATGTAAATCTTGGTCAAAGCCTTAGTGTGAAATCTTCCTTAGAGAGAATCGTACAAAGAAAGAATCCAATTGAAAAACAAGGAGCCACGCATAATTGAGAGGGAATTTATGAGTATGAAAATGGATGATTCATTTTTCTCGTTGAAGAGAGCGCTGCGACAAAGCGACAGCATTGACATTACCGGGAATTGCTTGAAGAAAACGCCAAGAAATACGATCAATCTGAAAAAGCTTCGAAATTTCAGTCGGCAGTGGCAGAAACTGCGCCAAGATTTCTCATTCACCATCATCTCCGCGGCAATTTCAAAGTTGAAATCTTTTTGCCTGGTCAGAGATTTCTCATTTCCCAACATCTCTATGGAAATTTCAAAGCTAAATTTCATCCCTCATTTCCACGAAGGAAACAGAGTCACCGCACGAACAATTCCAAGTCTTTTATATAACCGCCATGAAAGACGCAATCTTTTCATCCCCTCTCCTCAATTCAGAGCCAAATTACATATTTGGATTCATGGAAACCAGAGAATCTTCTCATGATAGATGGGGGGATTCGAGTCCTCTGCATTCACCCAATTCTCCCACAAGAGCTCTGAAGCGCCTTGTGAAATCCGTATCAAAAAACGCTCTGAAATTTGTGTCTCCGTGCAAACATGTTTTCGGATTTTCCCAATCTTCTCCCAATTCCGCGCAGCCAAAATCTCCGCTTTTAGAACTTCAATCTGGCGGCGGCGCCATGGACACAGAGCTGCACGCCGTTTTCAGACACTTCGACGCCGACGGAGACGGGAAGATTTCATGGCAGGAGCTGCAAAATGCTCTGAAATCAGTGGGGGAGGAAGTGGGTGAGAGTGAATTGCGAGAGACGATCAGAGAGTTGGATTCTGACGGCGATGGATGTATTGATGTTGATGAATTTATACGGCTGAATACGGAGGGAAGAGGGAGGGAGGGAGAGGAAAAAGAGTTGGCGGCTGCTTTCAGAATGTTTGAGGGCAGAGAAGGCGGCGGGATTACTCCTGCGGGGCTCCACCGAATGATGTGGCGGCTGGGTGTTGGAGATGATGCTCTCACTTTGGATCACTGCTCCTTCATCATCTCTCAGATTGATATGGATGGAGATGGTGTTCTCAGCTTCCATGAATTCAAGCATATGATGATGACCACTGCCGTGCACTGATGCATTTCACTTGGAATCCTTGTACAATTCCGCTTGCAATTTATCAGAATTCTTCCTTCTTTTCGGCTTGGAGATTGAGGGGAAATAGATTGTGGAGTTTTGGGCCTAAAGGTACGAGGGGTGCTTATAAAATCTATTTCAGTACAATTTTGATCTTTTGACATTGTGGATCTTTAATATGTCATTCAATTTTATGAATAGATAAGAGATTATTTAACATATTATTCTAGTATAATTTTGGTCTCATTTTTAATAAAATAGTTATATATTTATATCAAACAAAATTTTGATTGATAATAGAATTTTTTATATGTCACTCAATTTTATAAAGAGTTGAGAGATTATTCAACAAATTTATTTTAGTACAAATTTGTCTTCTCTTTTATAAAATATGTTATATATTTACCAAACTTGATTTATAATAGGTCTTTTATATATCATTTAATTTGATTAAGAGGTTAGAGAGTATTCAACTTAATTAAATATTTTGATATTATGAATGATTCAATTGTGTGTGTGTGTATTATAGAAATGGATAGTAAGCTAAGTGAACTTAATCTTGAAAGAAACTTCATGATGGGAAGACCCGATCCTTCATCTTCATCTGTACGAGCATCATGTAGATGTAATAGATGTAAAGTATATCATTTATTCTCATAAGAGATGGGGCAATGAGTTTGACTTGCATCTTGATAGCAATATCATAATTATAAATAATTCAATTTTGAATTTATAATATAATATTATGTTTATGCATCATATATTTTGATAGTGTGAATCTTTTAATTTTGAATATGTTGTGTACAAAATGGTCAACACTCTCTTGAGGTTTTTGACAAGGGACTAATCATCTTCGGATTATATAAGTCTATTGGTTGTGTTGTGCATTAATTAACAAGTTGATCTTTTGGTACAATGAAAATGACATTTGTAACATATATAAATGCAATGTTATGTTTATGTATCATATATTTTGGTTTTATGAAAAATTTAATTTTCAATATGTAATATTAAGTTAATGTGAAATTGTATGCATCATAGCTTGAAGGAGTGATGTAATTGGCTAAGGGATTTGGGTTCTTCCCATGTAGGTCCCAAGACCAATTCTCACCTCAATTTACTGAATTGTGGAATTTTTGAGGCCAATTTTGTAGCCCTTAAGGGAATCTTCTCCCCTCTACTTTGTTCACTGCGACACTAAAAACATGATAGAAAAGCATGAATAAGGCAAGGTTTTATGGGAATCATTAGATTGAGATACATATGGATACTCCTTAGTACCCAAAAAATGAATATATTACTTCATCTATTTTATTATAAAATATGCATTCATTTATCACTCATCTATATATATTAACAAGCTTCTATTTCTTAATATAATGTAAATTAAGTTTAATAACTTCTTATTATATCCTACACTACATGCCCCACATTAATGTTTTTCTAAAACCAAGGATAACTGAGTAGATCTTTGTTTATTGAGATCGTTCAATTAAAACTTATTGAGCGTGACCTAGTTCTAATGAAGCTAAATTTTTCTTTCAAGCTTGTCATTGAAAACCCTTGTTTTTAGTTCAACTTTTTGAATTTGATGTATGTTAAAAAAATAGATTTCTTTTTTCATTTATTTACTAATTTATATAATCTTCCTACTTCTTTTCTTCTTAACAGATATGTGTAAGCATGCAATCTCCAATTTCATCTAATATTGCATAGGTTCCATTCAACCACATATTTAGAAATTTCAACTTGGTGTTGATTGGAGTAATGGTTCTAATAACAACAACAAAATCTCATTCAATGTCAATGCATCATCAACCCTTTTACTTGCATAATTTTAAACCATCAAGAACCACATAATACACATTGTTATTTGGTTCATCTAACAATTTAATGAAACTACACCATACCAATTATGACATTGTCAAAACTCATCCCTTATAATAAATTGTTCGCTTTAGAGAACCCCAGATTTCCCCTTGAGATGCCATCAAAATTTAGTTTCAAATGACCTTTTGGTGAAAGAGAGCATTTTTCTTTGGTTTGAGAATTAGTGTTCTTTATCTTATATCCTTTTTGAGGAATCAAATGATATAATTTGAAGATTTGGTTATTTGAACTTGTAAAATTATTGTTCTGCTTCTCTCGTCCACTAACATATTTTTTTGGTGAAAGATACATTGTCAAAAAATATATTAACACAATAATATAGTTTAAAATTTAAAACAAATGGATTTCACTAGCGGAGAATGGTTACACAACATTTTGAGAAGTTAAAAAATATGACATCCTATGCCTCTTTCCCTCCAAAACCCCTTATCTAATAACCTTATACGTTCATAAACATCATATACACGATTTACTTAGTAATCCCTTTTTGAAAAAATGGGATATGATAAACATATTGAAACTCTTACCATCTTACTCCACCATCGCTTCAAGTTGAATCTCATTTTTGCCCAGTTGTTCTTGAAATTCACTCATTATAGAGTATGTGGGAAAAGAGAAGTTAAGATTAGGAAGTGAACATGATGCAGTCGAGGATAAAGACTAACATTATCACAAATATTATCCATATATAGAGGAGATTTGAATGATCAACATATTAGGGTCTCAGGAAACTAGAGCAAAAGAATCATAGGGAGCTAGAGTGGATTCAATGACATGAAATAGATCACTATGATCATGCACACGTAGAGACAATAAAGGTTTTTTTTTTTCTCAGTGCCCTCTTTGCTAGGTATTCATTTATGACAACATGTTTCTTAAGATCTTGTTGCAAGTATCTAAATCTAGAACTTTAAGGTTGATATTTTCACAACTTCTGATTTTTATCTTTTTTCATAATAATGTATAATAAAAAGGAAAGGTACTTTTATAGTCCATGCCAACAACCATTTATTTTTGGGTCTACATATGGTGATAGTAGTATAGGATTGCCTCACATACTCCTTGTAGGAGTTCCCTAATTTTGCTACAAATAAGGTTTATATACCCTACCCCTTTATGGGATTTGAACTTGTGACATCTCTTTCAAGAGTATGATTTCTCCACCACTAGGAAAACTTAGGCTGTACAGATAAAATCATGATGATTTGTATTATGCTTTCTCTTCATATGCTGTGTTAACATTGACGGGATCACATGTCAAAGCATACCCCTTACTGATCTTTTATGAGCTAATGAACACCATGAATAGATCCCCTTTAGTGTGCTTAACAACTAACCTGCCAATTAAATTTCACAAGGAAGTACATCCAACATGATGAGAAAATTTGCATTGGATAAGTAGATGGTATAGACTTTTTTCCTACTTACAACACAATGGGCATAAAAATGACCCATTACACCTAGTCTTGTTAGCAAAAACATCCTTCCAATTCCTAAACAAAGATTTTGTATCCTAACTTTGGAGTATAGTTCCTTAATTCACACATAATTTGGTATTTTCGCTCCCAATCACAATATGGCATTGTTCTAATTCCCTCTAGGTAAGATACAATCTTCAATATGTGTAGTCGGACTTATAACATACAAATGCTAAAGGGGTTAACACAATAACAAGATATTAAAAGAATATATATATAAATCTAAAAATACTAAGACTCCTCACAACATCTAATGGAGCTTGAATGGGTGCACTCCTAAAGACTTATTTGATTTCTCTCTTTTGCAGATGTGTGTGTGCCCTCTCTCAAGGCACCAATATATTAATACCCAACATTCTTTAACCCAAATCACAACTAGATACTGAAAAATAATGAAATTAAACCAAATAAAATACACAACATGATTTTTTTATTGAGGAAAACCTAATTAGTAAGGGAAAAACCCTAGTAGAGATAATACCCACAAATAACTCACCGTTGTAATAATGCGTTCTCTTTTGAAGGCATAAGACAAGAAGGGAATTCAATTACATTAAGGCCCATGATCTAGAGAACACCGCTCAATTACACAACTCAAGATACATCAAGGCATATATCCAATCATATAACCAAAACTAAACATACAATGCTATACTGATTTGTTTGGTTCCATCAACAATGGTTACACAGTTCCAATGAAGCTCCAAACATAAATCTGCAAATTAGATACAACCTTTGATCGCCATATTTGCATCATTTTTTATTCTCTATTTGACATCTATTTCCACATCCTTCACAACCAAAAATTGACCTTAAATATAAGATCATGACCCAAAAAGTCTATCTTTATTTACCAAAATAAAGCAATGAAAAGTGTAGAAGACTCACACTGAAACAAAATAAAAAACAAATTTAGATCTTCATAACCAATACACATATCTGTCGACGTTGGATCTATCGTAAAAAATCTCCAAATTGATAACCCAATTTTGATTTACCAAGTGTAAGACTAATGAATATACCAAATTGTCATGTTCTTCCCAAAATACAGTCAACTTGAGATTCTATACTGAATATCTCATGCATGTAATGAATTCATGGTTTACGATGAGTGGATTAGACATAATAGTATACCTTCATGCATTACCAACAATATCATATTATAACTCTCCAAAACTTGTCTGAACTAAACTGATCTATTTGGTTGAACTGTAATCTGCCCCTAATACCTAGACAAATATAAGCATTAAGCCCTCTAGTAAACTATCTTAATTGAAACATTGTCAAGAGTAACTGAAATTAGTTTTCATCAATGGAAACATACTATGCATATCCTTTCACTCTTTCCAACAATCTCCTTCTTTGGCATTGATGGCAACACTCAATGAAAAATGGCCAAGCATCCATACCAAAATGCCAATTCCAAAAATCCTCAAAAAATTATCTGAAAAATTGGACTCCCCTTGAGATGATTAAGCATTTTTTACAAAATTCATCTTCCCCATCGACATAAATGGAAAAGGTGGGGCTGAAAATCAAAGTCTCTACCAAAATCTTATATTTATATCTAGATATTTGTATATATATGAGATACATTCATACTCACAAAAAATTGAGCACACCTGAGAATCTATCCTTCAAGGTTGTCAAATACACTCCCTATGACTTCCTCAAATTGTGAAGAATATAGTTGTTTCCACAAATCAAATAACCTAATTCTGCAGCATAATTATATTTGGTGGAGACAATGCATTACTATTTCTTTCAACATCTTAAAGAATTCTCTACAAATTATCTAGCATGGGAACTATTAGATTCATCAAGTTAGAGAAACGTTCAAGTACTCTCGGCCTCCCCACCTCAAGACTCCAAATCTTGTCATTTAGCTTCAAAATCCACTTCATATAATTAGATGCAAAATCCTTTGATGAATTAAATGATTTTTCCTTATATGCAAGTAAATTTTTATTTTCCTTCAAAATCTTATTGATCTTGAGATATTTGAAGCATTTGAGTCTCCATAAAATGAAAGTTATAAGATGTAGTTGAAAGATATTGTTCATTTTCAACTTGTAATGGTCTATATTGTTTTGAGACTAGTGGACTACCTAAAATACTTGTAGTCCCTACAACTTTCTATTGACTATGTATTTTTATATCCATCATGTCTTTGCTTTTTCTAGCATATCCCACTCTTTGTTTTTCATTATACAATAGACGTTGTTTCTCCCTTTCTGCATCATCCATCTTTTCTTTTTGCCTACACTCATATTATCTTTGATATTGTCTTCTCTCCTCTTTAGACTGAAATTTCACACGTCTTGGTGGAATAGCTAAAAAATTAGAAGTAAAGTACAATTTAAAATATGTTTATTTACTTTGATTGTTCAAATATGTCAATAAAATAAAATAAAATAAATTCACATGCAATTTTTTTTTTTTTTTTTTTGGTATTTGCTAGAAGACTATATTTTTCAAGTATATATAACTCTCAAAAAGATTATTAGGCAATAACTATTCTATATATTCATTTATTTAAAACTCCATAATGTTATACAATATTTTCTTTTATCTTTCAATTATAGAATCGCCAAAAAAAAAAATCCTTATTGTATCAAATTGAATCATATTTATAAATTAAAAAATATTATTGTTTAATGTAAAACATCATGAATATCATTCACATATGAAACAAATATTTCATGAAATAAAAAAAACTGAGTTTCCATGTTTATCATGACATACATTCAAATATAACACATTCTACATGGATAAATTTTAGGATTGGATTTCAAAAATTATAATCAGATTACATATACAAACATAAATTGGAAAATTAGTTAATCTATTAATATCATTGCAAATACTACATGTCTAGTCTACTAGTGAACTTGCCCATGTATATTCAAAATAAATGATAAAAAGTGATCATAAATTAATAGTGAAAAATTAGAGAATGTGTAAAATATACATTATCCTAAAAAAAAAAAAATTCTTCCATCATTGGCATCTGAAACAAATTTTGTTGAGATTGTTTCTGATCTATATTGGATAATGGTGTGCAAAGACACCAACTATCTCCCTCAATAGGTTCTTTTCGGGACCCAAGTGGTACTTTAACTTTATGTTCATAGAGTTAATAATATTTTAAATACTTTTTATTGTATCTATAACATTTGTACTTTATCCTTGAAATTGAGATTTGTTTTTTGCATCATAATATCAATATCCTCTTTTTGTAATTTCTTTTGCATGGACTTAGAAAATTGTTGAACGATTTGATCGGTGGAGCATAATACCAAAGGCCTTTACAAAAAATAAAAGCCATACATTCAATGAACTTTTGTATCCCTATCATGGATATCTGGCAAAATTTCTATTGTGTGCAATGTTCTATGACAATTCATCAATGTTGATCTTCTCAAATTACAATACACCTTTAACAATGCTTGAAGTGAGGCTTTGCTCTAACTAACATCAATTGAGACCAATTGTTCAACATGTAACTTTCCTTCACCTTTCTTAGAATATCAGTTTCCTCATTTACGAAATCAAGTTCCCTAATGATTATCTCATCAATGAATCTTGTGCTATAATTAACTTCTCAAGAATAGTTTTATATTGTTTGACTACCTTTCGAATCATGCAAATACCTAACATTTCCAAATCATTCCTCCATTCTATAAATGTAGTGTGTATTCCACTTCCATTTTTCTTATCTGAAAGAAATACAAATCCTTTGGGTGGTGATATAGAACATTGTACATGTTCATATGGATCCACAAGAGGTGAATTGCATATTTTTTCAACATTTTATGTGGATTCAACTCGAACAATTTTATCTTTATTTGGAGCATCATAAGTCACATCATTGATTTTCACTTCAATAGGAGATTGAACCACCTTCATTTTGATCTATATTGTTAACATTTACAACAAAACATGGTTAACACTAAGAATTTCATGTGAAGTCATATTTGGGTCCAATGTGACATCATCTTTCACTAAATCCATTACATTTGTGCAATTTATGATATGATATTCAAATTTGTGATAGACTGAGTTCATTGGAAGTAATGTATATAGTTTTTGGAGCCACTCTATTGACATCAATATGACATCCATTATTTGATTCTCAATTGAAGTTTCTTCATGAGAATATATACCAATTAACTAGATCAAATAGGAAACTAGAAAGATTCCCTTTTTTGTACAATGGATGCAATTGATTCCCATCTTCTTTTATGTCTTGTGGAATGCTATTAATTTTTCAAGCTTGCATCAATTCTATTGACAATCTACTATAATATTCCCTCTTTTTAATCTATTTTTCATTTACACACTCCAATGGTCCTATAAAGATGAATGGTGTTTGTAACTTCCACTTGCAAATGTAGATATGTTTCTTGTTAGATCAAAGTTATATCACATATCACCAAAATTATTAATTCAAATATGAGCCATATATATTTCTGTAGGTTCAACAACTTCCATATCAACACAAGAGTAGTCACCAATAGTTATTGGAAACTTAGATAAATTTAAGCATTGATCCCCCAATTGTCTTGTTACTTGAACAATTTGTCTACACAACTCTAGAAGTAATAATTTATCAGAAGGGTAATGTGGCAATCTCCAAGGATAACCGTGGAAGCCACAAACCCTTATGTAAGTGAAAGTTCAAAATTGTATGTACCAATTTCTATATTCTTCTATTTCATTAGCAACATCATTGGATATCCTTCTTTCCATTTCTTCATGAAATTTTCGCATTGTATTGAAAGTGAAACCATTGTTGACTTTGCAAAAATGTTTTTCACTTTTGATCATTTCCAATTAAGGATACCAGCTGTAAATTCCTGGTTGAACCTCTTTGAACCTATCATTCTTATTTAGTAACAAAAATGTATTTTGCAATGCCAACAAATACACCAAATATGATGTCATATATATATTTTTCCCTATGAAGAACATCAATTAATTGTTCATGCAACTAGTTGCTGATAATAGATGCCTAGTCGAATTATTTCTGGTTCCAAATTTTGTGGAAAAAATAGAGCATGAATGGCAAAAAATGAGTTACACTAGGACATCCAAAAACCATACTCAGTAGTGTGATATAATCTTTACCCTTTTCAGTAAAATCAACTTTTAATTGTCCTTTGACCATCTTTTTAGCATTAGTGTTCTTTTGCTGCAACAACTTATCATTCAGAAAGCGCATTGCAATTGAATTTATTTGGCCATAGTAATCATTGGCAATCTTCATATCAACAACAACATACTAATCATTATCTGGAATGTCAAATTCTTCTCATACAGTTTCTAAACTATTATCCAACAATGTTACACCCTGTGAACTTTTAACTTTCCTCTCCTCTACATCATAGTATTGTGCACATGCCACAACCAATTCAATGGATTGAAGAGAAACCTGGAATGCAACTTCTTCAACCAAACCAGAAGTTGACAAACTCTACCAGAGAAGAGACATTCCCTCACAATTTTTTAATTCTCTAACAAAAAAAACTCCATAATAGCAGTGAAACCTAAATTCGTGTCTCTTATCTCTTTGTAAGTGGAATAGAACTTAGATTCTCAAAGATTCCTTGCGAACTTGTATTTCATAGTGACTAATATAATCTTTATATCATGAAAAATATTATTATTTTGAAAAATAATCAATAAAAAATAATAGACAAAAGAGAAACTTAATCAAATCCAACAAAAAGAAAACTTAAACATATATGAAAAAAAGTACTATATAAAAATAATAATTTAAATTCAGCTTATAATTTATTTAATGAATCTTTCTTCATTTTTATCAATGTCAAAAATTTGGAAATTGAAAAGTTCTTAAAATCAAATTAATATAAATCAAATTAGAACCAAATTATCTTATTCATCAAAATATTAGAGACATTATGTGAAAAAGAAATGGTTTGAGTATATGGAAAAAAATTTATAATTAGATTATAGGTTAAAAATATATATATACTTATATAAATAGGTAACAGGACCAATTTGAGGAATATATGTTATTATTTATATGTAATTTCTATAAATATTTTAATTGGATTTGATATATATTTATTAGGATGATTCCTTATCATCCAACTTTGATTCAATATTAGTCAATGACTTTATGGGCTTATTAGGGTAATGATATATTTGAATAATTATCATTCAGATATTGATGATGATATTATATTTATAATTTAAATATTCATTATTAAATTTCTTTCTCCCAAGTTTTAAGGATCTATAATATTACAATAAGGTGTGAAATGAAAAGCTTTCGAAGTCTATTTCTTTCAAATTTTAAATCTTAAAAATAAATGTTAGTGTCAATATGAATAATTGAAAGGTATTTAAAAGATAATACCTAGGACCCCTTGTATTGACAACTCTTTATATTTACTCTTAGTAATTCCCAAGTTAATATCTTCACTCCAAGATACACAAGTTCATGAATAATATGCCGAGTAATTCTTCCATATGTAAAAATGTAAAATAAAATAGATTTAATTTTATAGATTTACAAATAATGTAGTTAAGTGAAATGAACATGCTTATTTTTACCCATTATTATCTCTCCTTACTTCATCTCCATTATCTTTTCTTTTTCCACTTCCTTAATTTTCTTATTACAAGACTTATTCTTTCTATGATATCCTTATATAGTTTCCTTTAATAAATTCCCTCCTCTACTATAAAATAACCATAATAATTATCACTATTTGGGTGGCAACATTAATGGTCTATATTCCTTTGACTTTCTTTTACTTCCCTTGTTTCATTTTTTAATGCTAATCACTTATATATTTTTCTTCATTTTAATAAGTTAATGGCATTTGGATGGGTCTTTTATCCCTTCTTACCATTCAATATTTATTGTTCTTTTTTCCCATACAAATATGAACTTGGTCATGAGTGTAAGGGTAGCATCCCTTGTAATGTGGGCCCAAAATGTTTAGAAATGAACCACCACCTTGTTTGGCATGGGTCCTCCCGATCAAAAAGGAGTGATACATTTTTTTGTTATTTTATTTTAAATAAATGTAATTTGATTATACAAAAGAAATTTTATATTTAGATTATAGGTTAGGAAATATGTATACTTATATAGATAGGTAATATCACTAATTTAAAGAATATATGTTATTATAAATGTGTAAATGCTATAAATATTTTAATGTATAGATGTGATTATTAGGACAATTCCTTATTGTCCAACTTCGATTGAATATTAGCCAATTAATTTATGGGCTTATTAGGGCAATGATATCTTATTAAGATAATGATATATTTGAATAATTATCATTCATATATTAATGATGATATTATATTTATCATTTAATTATGTACTATTAAATTGCTTTCTCCCAAGTTTTAGGGTTCTATAATATCACAATGAGGTATGAATAATTTAAAGGTTTTTAAAAGGTAATAATTAGGACTCCTTGTAATGACACCTCTTTATATTTAGTCTTAGTAATAATTTATCCATATGTCAAAAAAATTAATTGACATTTATCATTTCTACATAATCAATTTTAGAGAATGCAATAGTATGTACAACAAAAGATAATAATTATTTTTAAAAAATAAATCTATGTTCAGCTGGAAAAATTAAATACAACTTACAATAATGCAACCAACTCATTTCTACTTATGATGTTTTTACAATTGAGTAAACCTTAAAGTTAGAAAATCATAAAAACTCATTCAATGAATCAATGATTCATTGTCTTCCTAGCAGTCACCATTATCCCTTATTCTCTAGTTGTCATTGATTCGTGATGCAACAATACAAAGCACCTACTACTATTTGAAGTGTTGTAATACAACAAATTTGGTGGTTCATTGTAGCCAAAGAAAGGTAAAAGATGTTTTATTATTAGAAAAGGGGGGCTTTTTACATAAATATTTGTTTTGTTCAAAAACCAGCCAACTTCTTCCTAAACACATAGATATGTTCTAGAACATATTTTAGTGAAACACAATAATGTACATAATGTGATTAAAAAAGCTCCATCAAAAAGAAATATTGGCAAGAAAATAATAGAACGTGGTGATTACAATGTTTGTGAGTTTGCTTCTCCAATCCTTTCTCCAAAACATTCCAACTCTCTAGCCCAATCTTCATGTCCCCTTCCCAAGATTGGTAGTTCCATTTTAATTTCTCCCTCTCACCACGTTATACAAATGCAATATTTCATTCACATTTAAATTTTAATAAATAAAAAAAGTCACTAAAAAGTTTGTGTTTTAAATTTTTAAAAAAAGGAATTACATTGAAAATTTGTGTTGCAATGGATTCAAGGTCTTCTTATGAGATTGAAGAGCCTCTCGATTAATAATAAGGTTTTAAATCATAATTATTGATGCAATATTATAAAAAATTGGACATTAAGATAAATTTATAGATATTAAAATATATTCAGAATGTTAGAAATATTCAAGACTATGCTAAGTTATTGAGAGGGGAGGGGTGAATTAGTAACTTCTAAAATTTTGATAAATCAAGTTCTTAACCCAATAATCCAATTATCAATTAATTCATCACATCTGATCTAATTGCATTCACGAGAAACTAAAAACATAAAAGAATCCATAACAATTTGACACAAAGATTTGGTAACCTAGAAACCTTCCAAATAGAAAGTAAAATTAGGGTGGGATGATGCCCACAAACTTTAATACTGTAGCATAAAGTTGGCCTATTAAGGCTTACATTGATCACTTCTGATGATCTTCCTTGTTAGGAGCAATTAGGATTGCTAGGTCCACCTTGTGAGAGGATTTTACAAACATACAATGAAGTATGTACTCAATAAAGAGATTAATAAGAGACTGTTAGGTCTACCTTGTTAGAGGATTTTGACTGGATCACCTATTAGGATGAAGAAGTAGTAGATCTCCGATCTTGCAACTTGATTTGTTGAAAGAGATTCCTTTGTGTACTGATCACCTTTCTATGATAGATATGTCTCCGCTACTCCTTATGTTGTTATGTCCTTTACAATTCACTCTTCTTCTACTATATTCATAACCTTGCACTTGCACATATATACTTACATTACATACATTTCAAACTTTGATGTGGTACAATATATTACATATATATACCAATCCAACAAAGTCAACTATGATACAAGTTAACAAAAATATTACAAAGTCGGCCCACATGAAGACACTCGGGTTCTGAAGACTGACTTGGTGAAGTTCTGATACTCAACATCCACTGTCAATGCTCGACATCGCCATGCACTTAGTAGATGTAGAAGCTTAGTCCATACTAATCACTTCTAAGTAGTCTTGAACTCGGTCTGCATTGGTGACTTGGTAGATATTGTGCAACTTGGCAAATACTAAATCACTTTTTAACCATCCTAGAACTTGATAAACACTATGACCTTAAGCTTGGTTAACACTAGCTTCGCATCACATGAAATGAAAACTCGGTAAACATTACATAGCTCGATAACCACTGATAAACTTGACATATACTGAAATACACGGTTCATACTGTTGGACTTCACACTAATTGAATCTGCTTGGTAACCACTGAGATTTGTCCAAAGGACTCGGTAGCAACTAAAATGCTTGGTAAATACTACTAACTGTACAATGAGCTTGATAGAGTCTTACAATCTAAATAAGTGTGTGTCACTAATAACAAACTTGACTGATATGTCAACACAGAATACTACCATCCTCTCCCCATGTTACCAAAAATATTGTTATTGAAATCTTTCAACTACATATTTTAATGCTTTGGAAGTGGGTAGAAGGCAACACCATAAACAAACTTAAAGTTATGGCTACATTTTGATGCAATGGTTGATTCTTTGTGTGTAGCACAATGTTAAAGAACTCTTGGGCCTCTCTAAATTTGCAAGTTTATTGCTACCAAACATTAATTTTTGATGTGCGCTTTTCTGATAATAAAAAAATATGGCTCATAATTGTTGGACTAATGAAGTAGTCTAACCTTAGAGTGAGTCCACTGTATAGTGGAGGTGACACTGTATCAGTGATACTATCGTATGATGGTGATGAATATGGAGTACGATGAGTCCATTGTACCGTATAGTGGAGATAAGCCATTGTATCGTGAACCAATGTCATCTTTGTGTACAATGGGTGGTGGGTGAGATATGAGGTGTGTAATGCCCTGCTCGAAGATCCTTGGAACAAGGATTCAATACAAGCCAAGTTTTTTTTTTACAAGTATGAAGGCACATGACAACCTCATACATAGATCACAAAAATTGCAACAGAAGACTTCACCAACAAACCCAACAACCAATGGATCTCCAAATGCCACTGCTTAGTTGACACACACAAACACAGAAATAAAACCAAAGATGACCACATAACAAAGAATCTTAGATTTGTCAAAGCGTGGGAAATTAAGTAAACCCAAAGGGTACTTAAAACACAAATTTGCATTCCCCAAAAACCAGTGGAGATGCCCCATATTTTTTGCATGAGAAAACACAACTGACAAATTTTTGTGCAAGGATGTGCTCCTCCATGTGAGGATATACATCAAGCCATGTGAGGATCTACCTAATCACACGAGGATTTTCTTGGCCCAATAGCCAAAACACCCCAAACTAGTGTTGGGTTTCACGTGAGGATGCACTATAAGCCATGCAAGGAAACCCAACACACCATGCAAGATTTTGCATTCTCATGCGAGAAAGAGCAATTTCACATGAGGATATAAAACAAGTAGCTAGAAAACATAAAGATAAAAAGCTAGGAAATAATTTTTCTCTGCATTAGGGAGTACCAAATCCATAATCGAGGTGAAGACACTCGAACAAAATAACTAAAAGATGGAAATTACATCTAACCATCTAACATAGTCATGAAGGGAAATAACTGAAAGAAACATCGTAGTGTACATAAGCAACATTGTAATGTACTAAAATAAAAAACTAAGTGCATAATTCCTCCCAACCATAATAACATCATGAGACCTCGAAGCCCTAGCTATCCGTCGTACATAACATCCCAAACTACCAACTACATAGTTAGAGCTATCTTATGAGGATGTCACTACTAATCATAATAACATCATAAGAATAGGAAATCTAACTTGCTAATCCAATAAGCAATAAATTCTCCAACTAAGAAAATCACATCATCTAATCATATGCTAAACATCATACGAATAGGAAATCTAACATGCTAACCAATAAAGCAATATATATTCCAACTAATCAAATCACATCATCTAATCATATGCTAAACATCATAATATAGGAATACTTCAAATAACTAACATCATCTAAACATGATATCCAAGCATTCCAATGAAAACATAAATCACAAGAAAGCATACTCCAAAACTCAAAGTATCAAGTGAAAACATCCAACAACGATCGTATTAGGACAAAAGATCATCTTTGTACACCAGTCCCTAGCAGTGGTGAAGGTAGCTACACCTCCCAACCACATGGAACCCATAGGTCCACTCCCACTATGCTGATGGAGATAATGATCCAACCAAAAACACACATAAAGGCAATGCCCATGGTTAACACTCACACCATATAGTAATGATGACTGAAACCAAGAACATGAGATAATGCGAGTTATAGGTCCTGGTCAGACACTCTATGGGTAACTATGTAGGGGCTACAATGGAGAGTATTGCACTGTCAAATATGGAAACACTCTCAAGGTACTCCCTTGGAGGCCATCGCATGAATGTGGACACTCACTCAAGGTACTCCCTTGAAGGACAACAAATAATATCCTTAGAGTTAAAAAAAAGGAAAAAAACTTTTCATTATCTTAGTTTTATTATCCAATAATATAATTAGTTATCACTTTTTTAGAAACTCCTTCACGTCAACCCTCTCAAAAATGGTCACCAAGGCTGTGAGACAAGCCCCTCAACTACCTACCCTACATATCAATGCTCATCACACGATGAGTGCCCATAGGCATGCATATTCCCAACCCAATCCCAATGAACATAACTCCAACATAATACAACCGAGAGATTAGGCCACACAAGTCACTTGACAAATGCATGCACATGCATGCTTGTGTATGGCACGCATGGGCATGCTCATGTGTGGTGCACCACCATCACGAAGATCATAAAACAAGGGTTGGATGAGAACACAATAAAAATATCACTCAATTGAATACAAGCTCGAATTGCGAATTCTACACAAATCCCAAAGAACAATAAAACCATACATCATGAACTCACTCAACTGGCCTCAATCCAAAAATATGGAATCTACATGAATCCCAATTATGCAACAAGACCAAACATCATGAACTCACTCAATCGGCCTCAATCTTGAAGGATGGACTCTACACGAATCCTAGTGTCCACAAAATAATAATAAAAGTCCAAAAGAAACAATACACCAGGTATAAAATCACTCAACCGAATACAAAGTTGGGAGTATGGATGCAACACACATCCCAATGCAAACATAAAAGTGCAATAGTGGTCTAACTGACATCCTATAGATAATTCAAGCCCATGAAGGACATCATGCCAAGAAAACTTGAGAAAATTGGGTAGCACACAAAACAAGGTAAAAACCCCAAAAATTGGAAAACTTCAAAATTAAAACCCATTTGGTCTTTGGGCATAAAATTCACAAAAATCTAATAAAATATGGGTTTGGAGTGCATATGAAAAAATGACCAACATAATGGTACAAAACCTCAAACCCTCATCCCAAAAAATAGGGAAATGCTCATACCCACCCAACCAGGTAGAGTTAGCAAATAGAAATAGAGGGGAACACTAGCTCTCAGCCTCTTAACAAATGGATACCAAAAATAGAAGTAGAAATGGAGCCGAAACAATAAAATGGAAGAGCCCTACCTCATAGCCAAAAAACAAGAATTTGAACCATAAAATAAAAATCCTGCAGAAGTAGCTGAAAACTGTGGCAATCCAAGGTCTCTTGAGCTAGATCCAACATCCTCGCAATGATCCCACACCTATAGCTCCCACAATGAACAAGATAATTACTCCTCATGAAGAGGATTTTGAGTTTTAATCTCAAACTTTTTAGTTAAAAAGTTAGAAGTGAGGAATTAAATTCCTTTTTGGATACTTATTCACTTTTTGAGTGAATAATCGATTAGGGTAGATAACCATCCAACCTAGTTAAACCCTGAATCAACCCAAACAAAAACATAGTATTCCAAGTAATTGAAATTCATCTATGGAAAAGCTGCTAGAAATTAAAATTAATTAAAATAAAGCCTAAAAACCCTTAAAATAAAAATCACATAATTTCCCAATAACTTTTGTGATACATGTGAACCTCTAAATGCACAAACACTCTCACAGGTCTAATCACATAATGCAAATGAGTCTAGATTTATTTAATCACTGGAATGTTTAATTAAAACATTTACATAAGATATGTCGGCCATATAAGGATGACATTTGTAAATATGAACAACTGAATCACTAACTCCATGTGCCACTACTAGGGATATAAATCTTGCACACTAAAATACACGATCAAGTGCAATTGCATATAATAACTTATTGAAAGCAATAAATGCATTTAAATCACCTAATTTAACCATTTATTCAATTATGCTGAAATAATTAATTTACATCACTCAAGTTTGCATGTAGCATAATGAATCAAGAATGAAGTAAATAACCATAGCCTTAAATCCATCACATAACATAATCAGAGATATGTCCAAATACTAAATAACCAACTATCATCATAAAACATACTGTCATCTCAAAATGGCATCATCACTCAAATATGATAAATTGAACAACATAGTAGTCTAACATCTATGATACTGAAATCAAAGTATAATAGCTGACCCTTATGTCATCTCAAATGTAAAACATAACATGAGTAACAAATATCTCTCGGATCAAAATATAACAAGGTAAATATCCGCAACACATAACCAATGAATCCAACATGGACAATCCATTTCTAGTTATTTAAGCATTTAATAATGGTTGATTACACAACATGAAAAGGAACTTAAAACACATAAGAAAACACATTCATAAACATGACTAACCACTGCTATAGGAACCTAGTCCAGTGTAACATAGTAGTAGTACACAATGTAATCTCTATACACATCTTAGGGTAATCACAAAATAACATCATGATACCACATCGATCTTGGTAACCACTGGAACAAACCTCAGTGAACCATAAATCACATCATAATCTCATAAATCAGCCATAAGAATAATAAAAGCAACTGGTAAAGTAACCTAAATCCAATCACCTCAAGGGTGCAAACCACTCATGGTCCCAATCCTGATCACTCACCAAGAAAGATCATCAAGGTTGCATACACCAGGATGAGTTATAGAAATCAAATGGGAGAGGCACTACAAGGTGTATGGTGGATTTCATGTGTGAGGGTCTCTACGACCAATATACTGAAGCCATTTTGTCTGTAACCGTCATTTTTCCTATAATCATTTCTGTACCAAATTCAGAAATGAATTGCAGTATATTTTAATTGTTGCAAGAATTTGTTGCAATATAGAATGTATGAAAAACTAGGTGGACTGTGAGGACAATCCAAGCCTATGAAAAAGATGAGTTTTGTATGTAACTTTGTTTGTTGAAACACGAAGTCACTGGGGGGTTTTGTGGTGGTGGGTTTTTTTCCTGGAAGGGTTTCCCACATTAAATCTTGTGTTTTCTCTATGTCTTGTGTCTAATATTTTTTGATATCATTTATCTACTTGCACATCTCTGCAATCTTGTTCTTGCACATTCCCTGTTATTTTGGCATTTAGAAAGTGATTCCGCATTGTTTCTTTCCAAACAAGTGGTATAAAATCGTGGCTAGTTGTGTCATCCTTATTGGGTAGGGTTTGATTTTTTGTGCTAATTTGGTTTCAATGGGAGTTTTGCAAGATTTTATCTATAAATTGAGATGGCGAGTATGCCAAGACAAGTGGATGTTGAAAAGTTCAATGACGCCAACTTTGAGTTGTGGAAAATTAAAGTAGAAGATCTACTAGTTGATCAAGATTTGTGGATTGTCATGTCTGACATTAAGTCTTCTAGCATGACATTGGAAGATTGGAAATCAACATATTAGAAGGCTAGGGGATTGATAATTTTATTGAATATCCATGAAGAGAAAATTGCACATTCCTTGTGGAAGAAATTAGGAGATATTTATTAGGGCAAATCCTTGGTAAACAAGATTTTCGTAAGGAAGAAATTGTACTCCTTGAAAATGGATGGAGGAACAACTATGAAAAACCACTTAAACTCATTTAATATGGTGATTGCATAGTTAACATTTTTTGGTGTGCCCGTTGATGAAGAAGACCATTGTATGTTATTGTTATGCTCATTGTTTGATTTGTGAGATCATTTGGTAACAACTATTGGAATTACAACTACCAAGTTGAAAATGGACGAAGTAGTTGGTACACTTTTTTCAGAGGAGATGCGAAAGAAGTCCTCTGAGATGACCAAAGAATCTTTGAGTGTATGAAGTAGATCTAAGGAAAGAAGTAAGAAGAAGGACATATAGTCTAAGTCTCAGAAGCAATATGCCACTCCTAGAAAGAAGTCTAAGGTGAAGTATTAGAAGTATGTTCATAAAGGTCATATCCGAAGGGATTACAAGTAGAAGAAAAATAAGAAGAAGAAGAAATATTCTTTTGACACTAAATCTTCTCAAATTGACGATGATGGTTTTGTAGTAGTCTTGAAGGTGCTTGCGTCTGATGGCGTATGGTTGGTTGATTCGGGAGTGTCATTCCACATGACATCTCACAAAGAGTGGTTCTTAAAATATGAACTGTACAATGGTGGAAAGGTGTTCTTGTTAAGTGATTCCACACTCAAAATTGTTGGTAGAGGAAGAGTCAGAATACAATTTCATCACGATAGAGTAAAGGGAATTGATGGGTTACTTCACATACCCAGTTTGGCTCAAAACCCACTTTCTATTAGTAAGTTGAATGATGTCAGAGTCTAGGTAACATTTGTCCATGGTGGTAACTAGGGGATCTATTATTCTAGCTAAGGGTGCATGCATTGGAACATTGTATAAGTTAAATGCCAAACCTATATGTTGTAATAACATCTCTATCAAGTTTGATAAAATTAATATGGAAAAACATGGTGTAAATGCGATGGAAGTTAAACTTCATGTTGAGAAAATAATTCTCTGCATTATAGGCTTTTCCATATTGGTGAGAAATATTTAAAAATACTTGAAAAATAAAAACATGGTTGAGGGATTGGTTGATTGTAACCTTGAATTTGATTTATGAAAACATTGCATCTATGGAAAGAAAAATTGCATTAAGTTTTATTCCAGTTCTAAAAAAATCTTCTATTTTGTTGGATTATATAGATATATATATATATAGGCAAAAGTGTATGAGCCACTATATATATAGGTTCAAGAGCTCAACTGGGAAAGAAACATAAAAGAAAACCTAGCATCGTTGCAATATGTACAAGTGACAAGCATCGATATTTACAATCATATTATATTGATGAACAAAAATATTCCCGCCAAAATTTGAAATTTATCAATTTTTTACATTTTTGAACATACCAAACAACAAACATGGAGGACTCAAATTCAACTAAAATTATCAACATTTTTCAAAACATGCCTGAAATTGGAAAAAATAAACCCAAAAGACAAAGGGAAGCCTTTGTACTATCATTCTTCCATGTCCTCACATGAGGCACCCTCAGCAAAAGTGGAAGTCAAACTAGGTTGTAGAGAGTAACCCCTTCCAAAATCTGAGCATGGTAAAGTAGCAACCTCCCATCCCAAACTCAAGCCTTTAGCAATGACATCTGAAATACCAGTGGAAGGAGGCACACCCCAAACTATGGCTTTGGTGTAATTTGAGTGAAGAGGCCAATTAGTATCTTGTGTGATAGGGTGTTCTAAGCCAAGAACAGTAAGAGTTGGAGCCGATCAGACACTTGGTTCAAAAACTACCTGATTTGGGGGAGCTAGAGGTGTCAACATGTGAGCTGATATTGCTTGTGCTTTAGAAATTGGTAGACCCAACTTGTCAAACAATGCAAATACTATTTTCTTCACACCCTTAGTCAACTAACAACCTAGAGCTCATGCCATGACTTGCAAAGTCTTGGTCAAGAACCATGGGCTGTGTTTTTCAAAGGACTTCTATAACACCTCGAATGTTGCCATAGCCTCATGTTTTTGCATGAGTATGGATCTTGGAAATAGTCTGCCCACCAAGGCATTTCTAGACTACAGATCTTAGCTCTGCATCACCCATTTTAATTTATTTTCTACCCAAAATTTTGGTTGAACCACCTTGATTACAATAATTTCCATCTATGATGTTGACTGGAGAAGGTCCATAGCATTGGACAGGAATATTAGGACCAAATTCGAAGGAAATAGCACATGTCTTGAGTTTGTAGAAAAGAAATCTTCCCCAATGATAGTTTGAATCGCATGGCAAGTGGAGAAAGAACGCACAATGAACATGATATCCAACACTGCATCATCTAAGGGATGAGATAGTGCAGCTTCATCCAACATTGGTTGAAGCTTAATTCTAAAGTTTTTGGGGAGGATGCTTCGATGATATTGGTGGCAGGAATCACATTTCACACAGGGATCATATGGGAGTGACATCCTACTCCCATGTGAGTAATAAAGGAAATGCCGTTAAATCATAACCCAATTACAATTGTGATGGGAAAAGTACAAAATTGACGCCCCCAAAATTAATGAACGAGCAAATGTTTTGCTACTATATCTACTAGAATGTTATCAAAATTTTATTAACATCTATTAATGTCGGCCTTGATCAATGCTTGAGGTTTCTTATTTTTATTAAGAATCAATTTAAGCATAAATGTTGATTTGATCTTGCCATATGCAAAAAACCACATGTCCAAAATGAAGTGAAATTGTACTCAAGTGATGACAACAAACATGACACTGAGTAGTGAGGAAGGAATTAGTAGGAATTACCATAATCTCACACATGCAAGTCTAAATTATAAAAGGCACTAATTAATGACCAGGACTTAATTTTGGACCATATTTAAATTGCCAATTTGATTACATCTTAGTGACAACCAAACATTCGACAAACCTTGCCCCCTTAGTCACCAATGTAGCTCATCACCATCACACTTCTACTTGATGTCTGTCAAGAACTTGGTCGACTACCACCACTTGGTGCCCTATAGACACTCAGTTATTACTAACCCGAGTCACTTGGCAAGATCAAACAACTCGGTTAGTAGTAGGCCCAAGAGCACTTGGTAAGCACTGTGATCGAGTAGCTTGGCATGAGTATCGCCCTACTTTACTTGGAAAACACCTGATTGAAACTTGGTCAAGAAACTACCACTTGATGCTCGGTAGACACTCTATAGTCATTGAACCAAGTTACTTGGTAAGACTCAAGCAACTTAGTCAGCACTAAACCCGAGCTTACTTGGTAAACACTGAGCTTGAGTATCTCGGAAAATGCTTCACCCTACCTAGCTTGACAAGTATTAGAACTCAACAAATATTTGATCTTGGTAGTTGTTGAAACTTGGTAGTAATACTAGAGCTCAACAATGTTTAAGCATTAACCACTAATGCAAATGTGAAGATTAACCAATTAATATTGGCAGTCCACAAACTCATTAGAGATCAATTTTTGCAAGTCTTTGTAATGATCCATGAATGTGGAAGGTTGTAATGTAAAAGTTGTAATCCCATTACAACCTAAGTTAGAGAGATAATCGACAATTCTATTTCCCTCTCTATATGTGTGTGATAATGTAACCTCCTAAAACTGATCAATTATATTCCAAATTTGCTGAAGCACACATTTGAGTTTCCAAGATGATGATTGTCTCTTGATACAAGCTGAGATTATAACATGAGAGTCACCTTCAATCTACACATGATGGAAATTCCCTTTTATGGCAAGAATTAATCTCTAAAGAAATGATTGAGCCTTAGCCATATTATTAGTTCCTATGGGTAAGGGTGCTATTGAAATTGCCAGCACTTTACTAGTGCATTCTCTAATGCATGCTCCTAAGCCTAATTGCCTTGGGTTACCTCTAGATGCTCCATCAAAGTTGAGCTTGACAAATCTAGGCATAGGGGGTTGCCATTTAACTATAGAGCTATCTATAGTTGTTTGTAATTTTGGAGATGCGCCAGATCCTAATGGTATGAATATTGATTTCCATTCCTGAATGATACTTCCATCCCAGGAAGTGATAATTGGGTTAGATTTACATCTATTAACATTTGCATTGGTAACTTCTGAGATTGATTTTTTAATGGTTTGGAACACTCTCTCTAGAGATTAAACTTCTTTTCTAAAAATCCTCTTATTTATTTCCCACCAAAATTCCCAAATTACTAGTGCAGGTGCACATTTCTAGATTCCTACAACAAGGGCATTGGGGTAAAGAACCAACCATGCCTAAAAGATGTCCCAGATGTTATTATGTAGTGGAGTAGAATAATTTAATTTGTTTAAAATAAATGTCCAACACTATTATGCAAAATGACAGCTTACAAAAAGATGGTCAATTGACTCATATTTTTCTTCACATAAAACACATTTAAAAGGGGGAACAATACTTAGCCTAATCGACCAATCACTTGTTAGAATCGTGTGCTTAATTGCTAGCCACACAAAGCACCTAGCCTTAAGTAACACTACCTTATTCCAGTAGAACATGAAGGCTTGAGAGGGGGATTTTTCTGATTCAACTTGTTGGAGAATTTTGTATCCTTCTTTAATTGAATAATTTCCATTCTTATCTGAAATCCACAGTAATCAATCCTCAACCTTTGACACAAAATCTTGTCTTTTTGAGAAAATAGATTGAAGCTACTATTTACATTGAGGATCTAGAGGGAGTTGGTCTTTATCTTTCCATATTACTTTCCTTGAAAAAATGCATATTGCATCCATAAAGTGAATAACAAGATAACCCCACTTTGCTTCTGTAACTGGCATTGCAATTAGGGGAGGTTGTCCATTCCAAGATGCACCCCAAAAGTTGATCTTATCCCCATAATTTAATTCCCAAGAAATGTACTTAAGAACAATGTCTCTAGATGCAATCATGAAATCCCAAATAATAGATCCCTTAGGAGGGTTCAACATGGAGAATATTTTGTGTGGATTGTTATTATCTAGGTATTTCTATTACATTATTCAACACCATACTGACTATGATTTAGTATACATGTGCCAAGCTAGCTTACCATCAAATGTTTTATTCCTAGTTATCAAATCATGAATTCCAGCTCCTCCTAAAGCCAAAATATGTGCCATGTCTTGGAGAGAAATAAGTGGAAATTTCTTTTCATTTGTCAAATTTCCAAACCATAGAAAGCCCCTCATAAGTTTTTGAATTTGTGAAATGATAGAAGATGGTGCTTTCATGACAGCCATTTAGTAGTTTAGTACTGTAGAAAGAATTGATTTAGTAAGAAATATTTTGCTTGATAATGACTACCATCTTACTTTCTAGGAGGCAATTTTGCTCTTAATTCTTTGGTGGATGCCATCCCAAAAAAATTTCTTATTGGATCCCATAAAGAAAGGAATCCCAAGATAAGTGGAGGGTAGAAAATCCTCAGAAAATCCCAAAATTTGCACTATCTTGTCAAATATATCTTTGTTTATGTTAAATAGGATTTTTTTTTGACTTTTGAGGATTTATCTTCTACCCTAAAACTTCTAAGAATTGTGTTAAATTTTTCTTTATCTACTTAGCCTTTGAAACTAGTGAAGTATTGAATAGTAATGTGTCATCAACAAATAGAGAATGCGTGATTGAGATTGATGTACCCTCAATTTTTTCTCCTTTCCACTTATCAGATAAATGATGGTGATTGGTAGTCCTGCTAAGGGCTTCAACCATGATGATAAATAAAGCTGGTGAAAGAGGATCACCTTGTTGGACACCATGCATGGAAGGGAAGAAGCCTGATGTTGATTTATTAATAATAACTGAGAACCAAACCCCTAAAATACATGCTTTAATCCACTAACACCAGTGTTTGTCGAAATCCATTTTTTGAAGAACTTGAAAAATAAATTGCCAACAGACTCTGTCATATGCCTTTTGCATGTCTAACTTGATAAAAAAGTTGGAGGACTAATTACTATTGATGGAATGTAGAACTTCGTGAGCTACCATTGCACCCTCCATTATTTCTCTACTAGGAACAAAGCCACCTTGTTTGGGAGAAATTATGAATGGGAGATTTTTTTGAAGTTGCAAATAAATAGCTTTAGTAATGATTTTGTATGTCAAGTTGTAAAGTGAGATTGGGCAAAAATCAGCAAAAGTTTTGGGCTCCTTGGTCTTTGGAATGATTGCAATATTTGTAGAGTTGAAGTACTTTAGCATAGACTTGAACTTTCTGGATTCCTCAATTGCTGCTAATAGATCCCAACCAATAAAATCCCAGCAACTCTAAAAGAAAAGTTTTGTGAAGCCATCTAGCCTCGAAGTTTTATCCGGGGGGAAGGATAAGACTACTTCTAGAATTTCTTGAATGGTGAACAAGACCAAAAGCTTAGTATTCTCCATGGAGGCTATCATTGTAGGGATACGTTGAATGAATTCCTCAACTTGTGAGGGCAAAGACGAAGGGTGATCTATTGGTGCAAGAAGATTCTAAAAGAACTTGACACCTTCATCTTTGATTTGTTGAGCATTAGTTAAGATATTGCCTGATTCTGAATCCATAATTTGGAAAATTGATTTAGCTACCCATTTTTTCTGGGAAAAAGCATGAATTTTTTTTGTGTTTTTGTCTCCTTATTGTAACCAAACTTCCCTAGACTTTTGTCTCCAATATTCTTCCTCTCTATTACACAATTCCTCCCATTTGTGCTAAAGCTCTTTTTTCTTAATGCAAGTGTCACTATCCATCCCATTCTAGATAATGGAGCAATGAATTTCCTCCAATTGTAGCTTAACAACCTCTTTCTGCTTGAAAACATTCTTAAAAACTTGTTGGTTCCAAATTTTGATCTACTCTTTGACATGCTTCAATTTGCTAGCAAATTGATGCATTTTAGATCCCAAAAAAAAAGGAGCACTAATCCACCATTGTTTTAAAAGTGGAAGAAAATGTGGATGGCACAACCACATACTTTCAAATTTAAATGATGACTTATGCTGATTATGATCTAAAGATGTAGATTGATCAATGCTTATGGAAATTGGAAAGTGGTTAGATTCTAGTGGAGAAAATCTCTTTGAATGAAAGAAAAAATTACCTAATTTCCATTCATGAGAAAGAAGGAATATATCCAATCTATCTGCAATTTATGCAAAACTAGATCTCCTATTTGTCCATGTAAACTTTCCATTAGAACGTCAAATATCCATTAAATCATTATTCTCATAAAATTGAGCAAAATCCTGAATGGTTTTAATGGGTTGGAAAATATCGCCAACTTTCTCATTTTGATTCAAGATCACATTAAAATCACTCCCAAGAATAACTTGGTGAGAGTTTTGAAACTAAATTAACATTGCTAAATGATCCTAGGTTTTCCACTTGTCATGAGTAGAGGTAGGACCATAAACATTAATCAAGGTAAAAGAAACATTGAAATCTAACACCTGCAACATTTGCCAATTTGCTTCTTGTTGAATAAGGTGTCCCTGAATTGTTAATGGATTCCATAGGACAACAAGACCACCAGAAGCACCAATATTGGGGGAGTGTACTAAGGACCACGTTGGCCATTTGGCCATAGTTTTTTGAAATGTATCTCATGATAATTTTGTTTCTTGTAACAACACAATATCAACTTTCATGGATTCTAAAAATTGGTGAATCTTGCTTCTCTTGTCAGAGGCATTTATGCCTCTGACATTCCATGAGATAATTTTCATTGTTGACAGGGAGAACTGATTTTTCTTCTCGTCACTCTCTTGTTCACAAAAAATTTGTCATCTAGTGTGTTTTGAATACCTAAGGCAATCTCATTTCTAGTCTTTGATCCCTTAGGGCGCCCTCTTGATTTGGGTGTCTTAGAGGTTTGAAGTTGAAGAGAAGGAGATTGAACAATTGAGAAAGTGTGATGGGTATCAAAACTATTTAGATTGTTCTAAATACTAGAATTAGGTTAATCCTTACAAGCCCCAGGTTCCTTCAAAATTATCTCTCAAAATTAAAAATTTGACTGATCGACCACTTGTTGAAAAATAGAATCCTCCATACTGTCTGGGATGTTCTGAGATTAAGACTCAGGTTGATCCTTATCAATCTCATGTTCCCTCAAAATTATCTCTTCAAGTTGGAAATCTGAGTTGATTGCCACTTGTTGAAAAATGCTCTTCTCAACACCTAATGGATCCTAGTCAATGCATGATTCCAGAAACAAATCCTTTTTCTATGCTTGGCTTATAGTCTTACAACTAGGTGCTTTCTTCGGGGCAATTTGACTATTCCAATACTAAAATTCTTTGAGCAACACATCTAGATCACTATTTTCCTAATTTTCTATACTGAATCCTTCTTCCTCAGTAATACCAAATGTTATATTGTTAGCAATTGTAGAAACAATCTCCAATTTGATGAGTTTTCCAATCAGCATACTGGCTTTTGGAAAGAACATTTATTTTGTGATAGACTAATGACAATTCTGAATGTGGGTGGTTTGAACCATCCAAATCCAAGAAATGCACAGAAGGCATCAATATCAGGAGATCATAAGAAATCTTCATCCTAGCTAGCAAGCAATGTATATAGGGCAAGACCAACTATAAAAATATAGATAGTTTGGTTGTTATGGAAAAAACCAACCTTTGGTTTCTTGGTGGAGGATAAACACACTGAGAAGAAGCCATAATGTCCTTATTATGGATTGGTTCTGGATGAGCATTGTGAACACATAAATTAGGAACTGTGTTATAATCTAGACATACTTCTTGAATGTCATGGATTGAATGTTGACATTGAGTATTAAAATGCCCTAATCTATCTTGAAACTTATGAACTATTTTCTCATTCTAAATTGTGATTGACTAATCCCATAAACCCCATTGAGAATTTATAGACAAATGAGAGGGAAGAGGCTGTCGCATATCTAACAACAAACAGACTCTCACATCCAAATGTGGTCGATCATAAGGTATAAGATCATGTGTTAGGAAGATTCCCAATTTTTTTGCAAAAATTTCAATAATCTGGGGATCCCTATACTCAAGAGTTAAAGAAGGAAAGGATATCCAGTGTGGAAAAAAAGGAATTTTAAGAGATTGAGGTTTGAAATTAGGAATCTAAATCATAGTATATAATCCAAACCCACAACAAAACCATCCTTTTTGCTTATGCACTAGATCTCTAGAAGCTTTTGAATAAAAAATAGCTGCAAAACATTTTGATTTAGAATCAATATAGAAGATATCCCTTAACTTTGACCAAGACGAATGGGCCCAATTTTTAACAGTGGAAAAGAGCAGAGAGTTAGATAAAAACTTACCAATTAAAGTAGTTTGTCAAAGCATATCAATAGAGTTTTGTAACATATGACTAGGAAGTGTGATCATCAACCTATTGACAGGTTGTGCATGGGTAACATTTGAAATGGGATTGACCACTTGCTTCTTTCTCCATACTTTATGATTCTTAGCTAGTATGAAGGGGGCCCTAGGAAGATCCTAAGTGTTTTTAGGAGCCGTGACAATAGAAGCTGATTTAGAACCTTATATACCATAGGATTCATGAGAGATATAGGACAGATCTATAGGGAAAGTCACTATTTCTTGACCTAAATCCTTGACCTGAGTTGTGGCTAGCCAGGTTGATGTGAGGGTCCTTGAGGAAACCCTTGATAGATATCAAAAACTAGTTGTTTGGCTTGCCGACGACAACTAGGTCCATTCTTTTGACTTTGATTTGGTTGCCCCCTATTCACAAGAGACTTGGTCTTGTACCTATCTTGTGACAAATGTTGCCGATCTCATTTTGAAGCTTGCTTTGAAGATTCTCCTTTTTCAAAGGTTGAACTGTGCCCATATCACAATTTCTCCCCAGGCTCCTACTATCGAGTATCATGGAATCGAGGATTAACAAAAAAAGGTTTAGCTAGCTTGACCACCACTTTCCCTTAGAATATTAATTTTTCACCTGAGTATAGGCGAGTTTCCTAAAAATGGCAGCATTGGAATTGTAGTGTGTCATGATCCTTCATAGCCAGTTGCACTATGGGGATTGAGGAAAAATACTAGAAAGGGCATCAAGATATGTTTATTGTTTTTTGAAAACCCTAGGTTAGTATTGAATGTTAATCCCTGAATGGAGACTTACCTATATATCTAGTACTAAATCTTCATGCACACTTGAGCCTACACCTGTGCCATCACTTGCACCTACTCGTGTCTGGACACTTGTGTCAACCCCTACCCCTACAATTTCACTTACGCCATTGCTTGCTATTGCTCCTGCTCTATCTCTAGCTCTTGCTCCTGTGCCATCACCTACACTTGCTCGTGCCTGCACACTTGCATCAATGCCCACCCCTACAACTACACTTGCGCCATTTCCTGCTATTGCTCCTGCTCTTGCTCCCACTCTTTCCATCCTCATCTTTCATTCCTAAGTGTTCATAGGCAGGTCATTTTCTTTGTTGGATTATATTTACTTTGATGTATTTGGTCATGTAGATGTTCCTTCTCTATCTAATTAAAGATATTATGTATTTTTTATTGATGATTATTTAAGAACATTCATTTATTTTTTGAAGAATAAATTAGAAGTGTTCAAACAGTTTAAGGAATATAAAAGCCTTGTTGAAAATAAAATTGGGAGGAAGATTAAATGCTTAAGCATGAATAACTGTGGTGAGTTTTGCAATGTAGATTTTGACTTATTATGTGTAGATCATGGCATCAAGAGGCATAATATGACACCTTATGCTCTGTAAAAAAATGGAGTAGTGGAAAGGATGAATCAATCGTTAATGGATAGAGCAAGGAGCATGTTGGGAAGTGTCAGTCTTGAACATAAGTTTTGGGCTAAAGTAGTGGCAACAATGCGTTACTTGTTGATCTGTTTTCCTATGGTAGTGCTAGTTGACAAGATGCCTATGGAAGAATGGTCTAGTAAGAATCTCTTGTTAAGAGATTTTTGTGTCTTCAATTGTGAAGTGTACACTCATGTACCTAAAGTGAGTAGGTCAAAGTTAGATAACAAAGTAGTGAAGTGTATCTTCATTGAGTATGGTATTGGTGTGAAGGGACACAAATCGTGGAACCCTCTCATTGAAAAGGTATTGTACAACATGAGTTTTATCTCTCATGAGATGAAACATATCTCACTAGAGTAGCTAAAGAATACTAAAATGAGAAAGGAAGAAGTTCAAATCCCTTTTGCTTCTAGACGGGAGGTATTTCAAACTCCAAATGAAGTTGAGAATTAGAATCTAGAATTACTTGAGAATGAGGACGAGGAGAGCTCAATCGATCATACAAGTGAAGAAGAACATGATCCTGAACCTCATGTTGAAACTCAAGAAGTTTCACCACATGAAGTGAGGAGATCTACTCGGGAGAGGTGACAACCTGATAGGTATGGTTATTCACTAGAGAGGTTTACTTATTCTATGTTGAATGTTAATTGTGCCTATGCTTTGCTTACAGATGTTGATGAACCTAGGACTATCAAAGAAGCAATTAATATGCTAGATTTAGATTCCTATTTGTTAGCCATGAAGGATGAAATGAAATCTTTGGAGAAGAATGAAACCTTGGATCTAGTACCCTTTCCTAGTGGTAGAAAGCCTATGGGATGTAAATGGGTGTTTAAAAAGAAGTACAGTCTTGATGGCAGGGTTGATAAGTATAGGGAAAGATTGGTTGCAAGGGGGTATTCTTAGAAAGAAGGGATTGATTATTGAGAAATATTTTCTCTTGTAGCTAAGCTAACATCTATTAGATTTCTATTGTCACTTGTAGCTCAACGCATGACTTCAAAATTGAGAAAATGGATGTGATAACAACATTTCTTTATGGTGATCTTGAAGAAGAGATATACATGTCCAAACTAGAGTACTTTGCTAGAAAGAAAAAGAGCATATGGTATGTAAGCTAAAAAAGTCTCTATATGATTTTACGTAGTCACCCTCAATGTGGTATCAAAAGTATGAGACATATATTTTATCTTTGGGTTTTATGAGATTTAAATTAGATCACTATGTACATTATAAAGCTAAAGGTGATTAGATACTTATTGTTGCTCTATATGTAGATGATATGTTGTTTATATGCAATATTAAGAAAATGATCTTAGAATTAAAATCCTAGTTGTCCCTAAAGTTTGAAATGAAAGGTTTAGGATCTATAAAGTTCATTTTGGGGATGAAAATCAGAAGGGATAGGGTTAGTAGAAAGCTTTGGCTTAGCAAGAGGAAATATATTACCAATGTTTAGGAGCGATTTAATATTTCTGATTGCAAGCAATAGGTAGTTCTAGTATTACTTGGAACGAAGCTATCAGTCAATGACAATCAAAAATCATTAGATGAGATTGAAGACATGAAGTAGGTACCTTATACCAGTGTTGTTGGAAGCCTAATGTATGCAATGGTTAGTACAAGACCAAGCATTATGCAAGCAGTGAGATTATTGAGTTGGTTTATGGTGAGTCATCACATTGGGATGCTGTGAAAAGAGTTCTGCAATATTTGAAGGGTATGTCATAGTACACATTATGTTATCAAGGTAACATAGTGAGATCTAATGTAGATTGTTTAGCATTCAAGATTATGTTGATGTAGATTGGGCTAACGACATTGATAGGGGAAGATCCACTAGTAGATATGTATTCATGGTGAATGGTGGTGTTATCAGTTGGATGAGCAAATGAGAAAGTGTAACGACATTTTTTACAATTGAGGCACAGTATATGACATCTACTCCTGCATCTCAGGAAGTAGTTTAACTTAAGAATTTGTGTTCAGATGTTGTCTATGATGTAGGGAGAATTACAATTTTTTGTGACAGTTGGAGTGCAATATGTTTGTTGAAGAATCCTACTTTCCATGCCAGAAAAAACACATTGATGTATAGTATCATTTTGCTCGTGACATGGTTGAAGATGGAAAGGTAAATCTAGAAAAGGTTGACACTTAGGAGAATATTGCAGATGCATTAACAAAGCTAGTGAACACAACTAAGTTCAAATGGTGCACAAGCCCTATTGTCATACAATAGTGATGAATATGAAGTATAGTGAATCCATTGTATCGTACAATGGAGGTAATACACTATATGGTGAACCAATGATATTTTTGTGTACGGTGGGTGGTGGGTGAGATACGAGGCATATGGTGGAGTTCATACACTACTACATTTTGACATAGGCAAAGGGGCAGAATAACTAGAACCAAAGGCTAACCCAGCTATCCAAACCACCCTGTAAGAGTTAACACAACAGAAGAAAACACAAAGAATGACAACCAAAGGAGGAAGAAGAGTGAAATACTTTTATTGATTCATCAAAACATGTTCATACATGCCTAGCTATAAGGCCTTTTGGGCTATAGAAAATTACAAATACATTCACATTCAAAATCCAACTGCAAATTTCTACTTTCAGTTCTACTCTCCAATCTGCTCCTAGAAACTTGCCTAACTCTAAGCCTAAACACTTTATATATACTTGCCAAAATGGCTTACAGATCATTCTAGAACATTACATAAGAGGAAGGCCAACCCAACAATGGTTTGGACGCATCCCAAGAAAAGATCTTAACATAAATGTTGCGATCAAAATAAGTCCCGCAAGTCATCTCATAGAAGTCATGTCCAAATGCTAACACTCGACATACACTGCGTAACTCAGCACATGAAGAGTCACTTGACATACACTGGGTAACTCAGCACATGAAGAAATTGCTAGGCACATGAAGGAATTGCTAGCACATGAAGGAATTACTAGGCACATGAAAGATTTGCTAGGTGCCAACTTGCAGAATGAACAAAAATGAGCAGGATAAAAAGGCAACCTAGGATGCTCCTACATCAGATAACTAGGGTTGAAAGAAATGATTCTCCTGAATCATTTAGATGTCACAACCTGAACTGAATCCAACTCAAATTGAGAAATCCATGAAGCATCTTCAATAGGTCTGTTCTTCCACTTCACCAAATATTCATAGTAATCTTTTCCTCTTGTGCTCTTGCCAACTTTTTGATCTAATATCTATTCAACTTGTTTAGTCTTCTTCTTAGGATAATCATCTTATACAAAAACTTCATCCTTTGACTCATGATACTTATACAAATTGGCAATATTGAATATAGGAGATATATACATGTCATCAGGTAACTCAACTTCATAAGCATTACCACTATCAAACTTCTTCAAGATCTTACAAGGTTCAAATTTCTTCATCTTTAGCTTATTGTATGTTCCAGCTGGGAATATTTCTTTCTTCAAATGAACCATCACCTCATCACCAACTTGAAAATCATGGTGTCTTCTAGACTGATCAACATTCTCCTTATACTTCTGATTACTTTTTTCCAACCTTAACTTCACTTCCTTATGCAAAGACTCCATAAAATTAGCAAATTCTTCTACTACAACGCTTCTCTTTTCTTCACTAGCAACATCTCTCAAATCTAATATACCTCTAGGATGCATTCCAGTAACAATCTCAAAAGGTGTCTTCCCTGTACTCCTATTCACAATATTATTATATGCAAATTCAACTTGTGCCAATACCATCTCCCACTCACTTGGCTTATTCCCAACTAAACATATTAGAAAATTTCCCAAGCTTCTATTCACAGCCTCTGTCTATCCATCTGTCTGTGGATGGAATGTAGAACTAAAATTCAATTCAGTACCCATCTTCTTCCACAAAGTCTTGCAAAAATAACCAACAAACTTACTATCTCTGTCAAAAATAATGCTTCTTGGTAATCCATGCAATTTCACAATCTCTTCAAAGAAAAGTTCAGAAACATGCTTAGTATCTGATGTCTTCTTACATGGTATAAAATGAGCCATCTTAGAAAATTTGTGCACTAAAAAAAATATGGAATCATACCCCTTCACTATCTTAGGCAATCCAAGAAAAAAATCCATACTGATGTCACTCCAAGATTTCTCAGGAACACTAATAGGTGTATACAAACCAGCATTTTGACTCACTCCATTTGCAACTTGAAAAAATCCACAACTCTTAAATTTTTTTTGAACATCCTTATACATTTGTGGCCAATAATACTTATCTTTCAGCAAACTCATTGTCTTATCAATTCCAAAATGTCCAGCCAATCCGCCACTGTGCTTTTCTCTAATCAGATTCAACCCCATAGAACTTCTAGGAATACAAAATTGAATGCCTTTGAACAACAAACCTTCTTAAATGAAATACTCATCATACTTACTTATGTGATTTGTAAGATTTGGTGCTCTGCACTCTCTCCACGCCTTAGAAAAATCAGGATCAACATCATACAACTCTTTCATTTCATCAAAACCAAGAACTTCAACCTTCATTTCAGTCAACAAAGAACATCTTCTACTCAATGCATCAACAACTCTATTAGTAACTCCATTCTTATGCTTAATGAAAAATGTAAAACTCTGCAAGTACTCAACCCACTTCATATGTCTCTAATTCAATTTATGTTGACTTCCCAAGTATTGTAAAGCTTTATAATCTGTATACAACACAAACTCCTTAGAAATCAAATAATGTCTCCACTTCTTTAATGCTTGAACAATGGTGTAAAATTCTTGATCATACACAGAATAATTCCTTTTAGCATCATTCAACTTTTCACTAAAGAAAGCAATAGGTTTACCTTCTTGAATTAATACAACTCCTATTGCATTACCACTCGCATCATATCCAACTTGAAATACTTTGTTGAAATTAGGCAAAGCCAATACAGGTAATTCAACAACCTTTTGTTTTAAAGTCTCAAAACAATTATCAACTCCATGTGTCCACTTGACTTCCATTTTATCTCCCCTCATCGTCTCAGTCATAGCATTACAAACAACATTGAAATTCTTTATAAACTTTTTGTAAAAACTAGCCAAACCATGAAATGATCTTACCTCACCCACATTCTCAAGTGTAGGCCATTTAAAAATTGCTTTAACCTTCTTAAGATCCATCTTCAATCCATCAGATGAAATCTAAAATTCCAAATACACAATCTCCTCTTGCATAAAATAATACTTTTTCATATTAATCAACAACTTTTCCTCTTTCAACCTTTGCAATACTTGTCTAATATACTCAAGATGTTCTTCCTTAGTCTTACTAAATATTAGAATATCATCTAAATAAACAATCACAAACTTACCCAAAAATCTTTTTAGAACTTCATTCATCAACCTAATGAAAGTACTAGGTGTATTAGTCAAAACCAAAAGGCATAACCAACCATTCATACAAACCATCTTTTGTTTTGAAATTTCTCTTCCATTCATCACCTTCTTTGACTCTGATATGATGATAGCCACTCTTAAAATCAATCTTGGTAAAATACTTTGCAACTCAAATAATCCATTATGTCATCCATCCTCAGCATAGGAAACTTATATTTCATTGTTATCTTATTAATGGCTCTGGAATCAGTACACATTCTCCATTCTTTTTAGATGCTAATATAGCAGGTACAACACATGAACTCAAGCTTTCTCTGATCAAACCTTTCTACAACAACTCATGCACTTGTCTGTTAAGTTCTTCATTCTTTGTAGGTGTCAATTTATATGGTGCTTTGTTTGGAAAACTAACTTCAGGAATCAGATCCATACAATGACTTGTACTTCTTACTGGAGGTAAACCATCAAGAATATCATCAGAAATAATGTCTTTATACTCATTCAATAATTCTATAATTTCTATTGGTACTCGACTATCACTATCTATTGTTACTTGATCATCACTAGCTTCTTCTACTCGGTCACTACTACCAACACTTGGTCCTCTAGGAACTATGGCAAAACATACTTGATTCTTTTTCATTTCCTTTTCAAATTGTTTCCTATCAACCATGCAAATTTTTATAGCAGTACAATTAACCTCATCTAGACTTTCAATTAAAGGTAGCAATGTTTGTTTCTTCCCATTTACTCAAAGAGTATATTGATTCAATCTCCCATCATGTACAACATATCTATCATATTTCCAAGGTCTACCCAAAAAAATATGACAACAATCCATGGGCATAATATCACACAAAACTTCATCAAAGTAATATCCAATCTTGAACTTCACAAGCCATTGCTCACTTACCAATATCTTATGCTCATCTTTGATCCATGAAACATGGTAGGGTTTAGGATGCTTCAACCTCTACAATTACAACTTTGTAACCAAATCTTCTGATGTGAATTTGTAGAACTTCCATTGTCAATGATCACTTTGTAGCATTTTCCACCCATCTTACATCTTGTCTTGAAAAGACTTCTCCTTAAAACAAGTTCCTCATCACTTCCCTTATTACATAAGGTTCTTCTCACCATCAAATTTTCTCCAGCATCAGGTCCACTTGGTGAACCCTCATCATCTCCTTGAATCACAACATTTTTGTTACCTTGCCCACATTCAGAGGATCTATATTCAAAAGATCTATGTCCCTCTTTATCACATCTGAAACAATTACCAATCCACCTCTAGAATAAGAATTACCTCTTCCTCGATAAGAATTAGTGCCTCCTCCGTAAGAATTACCACTTTTCCATTCAATTTTTCCTTTGTCATCATTCTTCTATTCAGATTTACCTTTATCCTACATAAAATTGTTAGATCTGCCACCTTCACCATAAGATCTACCTTTGCCTCTCTAGAATCTACCACCTCTACCTCTTTGTCTTTGTTCATTCTTCTTTGTCAATATTTCCTCAGCTTTCAAGGCATATTGATATGCTTCTTCTGCACTTTCCAACTTCACAAAACTTATTTCATCTTGTATTCCAGATCTCAATCCATTAATGTACCTTACAATTTTCTCAACATCATCATCCACATGTTCAAATGTGATATCCAATTTATAGAATTCTGTGGTATATTCTTTCAGAGTCATGTCGTTTTGTTTCAAATTTTGCATCTTTTTCAACAAGCTAACTTGGTAATCAGTAGGGAGGAATTTGTTCTTTACCTTGTTCACTGTTACCATTTTTGCCTTCCTGCCAAAATTTGAACTTCAAATGCAAGCCCACCCAACAACTACTTCCCATCTTCAATATTATTTAAATGCAAAGGAAATTAAAAAAAGAAATGTTTAAAGCCTTAGGTTATATTTTATTTCCTAAGTGACCACGCACTTTAATATTTTTGCGGGCCTACAACTTTCCCCACCATTGGATCTTGCATAAATCTATGGTCGTCGTTATGTCGTTATGAAAAGTTGCAAGGATGTTTCCCATAGCGACATAGCGAGTATCAGGAAATCTAAAAAATGGAACTAGAGGTGAAGCAGCGGCAGTCAGTTTTTTGTTTTTCGGCTAACCTTCCAGCCACATGTAGGTGCTGTCAGAATAGTCAGTTGATCCAAATGGAAATGGTGGTGTTTTTGTTTCTTTGACGTCAAGTTTTGATAAAGTCCTTAGCACTCGCTATCTCGCTATCAGAAAACTCAAGCATCTCGTCGTTAGCGACATAGCGAGTCATCGTGAAATAAGTGTTTGGTGGGACCTCATGCGACGTGGAAGAGTGACAATGTTTAAGTGGGGTTCTGTTTCACTAGGTGTGCAAAGTTTTTGATGCCATCAGTACCTGGACCCACGCCCCTTTCATAAAACACAGGAGGGATTCTGACTGTTAGATCAATACAAAATCAACAGTCCTTGCTATCTTGCTATGGAAAGTTGCAAGTTGTTTACTCATAGCAACATAGCGAGTATGGGACCCACCAATCTTTAGAATGCCTGATGCAGTTTCTTCACCCTTGGATTGACCTCAGATCAATGGCTTTCACTATCTTTCTATGGGAAGTTGCTTGAAGGATATTTATAGTGAGATAGCGATTCACCGCCGCATGTCTTTGTGGGGCCAGGTTTGTTCCATAAGCCACATGGTGGATCTCAAACCAGTGATGCGTTAGGAATGAGTGTACAGATTAATGACACGTTGGTAGTTGGTTGATTTCTCATTGGCTAGGGTGATGACGGTGCAAAATTTGGGCCAGTCCCTTCAATGCGTCTTACTCACCATCAGATCTTCAGGGATCAAGGGCTGACACTTGCCCGTGATATGAAAGTGCATGATTCTTAAACAATGCAGGGAAGCCCCTTTGCAACGCGTGGAGCGGTGGGTCCTGTTTCCCTTGGTGGGCCACAAAAGTAGGAACTTACTGGACAAGTTAGAAAAAGGCTAGGTTTCTATTGGTCAGTGCATTGATAGATTGGGTGTATCTTCAGGGTTGTCAGATGGTGGAAGATCGATGTTTCTCGCTATGTCGTTATGAAAAAATGTTCAATCTTTAGCTATAGCAACATAGTGAGGATTTTCCACGTGTCCTTAGAGTTCTATTGGTCCAGTTCAAAAAAAATGTCAACAGTGAAGGAGAGGTACATGGGTAGTTTTCATTGGATTGACTGGCCAGCTTGTTAAGAGGAATGTCAGATTGTTTCTGTTTCCCATGATCATAGGATTTTTATCAATCGACGAGACTCGCTAACTCGCTATGGAAAGATGTATGAAAGATATGTATTATGAGGTAGCAAGTGAGGGACCCACCATTGTTCTCATTAGGTTGTATCAAATGTCATCCACAAGATCGAAGCAAAATCAATGGTCGTCACTATCTCGCTATGAAAAGGAGCTCGAAAGTTATGTATAGTGAGATAGTGATTCAGCGACACGTGTCCCAGCGGGCCCAACCAAGGTATTAATAGAAAGGTTGGTAGTTAAGGTCACAGTTTCATGAGGCAGTCACGATTAGGTTGGGAGGTGGCATAGTTGGTAAAGAAGATATAGTCAAACGCATGAAGACTCCATGGGGTGGCAAAATAGAATGAAATCATTAGTCCACGTGGCTCATCCCGGTGCTAGAATCTAGTTGACTATTTGACCTTGCTGATTCACGAGCCAAAAATAGAGGTTATCAGGTTTACTCGCACGATCCAATCTTCATGATTAATTTCAACCACTTCTGAGTGAATGCTGTGCTTGGTAAATGAAGGAGAACACTCCACCACCTCTGATCCTATCCATCTACCTAGTCAGAACTATTTAATGGTGCCGTTGCTATCTTTTCAAGATCCTGTTCCATCAAAGATAAGATTTCTTAGGTTTGCACCAAGGTTGGATTTTCCCTAGATCCGCATGATTATTCTTTGTAAGACTTAATGGCAGTGGTTGTAGAGTAACTTCAGCTAGAGGACATCTCAGTTATGCCTGAGCTATAAAGGCAATTTTTGTAGATTTTGTTCTGGTTAACTTTTCTCTAACTTCTCTGATAAATGTAACATAATAATGAGAGCCACCAAGGGAAGATACCTGAGCCGGTCCCCATACATCTGTATGCACAAGCTCTAATTTCTCCTTTTTGTTTTCCTTCCCAGTCTTTACAAAACTCACTCTCTTGTGTTTTCCATACACACAACTTTCACAGAAATCCATATTCACACATTTTAGACCTGGTAAAACTTTCCTTGAATGAAGTACTTTCATACCTTTATCACTCATGTGCCCAAGTCTATTGTGCCACAGCGCTGTATCAGAATCTACAACAACTATTTGTTCTCCCTGCTCAATTGCAGTAATTGTTCCTGAATATTCATTTTTCTCTGAAATAATCAAAGTAGAAGGAACAATATGACTTGTACAAAGATATAAGGTGCCTACTTTCACACCTTTTGCTACTACAAGGGAACCTTTTGAAACCTTCCAATTTTTATCATTAAAAGTAACTACACAACCCTCATCACCGAGTTGCCCTGCTGAAATTAAATTCCTACTCAGCTTTGGAACATGTCTTACCTCATGTAGTAGCCAATGATTCCCATTCTGCAACTTAATCTTAATTTTTCCCTTTCCAACAATTTGACAGGGTTCATTATCCCCCAAATAAACAAGCCCAAAATCCCCTTGGACATAATCAATGAAATAACCTCTATGAGGTGTAGCATGAAAAGAAGCACCAGAATCTAAAACCCATGAATCATCAACACTCTCTAAAGACAGAAGCAAAGCATCCTCTTCGGATTTGTTACTTACCACATTTGCCTCTTTGTCTCCATCTGATTTATCTCCTTCATTTTTCTTTTGAGTCCAGCAGTCTTTCTTTTTGTGCCCTGGTTTCCCACAGTACCAGCAATCATTTGGTCCTCTCGATTGAGACCTCCTCCCCTTTGACTTTCCTCTTGATTTCCCACGATTTCCAGAGTTACTTCCTCTTTCAGTCGTTCTGCCCCTGCTTTGTGCATTTAAAGCACTTCCTGATGTAGATCCACCTGAGGATTTTCTACAAGTTTCCTCACTTAAAATAACACCGATCACATCATCATATTTTAGGGTACTAGATCCAGGAACAGAATTACTCACTGCCATTACCAAGCCATTCCAACTTTTAGGCAAAAAACACAAAATCAAGAGAGCCCTAATTTCTTCATCAAAATTGATACCCACAGAAGATAATTGACTAGTAATAGTATTAAACTCATTTAAATGATCTGCAACAGATCCACCTTCTGCCATTTTCATATTAAATAAATGCTTCATGAGAAATACCTTATTTGAAGCGGAGGGCTTTTCATACAGTGTCGCTAGGGTTTTCATCAAATCTTCTGTCGTCTTTGCTTTTGTAATATTAAATGCCACCGATGGTGCCAAGCATAACCGAATGCTTCCGAGTGCCTTTCTGTCCAAAAGATCCCATTCAACCTTTGACATAGTTCCCTGATTCTTGGCTTTTCCTTCCAATGGCTTCCATAAATCCTTCTGATATAAATAGTCTTCCATTTGCATCTTCCATAACTTGAAGTTCTGCCCATTAAACCTGTCAACCCTCAACTTACCCTCATCTGCCATCGCTCCCACTCAACTGTGAGACTCCCACTTAACTGTGAGACTTTTCTGTAGAGGATAACTGAAAGACAACCTTGCTCTGATACCACTTGTTAGGATAAACCACGGACGTAAATAAAAACTACATGCAAATATAACCAATAACAAAAAATAATAGAACACACAGAAATGAACACAAGGCACCAAGATTTAACGTGGTTCACCCAATCCCTGGGCTACGTCCATCAAACAGCAAGTCCGATCTTATTACAATCCAGTGATTACAACCTGATTACAATCCGTAATCCCTTACAGCTCAATACCGCCGCAAGAACCAATTTTGTATCACCACACATAAAAAATACCCAACCCTAAGCCCTTTTTATACAAGTATTAAACCGCTTTAGGGTTATAACATGTCGGCCATAATATGTCGGCTACCATGTCGGCTACTTCCCAAAAAAAAAAATTTCGGGGCATCGAACCCCACTATTTATGAAGTATGTACAGTACTTTCCTGATCAGTCACCACAATCTAATAGCTCTTGCTTCATCATCACTTATATCCTCAAGATGCACTCCTCTCCTCTGGGCTATCTCCACTACATCTAATCTTGCTGAAATTTGTCTCAATTGATCCAATATAGCATTATCAACATTGTTTCTTCTACCATGAACCATCTTTACAAATTAGGTTCCTGCAAGATCATAACTATCTGCAAGTTATAGGTCAAATCCACAGATCTGCAACCCTACAACCAAATTTGAATTAGGGTTCTACATGATCCAATCTCCACAAGGATGAATCTCAAGCTCTGATACCAACTGACGTAGGTAAAGGGGGCAGAATAACTAGGGCCAAAGGCTCACCCAACTATCCAAACCACCCTACAAGAGTTAACATAATAGAAGCAAACACAAGAAACGACAACCAAAGGAGGAAGAAGAGTGAAATGCTTTTATTGATTCATCAAAACATCATCATACATGCCCAGCTGTAAGGCCTTCTAGGTTATGGAAAATTACAAATACATTCACATTCAAAATCCAACTACAAATTCACACTTTCAGTTTTGTTCTCCAATATGCTCCCAAAAACTTACCTAACTCTAAGCCTAAACTCTCTATATATACTTGCAAAAATGGCTTACAGATCATTCTAGAACATTACATAAGAGGAAGGCCAACCCAACAATGGTCTGGACACATCCCAAGAAAAGATCTTAACATAAATGTCACAATCGAAATAAATCTTGCAAGTTCGTTCGCAGAAGTCATGTCCAAATGCTGACACTCAACATACATTGGGTAACTCAGCACATGAAGAGTCACTCGGCATACACTGGGTAACTCAGCACATGAATGAATTGCTAGGCACATGAAGGAATTGCTACAGTAACTCAACACATGAAGGAATTGCTATAGTAACTTGACACATGAAGGAATTGCTAGGCACATGAACGATTTTTTAGGAACATGAAAGATTTGCTAGGCACCAACTTGCAAAATGAACAAAAATGAGTAGGATAACAAGGCAACCTAGGATGCTCCTACATCACATTTGGGCCCAAATTGTGATGGCAGGTTGTTGCAATTATGATGGTAACTAGTTGCTCAATCGACATCAGTCAAAATTGGCTCCTATCAAATAGACATTAGACTTTTTCTGTCGCAAGTTACGATAGCAGGGTTACCATGACAATCGTGACAACCACATGTGTCATAAATTGATCTACCATTTTGGAAAATTATTCATTTTCACCATAACAGTTGTGATGGAAATTTGTCGAATACACTGTCACAATTGTGATGTCTATGTGACAGAAATGCAATGGGCCCCACAACAAGCAGTCAAAAATGTCAGGAATGTTGTCAGATCGATGGCTAACCGTCACAATTGTGATGGTGTACTGTATTAATTAAAAAAATTGGTGGAAAATTTTGAATAGTTATGATGCAATCATAGGTTAATATTGTCATGCAATATTAACCTATGATTGAGCTTACTTGGTTTCGAGAATAGTTTAATATACTCTACTAATTAGGGCCAACCACATGAAGGTGGAAGATCATTTTGCCCCACCCCCACCCTAACATCTAAATTCCTTGTTAACATCTAAAATCTTGAAGAAATGATCAACATTTGAAGTACAAAAAAAGGTTCCAGACTTGAAAAGTGACATCATTTTCCCATCTTCTAGTGCATGTGATTTTTTTGGCATATCCACAATAAGATTCTGTCACTCTGAATCGAGAATGCACGTGTAATTGTATTCTACATACATAAAGAATAGAAGGAGCGGAAAAAACCCAACATGTTTACATTTATTTAATAGGTCTATGCAAACCTGTAACAAAACTAAAAACTTGTCAGGTTTTTTTTAGCTTAACCTGATGTTGTATGCATATGAATTGAGATTGCATATTGAACTATGGCATCTTTCTACATTTCTTGAAACCAATAGATTCACATAGTTAGTTGTTATACAATCATAGGTTAGTGCTGAACTTTAGTTGGTTTTGTGAATAGTTTAAAATTATCTACTAAGCAAGGCCAACCACGTAAAGGAGGAAGCTCATTTGGCCCCATAACACACACCACCCCCAACCTTCCCCATCTAAATTCCCCATTAACATTTAAAATATTTAAGAAAGGATCAATCTTTAAAGTACAAAAAAATGTTCTAGACCTACAAAAGTGACATCATTTTCTCATCTTCTGGTGCATGTCATTTTTCCATCACATCCAAAATAAGATTCTGCCACTTTGAATCAATAATGCATGTGCAGTTGCGTTCAAATACATGGATAGTAGATAGAGCTGATAAAACACAACACAATTACATTTATTTAATAGGTCTATTAAGTTTTTAAAATTATAGACTATCATCAAGAACAATGTTCATGATGGTCTATAACTTAAAATACCTAATTAAAGACCTCTAATAAAATAAAAAATTATTGTGTTTTCCAGCTCCACCTGATGTTGTATGCATATGAATTGACATTTCATATTGAACTATGGCATACTTTTACATTTTGTAAAACCAAGAGATTCACACAATTAGCTATCATACAATCATAGGTTATTGTTGAGCATCACTTGGTTTTTAAAATAGTTTAATATTCTCTACTAATAAGGGCCAACCATGTGAAGGTGGAAGATGCCCCCCCCCCCCCCCCCCCCCCCCCCCAACATCTAAATTCCTTGTTAAGTACTAAAATCCTTAAGAAATGATCAATCTTTAAACTACCTGGAATGTCCTCATTGCCTCCTGCATAAAATGAATCTAATATTAGAAAATCCTCCATACAAAATAATATTTCAAGTGAAATAAACACATGAAAAATGAGAGTGAAAAAGATAAATTACCAATAGGTGTTTCCATCACATCTATGACCACGTTACCTCTTGAGTGAGTTTTATTATTTTCTATCATGCCAAAATCTCTCTGTTTATATACATACAAATACACATATATACATATACATATGTATATATATGTATATACATACATACATACATATACAAAGATCACAAGGGCTTGACAATGGGATGTAGAGATCACAAGGGTATGACAATGAAATGCAACGATCACAAGGGCACATACATACATACATATACATACATGCATACATAGGTACATACATACATACATGTATGTATATATACAAAGAGATCATTTTTAAGGTGATAAGTGACTTACCTCAAGATCCTCCACAAAAATAATGCAGACCAAGAAAAATGGGTAGAGTTCACAAGAAATTTTACAAAAACATATCATAGCAGATCTTTTTAGAAAGAAACAAGTCATAACCTAGTTAAATGGTTATAGTTGCTAATAATATGGGTTGATATATATGTATATTAAACTAGGTTATGGCTTCTACAAGGGAATGAGCCTCGTGATTATGGCATTTACATAGAAGCAAAACTTGCTTCTTCAACTCCTTACACTCAACTCTTAACTGAAGTTATTCTTCCAGTAGTGAGAACAACTGCTAAAAATTCTTGGGAGCCAAGGGACCCTGAACCTATGCTACATTTTCTATAGACATGGGAGAAGTTACTACCTCCTTTAGTATTTCATTACATTCTAGATCATATAGTGATACCCAAATTAACAACAACAATAGATACTTGGGATGCAGAGATAACAAGGGAATGACAACAAATTCCTATAGAACTATCATCATATCAAGTACAATAAAATGAATGAGATGTAGAGATCAGAAGGGCACAAGAATGAGATGCAGAGATAGCAAGGGCATGACAATGAAATGCAACAATCACAAGGGCACAATAATGAAATCGTAGATCTCGACCATGATATATACATATATACATACATACATACATATACATACATATGTATGTATGTATGTATCTATGTATGTATACAGAGAGATCTTTTTTAAGGTACTTATTACATCTTAGCACAACAGAAAAATTGATCCAATTGTATACACATTCTAGATGCCAAATAATTAAACAATAGAACTCACTCAACCTGTGCTAAGTGACTTAGCTCAAGATCTTGCACAAAAATAATGTTGATTGTTCCTTTTATTATACCTAATATGATGACAATTCTACAAGAATTTGTAATCAACCCAGGTAATCAACATCTAGACCCATTTAACTAGGTTATGGGTTGTATATATACATATATCTAACTGGGTTATGACTTCTGCAAGGGAATGAGCCTCGTGATTATGGCATTTACATAGAATCATAACTTTCTTCTTAAACTCCTTACACTCAACTCTTAATTGAAGTTATTCTTCTAGCAGTGATAATAACTACTACAAATTCTTGGGAGCCAAGGGACCCTGAACCTATGCTACATTTTCTAGAGACATGAGAGAAGTTACTACCGGCTTCACTACTTCATTACATTCTAGATCATATAGTGATGCCCAAATTAAAAATGACAATAGATCCTTGGGATCCTTGTAGGGAGAGTGTGCCAATACATGCATGGTTACAACCTTGGCTTCCATTGTTTGTCTAGCGTATGGAGCCTTTATATTGAACCATTTGTTATAAATTGGGGAATGCACTTCATGCCTGGCATTCAAGTGATGCATCTGCATATGCAATTTTATCACCTTGGAAAACTTTATTTGATCTTGCTAGCTGGGAACAACTGATTGTTCAATTTATTGCACCTAATCTAATGATAGTTCTATAGGAATTCATAATCAACCCAAGTAATCAACAACCAGACCAATTTAACTAGGTTATGGCTTGAGCATGTGTTATTCCCATTTATCATATGGTTGCAATGTTGGAGGCAACATTTTTTATTTGTGTAGGATATGGAGGAAGAGCAGTGGTGTTCGCAAACATGAAAATTTAATAATGCAAAGTCACCTTGAGGAACTTGTGTATGCTCTTGGCAATCATGTCATCGAAAATGTTCATCATGACCTTTTTTTCTTCTACATGTTTTTGCATGGAGCCTTCACACACCTAGTGCTCACAAATGTCTACCTAAGAATGTATGTAAACCTGCAATGCACTGCTATGTGGGGAAATATGTAGAAAATCATATAATCCTTCATCACATGAGGTCTTTTTCTTGGTGTGCTCATTCATTAAATTAAGCAACCAAGTTTGCATTTCAAATCATGATTTATCTATTTTGGGCTTAAGAACTAGTACAACATCCTAGAATGAGTACCTAAGAAGAGATGGATCCCACATTCATTCATTATCACATGACATAAAAAATAATTATGAGCATCCATAAAATAATCTCATAATGTCTAAAGCTAACATCTAACATTAGTTCATCCTTTGACATTCATTAACAGTAGCATATTAGCACATAACATTCAATAACATGTGAAATAAGGTATTTAAACATGCATCAACCAATTATGATTTTATTTTGGATCACCTACATG